>JADBJO010000004.1:1240000-1250000 GCA_016801955.1 Conus betulinus | reverse complement strand
CATGTTTTTCTTCTTGCCTCTTTGCTTACTTCTCATGTCTTATGCTATGCACCAGTCAACCAGGAACTGGCATCCTCTTCTTCTTCAGCGTTCCAGTTTCTGGTAGCGTGTGAACTCGTTTCACCCTGTTGGGATACTCACACTATACTTGAGAGTATAGTCAGTTCACTCTGACTTCGTTGAGTGCAGAAATTTGTGTGAAGAGGTTGTGGAAAAAGATAGATAAAAGATATGGTAGACAGAAAGGACAGTAGACAACAGTACAGCAAAGGAGGAGACAGAGTTATTGAGAGCGAAAGGAAAAGGGGACGTTATTAGCACAGAATGTCCAGAAGGTGGGGGGGAACTATTTGTACAAAAAAAAAAACCCAGGTATCATCACACGGGGAAGCTGGTATCCAAATCAGGGATTCATGGCCAGTTAGAATTCCAGTCCAGCCCTCCACCCTGGGATCCTGGTCTCAGATACCAAGGTGCAAGACATTAACGACCGTTGGGATGAGTGTGAAGATGGTTCCAAGTATTATTAGTCAGACAAGGAAAGGTCCGACATTTTGTATCTGCCACTGGACCCCAGCCTGTCAATACTCCATGGGGAAGGGAAAGCAGAGGGAAGGGTGGCGAGCCCCCACCCCCACCCTCCACCCCCATAGGTAGCCATGATGATGTAAGAAATTGTCATTAGTGGAGTATAGAGTTGGTTACCCACACCTGTTTCCGGCACTATCGAACAGGGTCCATGCATCCCCTTTCACCAGTTCTGCCCCCCCCCCCCCCCCCCCCCCCCCCCCCCCCACTTCCCTTCCCTCTCTTTTCTCAGAGACAAACGATAGGCAGGATGATGCACTCTCACTGATTCATGTGTCCATCTGTCCTGCTCTTCAGCCTTTGTTATGTCGGGTAAACGATGACTGTCACTAGTTTGTCTGACAAGCATCGTTTCAACACAGAGAAAGACACAATGTGGGATACGATTTGGTCCTCAGCTGCTTTTTTGTGAGTTACACAGCTGGCTACCTAGTGGTTTTTTTTTTTGTTGCTGCTTCAAATAGATATGCTGAGTTATAACAATGACCTCAAGTTGGTTCGTATATCTGTGGATGTATTGAGATTCGATAGCTGCTGCCCCGATGTAACCCGGTTTGGCGTTTCATCCTGGAGGTCCATCTTACAACCCCTGCTCCCTCTCCTACCATCTTGCCTCCTCTCTTTGGTTAACATCTGCTATAATGAGCCCTTGGGAGGAGTACTTTACAGCGGGATAGCTTTTCCTCCTAAGCCCAACACCCCTGCCCCCCCTTCCCCCCCAAGTCCCAAAACAGATGAACCATGGCTGTTCCTGGTCCTCAACCGGCACCCAGCTTCTGGCCACCCTCCTTCTTCCAGGATCCTCATGCCTCGTGGGTGTGTGGTCTCCTGTAGCCCTGCTGCTCCCGTGGGCCACGGCTCCTGTGATATGCCCCTTATGGCCCAACACCATGGGGGGTTGTGGGACCTTACTCTCATGGGAGCTACCCCTCCGTCTTTCAGTGCCTCAAGAAACTGCTATCCCTACCAGAAGGGATGCAACGCTGCAGCTGAGTCATTTCAGTGGTGTTAAGAGGTGTCTGGTTGAGTTTGCTACAGAAACTGCCATTGCTTGCAAGAGTTTGCTCTGTTAGCAACAAAAAGTATTTACCCCTGGAAACAGTGGGAGTGAGAGTTCCCCTCTTTAACGCATATATGTATATGAATATAAATAAATAAATATATATATATATTTATTTATTTATATATACACAGAACACATATACACACACACACACACACACACACACACACACACACACACACACACACACACATACACACATACATACCATTTCTCTCTTTGGTGTGAATGTGTGTGAAACAAGCATCCACCATCCATGAATGTGTGTGTGTGTGTGTGTGTGTGTGTGTGTGTGTGTGTGTGTGAAGAGAGAAAGTGTGTGTGTGTGTGTGTGTGTGTGTGTGTGTGTGTGTGTGTGTGTGTGTGTGTGTGTGTGTGCGTCTATGAACTGTGTGTGTGTGTGTTTCATGTTTTTTGATGTTGCCACTATTGCTGTTCAGTTGATAGAAACATCAAATAACTGTGTTCAGTTCATTTTGTTTTGCTTGCTTCTGTTTGATTTCTTTTCCTTTTTTTATCATAAGGTCAAAATGTATAGACTAACAGAGCACAACACTGGTTGTGCTGTCATAAGTTTGGAAACTATTTTCTGCTGGTGTGTTATAAAGTGATAGCAAACATATGTTGCCATGTACATCTTTAAAAAGTACCTGAAAAAACTTGGAACATTTGTGAATCCAGTTTCATGTAATGTACCAGTGTGATAACCCTGAATGTAGTAGTCCTATGAAAACATTAACAGACATTAAATTGAAGCTCTGAAAACAGAAGGCTCTGAAAACTAGTCAATCAATTTTTTTTTTTTTAGATAAGTCTGTTAAGATAATCGGTAAGTTATGTGCCTGTATACATTTACACATACATCCTAGAATCTGATTCTCTCTTTTATAGTTTTGACCCAAATTTTTATGTGTACACATACGCACACACACACACATACAGTGATACACACACACACACACACACACACACACACACACACACACACACACACACACACACACACACACACACACACACACACACACACACACACACACACACACACACACACACACACACACACACACACACACACACACACACACACACACACTCACACACACACACACACAAACTCACATGCACACACACATACACACGCACGCACACACACACACACACACACTCACACACACACACACACAAACACACACACTCACACACACACACTCACAAACTCACATGCACACACACACACACACACACACACACACACACACACACACACACACACACACACACACACACACACATTCACACACTCATACACACAAACACACACACTCACACACACACACACTCACAAACTCACATGCACACACACATACGCACGCACACATGCATGCATGCATGCACGCACACACACATGCATGCATGCGTGCGTGCGTATGTGTGTGTGCATGTGTGTAATGTACAACGCGCATGCGCGCGCACACACACACACACACACACACACACACACACACACACACACACACACACAGGCATTTGATGCATTATGCATATCTACTAAGTTGCATTTCCCCCCATGACACTCATTCAGGCTACCCAGTAACTGTCACATCCAGGTTCATTCTGTGGCAGTCTCTGTTCAGGCAATCCAAAGGGAGCAGTCAGTATCAGACCTTCATGAGGTAACTCACTGGAGACAACACTGCGGAGTGACCAGTGGTGTTCATTTGTGCCTGCTTAATCCATCGCATAGAGAACACGGCCAGCTAAGTCCCCTACTGATGGCAATAATCGCTTAGCTCCAGAGCCAGAGTGAGTGAGCGATCTCCATAGGGTGCCACCTCATTCATTCAGTGCCGGTGTCAATGACCTTGGTGACACCAAAGGCTCTGACATAACCAGTGAAAGGCATTTTTATGGAGGTGAACCGTAACTAAGATTCCTTTTTCTTCTTCGTAGAGTAATCTTGTCTTCCAACAAAATGTTTGACAGTGTCATCAAAGTGGACCCCTTTGTGCTCAATCTCTGGAACATCTACAACAAAGTGAGAACAGAAGGAGCAGCTCAGGTGAGATGATTTGAATATCTGTTCTCAGGTATTTTTGTTCAGATGTAGATCACTTTGTTTAAAAAATGAAGATTGTCAGCTCCATGGTCAAGTCAGAATTTCTGTATGGAATGGTTAGGGTATTGTGAAACTATAACCTTTGTAAAAAGAAAAAACATGGACAAAAAATCACAAGACAAAACACGACGCATTTCAACCTCTCAGAGATCGTCAGCTCCATGGTCAAAGTCAGAATTTCTGTATGGAATGGTTAGGGTATTGTAAAACTATAACCTCTGTAAAAAGAAAAAAAACATGGACAAACGAATCACAAGACAAAACACGACACATTTCGACCTCTTAAACGAATCACAAGACAAAACACGACGCATTTCGACCTCTTAGGTCAATATGCGTCGTGTTTTTTGTCTTGTGATTCGTTTGTCCATGTTTTTTTTTTTTCTTTTTTTTTTTGTGGTTCGCTAACATTTACTTCAGATTTGTTTAGATTTCCGCCTGCAGTCATCTCATTTTGTAGCTTGATATAACCTTTGTGTTTGCTTCCTCCC
This sequence comes from Conus betulinus, assembly GCA_016801955.1. NCBI lineage: Eukaryota > Metazoa > Mollusca > Gastropoda > Neogastropoda > Conidae > Conus > Conus betulinus. Next base: position 1,245,739 of record JADBJO010000004.1, on the reverse strand, counting down.
TCTGTTCTCTCTCTTCTTTCTTTCATTTTTCCCTTCCTTTCTGTTCTCGTCTTGGCCTTCTGTCTTCCATGCCTATTCCTGTCATCCAAGCTCACAGCCACCTCCTCTCACTTTCAGACCATCAGCCTGGACCTGTTCCGCAATGATTTCATGATGAATGTGACGGATGCTGGAGCCATGTCATCATCCGGCATTCCTCCGTCCAGTGCATTGCAGCTGAAGCAGATTGAGATCAACACTATTGCTGCCAGCTTTGCTGGCTTGATCGGAGCTGCAACTCATCTGCATAGGTGAGAGAGGATCAGAGAGAGAGAGAGAGAGAGAGAGAGACACAGGGAGTGTAAGACATAAGTGGATACAGGAAGGAAATAGAGAGAGACGGCACACAGGAAGTGTAGGACATAAATGGATACAGGAAAGAAACAGAGGGAGAGAGAGACACAGAGAGAGTGCAGGACATGAATGGATACAGGAAGGAAACAGAGAGAGAGAAGAGACACAGACAGTGCAGGACATGAATGGATACAGGACGGAAACAGAGAGAGAAGAGACACAGATAGTGTAGACATAAATGGATACAGGAAGGAAATAGAGGGAGAGAAGAGACACAGACAGTGTAGGACATAAATGGATACAGGAAGGAAATAGAGGGAGAGAAGAGACACAGACAGTGTAGGACATAAATTGATACAGGAAGGAAACAGAGAGAGAGAAGATACACAGACAGTGTAGGACGTGAATGGATACAGGAAGGAAATAGAGGGAGAGAAGAGACACAGACAGTGTAGGACATAAATGGATACAGGACGGAAATAGAGGGAGAGAGAGACACAGACAGTGTAGGACATAAATGGATACAGGACAGAAACAGAGGGAGAGAAGAGACACAGAGAGTGTAGGACATAAATGAATACAGGAAGGACAAAGGAGACAGAGAAGGTACAACATTGATGAAAGACGAACTTGGGAGGGCGAAGGGAGACAGAGCAGGAAAGAAACAGGATGCTAGTGATGGATGGATTGAGGAGGGAAAGAGGAATTAGAGAAAATAAGACATAGATTTAGTATGGGAGGGAGTGAGGAGATAGAGAAGGTAGGACTCTGGTGTGAGACAGATTTTGGAGGGAGAGGGAAGAAACAGAAGGAAAAAGAAAGGGCATGAATGGGACTCTGGCAGGATAGAGGATACGGGGACTGGAGAAGGTAGGATACAGGGGAGGGAGGGATGTGGGGACACAGAGAGTAAGTAGACCACACGGGAGGAGAAGGAGAGCTAGTGAAATATTGTAACACGTAGAAAGAAGATGAAAGAGAATTAGATGGAAATTCAAAGTGTGTGTGTGTGTGTGTGTGTGTGTGTGTGTGTGTGTGTGCGCGCGCGTGTGTGTGGCATTCATGACTGCATGTAACGTTTGTGTGTGTAGATGTGTTTATAAAGTGGGGGTGTGTACATAAGATAGAAAGAGCACTATTTTCATTTGGGTTAAAATGTGCATGCCTCTGTGTGTGTGTGTGTGTGTGTGTGTGTGTGTGTGTGTGTGTGTGTGTGTGTGTGTGTGTGTGTGTGTGTGTGTGTGTGTGTGTGTGTGTGTGTGTGTGTGTGTGTGTGTGTGTGTGTGTGTTCAATGGGAAAAGAAGAGTTACAGTTTGTTTCCTAGAAAGTGTATAATTACGCAATTAACATTGTCTTTCATCAGGTACACACTGGATCTGGCTGAAAAACAATACACTCCAGAAGAGGTGAGGTCTAATCTGCATTTCCCTGTCTGATTTATCCACTTGTCTGTCTTTTTTTTTCTGCTTGTCTGCATGCCAGTCAGTTTAGTCTGCTTGTCTGTCGTGTGATACAAAGTGTGATCTCTGTGTTTCTGTCTGATTCCAGGTTCATTTAGGTCTGTGTATAGTATTTCTGTCCTGTTTCAAGAATTTCTCAGAAATTATCATGTTTGATTTTCCCACATTTCTGCATTACTGTTTTACAGAGTTTCTCAGAAATTATCATGTTTGATTTTCCCCCATTTCTGTGTTACTATTTTACAGAGTTTCTTGGAAATTATTATGTTTGATTTTCCCACATTTCTGTGTTACTATTTACAGAGTTTCTTGGAAATTATTATGTTTGATTTCCCACATTTCTGTGTTACTATTTTACAGAGTTTCTCGGAAATTATCATGTTTGATTTTCCCACATTCCTGTGTTACTATTTTACAGAGTTTCTCAGAAATTATCATGTTTGATTTTCCCACATTTCTGTGTTACTATTTTTACAGAGTTTCTCAGAAATTATCATGTTTGATTTTCCCACATTTCTGTGTTACTATTTTACAGAGTTTCTCAGAAATTATCATGTTTGATTTTCCCACATTTCTGTGTTACTATTTTACAGAGTTTTTTGGAATTATCAAGTTAGATTTTCCCCACATTTCTTTGTTATAATTTCCCATAGTATCAGTAACAACCAGATAAGTGTTTGTGGACCTACAGCAGTGTCACTTAAACATAATTCCGCATGGGTTTAGCCAGATGATGGCAGTTTGAACAGTGAGTGAGCAAACAGGGTCTTGTGAAATATTAAGCAAGGATTCAGTTGTCTTTTGGTGTGCAGTTGCACTCTGGAAATAAAACAGCAACAACAACAAGAATAACAACAACAAACTGATAGAGTGTTCTTGCGCTGTGGCCGAAAACAAACAGCTCAGAGAAGCATGACTGTAGCACTCAGGAAGCTGAATTACAGCACCCAGAGAGTGCAGAGTTGAGTCCAGAGAGTTGTTGTTGTTCTTCTTGTTGCAGAATACCACAAGTGCCCCTACTGGTGACAATGATGTTTTGGTGCTGACCAGTGCGATGAGCATCCCCCCTCAGAAGGGCATCCCCCCAGTGTTCTGCATTTGTTGGGCAGCAGTAGGGGCACTTGTGGTGTTCTGCATTTGTGGGGCAGCAGTAGGGGCACTTGTGGTGTTCTGCATTTGTTGGGCAGCAGTAGGGGCACTTGTGGTGTTCTGCAGCTGTTGGGCAGCAGAAGGGGCACTTGTGGTGTTCTGCAGCTGTTGGACACCAGTAGGGGCACTTGTGGTGTTCTGCAGCTGTTGGGCAGCAGAAGGGGCACTTGTGGTGTTCTGCAGCTGTTGGGCAGCAAAAGGGGGGCACTTGTGGTGTTCTGCAGCTGTTGGGCAGCAGAAGGGGCACTTGTGGTGTTCTGCAGTTGTTGGGCACCAGAAGGGGCACTTGAGGTGTTCTACATTTGGTGGATCAGAGCAGGCACCATCGGAAGTGATGCAGCAGCAGTACAGTGTCTCTGCTGTGCAGTGTCGCCACTGTGCAGTGTCTCCACTGGTGGTTTGCTTCATGATCACATAACACTGGTTGAATCCTGTGGATTGCAAGCACTGGGGCTGCGACAGGATGTGCCTGGATGTAGCTGGGTCTAGTGGAAACGGAAGAGTTGTGAGGGAGTAACATCACTGAGACAGCAATGGAGGACGAGACAAAATAAGAATGGTGCGGTGACTGTGTTCAGATGCTGATAATGAACCGGCTCTGGGAATGGCAAGAGGACTTGTAAGAGCTTGGGAACTTTATGGGAACCCGAAGTGAGTTGAGACAGGCTTTTCCATTGTGCATGAGCAAGTGTGTGTGTGTGTGTGTGTGTGTGTGTGTGTGTGTGTGTGTGTGTGTGTGTGTCTGTGTCTGTGTGTGTGTGTGTGTGTGTGTGTGTGTGTGTGTGTGTGTGTGTGTGTGTGTGTGTGTGTGTGTGTGTGTGTGTGTTAAGACTATTTTTGTGTGAAAAGTGTGTGTGTGTGTGTGTGTGTGTGTGTGTGTGACTATTTTTCTGAAAAGTGTGTGTGTGTGTATATATGTGTGTGTGTGTGTGTGTGTGTGTGTGTGTGTGTGTGTGTGTGTGTGTGTGTGTGTAATTGCCATGCTTTGCTTATTCTGCTGACTTTATTTGGTGGTTTTTATTATCGAGCATGTGTACTGAATTATCTTAGATGAATGAACAAAGTTCCATAGGACTAAAGTGATTAACAGCTGTGTTTTTTTTTTCAGGGCCATCATTCTTTTCTGGTTTCTGGTGCGGAGTCTAATGCCATTGATCAACGATGGTTGGAGTTCAAGGTTCACCAGTTGAACAAGAAGACAGAAATTGTCAGAGCTACTTTCCATGATGTCCATACTAGAGGCTCTCTTTCTGAAGACAGAAAGTTTTTCTTGTAAGTTTGAAATCCCCCCCCCCCCCCCCCCCCACCTCTCTGTCTCGCTCTTTTCTCTATCTCTCTGTGTTCATTTCTTGTGTATATGCATAATTTGCTTGTGTATGTTGTGTGTGTGAAATTTTTTTTGAAAATTTTTTATCATCTTATGATAATGAACAGTTTTGACAATGGTTTTGCGTTTGCTTTAGTGCCCCTGTGATATGGGAACTGTCGTGCAATTTTGCCATCATGAAGATAAATAAGCTTGCAATATTGTATGGAAATGATTTTGTAATTTATAGTAGTGCGGCAAGTTGAAATGGTAGGTACAGGGAGTGATTTAGTTGGACAAAGGCAATTTACATGATGGACTGCAAGTCTGTTGCCATTAAATTGATGTCATAGTTTTTGCAGGAGGGTGGTTACTCCAAGTGGTAGCATGCTTTTGGTTTTCTTTCTTTTTCTTTTCTTCTTGTTTTTATCTGAATCCGCTCTGTGATAGGTGGTAACAGGAGAGTGGAGTTCGGAAAAGGGTCTGCTGAAGTGTGAGCGTATGTCTGCAGATCTGCTTTGTCCTCTAAATTACATGTAAAATTCCATTACTTTTTGTTCAAGGAGAATCAGGTAACTCCTACATGTAGAGGCCTTTACACTTCCGTGAGTGAGGAGACTGTTCACTTCTAAATTGTAGAGTTTATTAACTCTACATGTGGAGAAAACTGTCCCCCTTGGTTAGCTGGTGAATTAATAATGTTCACTGTTACAAACCCTTAGACACAACATTGACACAGTTGCTGTAAGCAGAAGTGGGGTATGCTGACATCAGCCTGAACATAGCCTTGCCAGTCGGGATATAAAAATTGGGGGGGGGGGGGGGGGGGGGGGGAGCTAAACCCCTACCTCTGTAATTGCTTCAGTAATGTTGAGACTCCACGGATGACTTCCCTTGACTGACATGTCACACCCCCACCCCCACCCCCCCTCTCTCTGGTGATAATTATGTCACCCCTGTTCAGTCCTATTTCAGTTTCCTTTCTTTCCTCGACAATGAAGCACACTCATGTTTTTGCTCTCACTTTCAAATTCAGCTGTGCACAGCATTATGGAGTCTCTTAACACCTGTCCCTATCTCCCTATGAAATTGTCATTACTTCCAGTGTTCACACTTGGGTTTGCTGTACCATCTCAAGGCTGTGTATCTACTGGGAATGTTCAAAGCTGTCAAGCTGGTGGCTGATTTTGGAACTGTATCTGCTATGGCTACTTTGTGTACCACAGCTTTGATTTTGACAGTTTTATCAAATCTCTGGTTTTGACAGTAAAACTGAATTGTACATATAATGTCACTCAGTTGTTGTGAATCTGTGACAACAGTCTGTGATGTTATTCAAGAGGGATTTTTTTCCCGGCATTCACCGCGCAGTTTTGCTGTCTTGAAAACACTTCAGCTTGGTCTTCATGACATGGGCAGTTCAGCAAGCAAAGGGCCGCAACTTTCTGACAGCGTGTGTTAACAGGAACAGTACATTGGGTTGCTCACAT
>JADBJO010000004.1:1192500-1237500 GCA_016801955.1 Conus betulinus | reverse complement strand
ATAACATCTCGCACACACGTAAAATCCCATCACCAACTTTTGGAAGAGAAGGCCAGTTTGGCCGTTGGTATGGATGACAATGTTACACATAGCATGCACCTTCCCCGAAGATAGAGCATGGCTGCCTTAATGGCGGGATGAAAAACGGTCATACATACAAAACTCCACTCCCTTTGTTGGGTAGATGGGATTATTAATGCTTGTCTGTCCATATAGGGAGTGTCCACAGGAGTATCAGCCTGCATACGCAGAAGAAGAAGGAGGGTGCCTCATATCCATGAAGCAACATTCACCATGAACTTATCAACACTGAACTCTATGACACCTGGGGCATGGACATGGAGAGGACATGGAAACTGAGGTCACCACGAGAGCAGGTCATGAAGAGCCACAGAGTCTGACATGTTTTTGTTATGATGACAAGTCAAGAATACTTTACGCTTGCTTTCAGACTATACCATGGCGTTAGCCAGACCAGAGAAACACAGGCATGTGCTGTGTTGGGGGGAAAATGGTAGCAACACTGTCAGAGACCCATACGTTAATGAAAGTGGATGGAACTTGACTGTGTGGTTCTAGTCTTTCAATTTGAGTCCATAATACTCTCAACTCTGGGTAGGAGATGGTCATGCTGAAAATTCCACAAATAGGTGCTCCAGTGTACAATCTCCTAGCCTGCATCCTGCGACATGTATCACTGCACCATGGGAGTCGGTTCAGTTGGGAAAGTTTGTTTTAAGTTGTGGTTATTTTTGTCACCAACACCATGAACAGCAAAATTTTGTTGCATCTAGACACAAACAACTTTGTAAAATTTTGACAAGGATCCACCTTGCTTTCATGGACAAATCTTGTGCACAGATCGACAGGCAGACAGACGGATACCACTGAAGACAGTACTCTGCTCCTCGGTGCCATTCTTGTGTGCTGGATGATTGATAAATGAGTCTACATGACCTGATGTGTATGAATATTTATACACAGGGTTCGATGGAGATAAAGCAGGCGAGATATGTGTGTGTGTGTGTGTGTGTGTGTGTGTGTGTGTGTGTGTGTGTGTGTGTGTGCGCGCGCGCGCACGCGCGTGTGTGTGTAGTACATCATAGGTAGTAGTTTTCAATAAACATAGCCCCATTCCTTAGGGACCACTTTTCGTATTTGATTACCCATGGCCTGTTTCCTTTCCAGGGGCATAGGCTGCCAACAGCAGTCCTTGCTATTCTGCCCTTACTGGTGTAGCTCATCTGTCTTTGGTGATGGAAAATCCTGATATTTTTGTATAATGTTCAGTAACAAACTGAAAGTGTGAGGTTCAGAATCAGTTTGTGTACCATGCTGTCTATCTTTGGGAGCTTTAACAGGTTAAATACATGCATTCAATTTCGATTTGAATGCTGACAGGACCATAGCATGGTGTCTTCGGTGTGACCTACAGATAATTTTGCTGAACATTCTAAGTCCTTTTTTTTTGTGTACAGGGCTCAGATGGTGATGAAGCTGTGAAGATGGCAATAAAGTCCCCTGGGAAATTTGTTCTGAAACCACAAAGGGAAGGAGGCGGTAAGTGTTCCGATGAATGCAATTCTTCTGTGTCAGTTTTCTTGTACTTAGCAGTTCAAACAAACGTTTTATCTCCACATTGCATGGTTCATTGCCATGGTATCAGGATCCTCAAAGAAACAAAGCTGGGAGAGCAGAGAGCTGATTATGCCTCCATAACTGTTGAGGCTGGAAGAGTGATCTCCATTAATGCGCTAATTCTTCTTGAATCATACTCCAGCAAAGATCAGTTTTCTCCTTCTCATGAGAGAGAAAATACACCCTCCACTGTTCTCTGGAGTTTGGTCTTAATTTTGTCAGCACTGTTGGATCCTCTCAAGCAGCCTTTTCAGCTTGCTTACATTTCGGTTGAGGGGCTTCTTCCTTCACAAAGGAGAGTTTAGTCTGTAAATGTCCAAAGTTGTGCTCAGTCGCCATCTCCTCCCACCATTTGGTTCCACCGTCATACACTTTAGAGTCTCTTTCATCGTCCTCCCTGTCCTCTGCTATAGATACAGAGTCACACATCTGCCCATGGTTTTGCCATTAGCCCCTTCGATGCCTATAATCAAAGACTTGGGTCTTTTGCTTTAAACACTCCTTATTCAAACCTTGCAACTTGTGCGAGAATGGTTCTTGTGCGGCATTATGGTCTTGTTCAGAATTTCAATGCCTGGTTAAGCTTTCATGTGTTTATTGAATCCCACTGTGGGTGAGCATGCTTCCCACCATTCTTTTCAATGTTCTGGAATTGTTTGGACAGGTACGTTTGACAAAAAAATTTTTTTGATGAACCACTGAAAGTAGTTTTATGACATGCTTAACTGTCAAAACATTAGGATGACCTCCCACCTCCTGGCTTTGCTGGTAGGGTGTGAAAATTAGACTATGTTTGGAAATTAGTCATGATGTGAACTCAGGGTGATAACTGTTGGCTTGACTGGTCAAGGAGGCATGGTTATGTCCCTGCTCTCTCCCCCCCCCCCCCCCCCCCCCCCCCCCCCTCCTTTTTGTCTTTTTTTCCCGACACAATGGCGATGATCCATGCCAATAATATATTGTAAAACTACATTTAGTAGTGAAATTCATTTTTAGCATATACTTATCATACAAACATGGATTAGGTATTTGTTTGAACAGGTAGATATATTGTAAAACTACATTTAGTAGTGAAATTCATTTTTAGCATATACTTATCGTACAAACATGTGAATGCCCTTCCACCTCCTGCTTGGGGATGCGAAAATGAATTTCATACACAATTTTGTTATTGATGATTTTGAGGACATCACAACTACATTTATGTTTTGATAAGTGTTAAAAAATGCAAAAAAGACGTTATGGAAGGAAAGACTGTATGGTCAGTTTTTACTTCAACATGATCAGCACAAGAAAAAAAAAAGGTTTGGCTACAGGGCTTTTGTCCATGTTTATTGAATCATGTTATGTTCGACTTCCTTCCTTCAAATATACAGAAAAACCTCACAAATACAAACTCCATAAAATCCTTAACATTGGGTATTTAGATGGAGAGCATCTTCAGCGGGATATAAATGTAGTATAGACACAGACATGAATGTTGCAGAAAAAAACAAGGCTTTGTGTAGCAGTAGTCTCTTATTGGGGAAATGATGGTTGTGCAGACAAGCAGATGTGCCAACCTTTGTTTTTCACTGCATTTATTTGTATGCCTTGGTCTCTGTGGCAGGCCACAACCTCTATGGCGGCGAAATGAAGGCAAAGCTGGAGAAAGTGGGCTTCACTGAGGAGCGAGAAGGGTACATTTTGATGGAGAGAATATTTCCTTGCCCGAGAAGAACTACCTGATCAAGGCGGGGATACCACTGGAGTTGTTCGACACAGTCAGCGAAATAGGCATTTATGGTGTTCACATAGGGTGCGATAAAGGATTGTTTATGTCCGTTGCTCGTTTTCATTTTGTCTTGTTTGAACTCTTGAATACCTGTTCTGTGGGTGTTTTACTTAAGAAAATTGATACATAACCGATCTGAACACATGACATACCATGATGTGGGGACTTAAAAAATGTATGAAGAGATTGTGTTAAAACCCCTTTATTTCATCCATAAATGAAACGCATCGATTCATGCAGATAACTGAAAATAGTGCCGCTAGACTCATGGTGAAAAAATAAAAGTTGAGAAAACATGACCACCCTCCAAAAAAGCTCACTGACTCCCTACGAAATTTCAGTCCCAGCACAAATTTTTCAACTTCCTGTCATGGTGCTGGAGCAGGAGGATAGACTCATCAGAAAACCAGACCCTGTTCCAGTGGTTCCTGAGGGTCCAGGGACGATGCTGAGTTGCCCACTGCAGCCTGTTCCCACGATGACGCTGTGTGAGGACAGGTCCTCTGACAGGTCTGTAAGCCCATAGCCCTGCAGAATGCAGGCGATGCCAAACAGTCTGGTCAGGGATTCTTTGACCTCCAGGTAATTGCTGGGCGGTTGATGAGGCTGACTGAAAGCGATTTTGCAGGTGGCTGACCCAGATGTAGCAGTCTTGAGCTGGAGTTGTTGCCAAAGGTCTTCCAGAGCGTGGTCGGTCTGCCGTGGAACTGCTGATGCGATGACGACTCAGAAGCCTGCTGCGGATGCTTTGGCTCTCATTGAAGTGTTGGCTACTTCAGGCTGACTTTGCCCAGCTTGCAAACACCCCCCAGTGCGTTCTCACATTCTTGCTGACTGAGTTGCGGCCTCTTTGTACTTTGTATTGACAGACTGGTTTTCCTCAAAATGACTCACTGTGTTTGCCTTCCTTTCAGCATTCATTCACCAAAATGGGCATGAATTTGCTTCAGCCATGTGCAAAGCACGACCAAAAAATGGAAAATTGTCCAAGTGGCGATTTTTTGCATGTGTAATCAGACTGGCGCTAAATGCATGAGCACACATGAAGCACAGACGTAAACAAACATTTTCACTGGTTGGTTTCATCCTGCCAGTGTTTTGGCATCCATAGTGAAGATGTTAAAAAGTATGCATTTCTTTCTTTGGACAGTATAGAATAGAAGATGATACAACAACAACAAAAAAAAAAGAAGTTGTTCCTGGTTCAGTGAGCTCTACCCTTCAGTCAGGAAAATGTGAGCTGTAGTTATTCATGTCACCCTCATAATCATCAAAATTGTTATGATATCATTATTGTCGTTACAGGGATGGGGAGAAAGAGGTTGTCAACAACCCCTGTGGCCACATGCTGCGGACCAAAACCCAAGGGACGGATGAAGGGGGCATCGTCAGCGGCTTTGCTGTCCTGGACACTCCATTCCTGGTTGATGTGTGACCAAGGGGGCGATGTTTTGTAGACTCTCCGCCATGACTCTCCGCCATGTGGCTTGGTCACAGGCAGCATCTGAAGGTGTCAGAGTCTAAGCACATGAGCATTTAGTGCCTTCAGAGATCATAAATGTTTATGACATGAAAAAATTTTGAATATCTTGGCACCTTTATCTAGATGCAAGTGCAGACCTGGATTATGAACTGAACTGCTGGATTGGAAAGTTAATGGCCACAGTCAACTAAATGAAGAAAAAAAAAAATGTAAAGGAGTGAAACAAAGCTTCAGCTTCTACGGTTGAAATGTGCTGGTTCTGCATCTCAATGATTGTGGAAGTAGTCAGTTTGTGACTTGCCAAGAGAAGAAGCTAGACGTTTTTGACACAAGGTGACTCTAAGATCATTGCAATGAAATGTGATTGACAGCATTAAGTGAAGGAAGTGATTTGAAAATGAAACAGCTACCCACCATCTGTAGTTTACTCTTCCATTGGTTGGGCCATGTTATCAGGCTTCCTCCAGCAAGACCCCAAAACCAAGCTTTTAACTGGATCCCAGAGGGCCAGAGAGAGGGTGGATGACCAACAATGAATTGACAAGTACAACCCTTTGATGTCCTGTCTGTAGTTTCTTTTTGCATCATATTCAGCTAATTTGCTGTAATAATTATATACTGCTTAGCACGTATATCTTGGTATTGGGGGCTTTTAGATGCGTAAATTTGCTTTGATAGTAATTCTCAGGGATGATTACCGGCTGAATGTTTTAGCAACAATCATGTACTCCATGACAGTATTACATGTAGAGGTTGTAGATGTGACTTATTTGCGATTCTTTTACTGTCCCATATTTTTTCCAGTTATTACTTTACCTCGTTCTGCTTGTTTTCATTAGTTTCTTGAAAGAAGTTTGCATGGAGCAGACTCCTAATTTCTTTCTATTTTTTAAGATTGAAATGAGGTGATGTGGCAGTTGACATGGTGCTGTGTTCAAGATGCAGAACTGCACCAACATTGAGCAGAAAGATGCATTCTCCTGTGCCATCAGTTGTATTGGTTCTCTCCAGCTACCAACTCTGCCTCATCATGTTTGAAATGGTAGAGAGAATGAAAAGAGAATGGTTTGATTCCACAGACAAGCACAATCCTTTGGTTTCTGAATACAAACATCAATTTCACAAGCTTATAATTCTCTTCTAGCTTTTTTTGCCATACATATCGGTGCAATGTGTTCACTTCGTATGTATTCACTTGTGAATGGAAAGTGGTGGTTGATTCAGCGATTAATTTTCAACTCTTCATATAATACAAATCTCAGTTTAAAAATGTGTGTATAGAGGCATCCATTTGACGTATGCCTGATTTGTTTTTTTCCAATACTAAAATTACTTAATGTTAAGAAAGAGAATTGTGATCTCTGTGTTTTGTTAACATAGGATGGTGATTGTGTTTGATTACTCTATATTCTGTATCAAGCAGATGAGATGTTTATGGACACATTATTGTCAAGGGTACAATTGTTGTGAATCTGAACAGGAATTTTTTTTTTTAACAGTTAAATATCATCTCTAAAATGTTATTTGGGAAATGTGGTTGGTATATTTACTTGTTTCATTTTTAGGAGATAGCTGTGTGTATAAAGTCATTTTTTTCCTGTTATGAGATAAAAATCTTTATATTTAAAGTTGTGTTTATTGTGGCGAGAGAGAAAAGGAAAGTCATTCTTTCAAGACCTAGAAAGCATTTTTTAGAGGGTCATTTCACTTTCATTCTCCATTTCTCAAAACCCACTGGCATGCAAGCGTCTGTGTGAAAATCAGGAATGGTGTGTGTGTTAGTGTGCTTACTTGCTTCCATTCCTTGGTGAAGTAGTGCATATTTTTGCTGACACCAATGAAATAATAAATTTGATCACAAATGAGTATTTACAAATTCAAAATCAGGCAGAACAATGAACAGAATGTGTGCACATTTATGAGGTGAGCTGAAACATATACGACAGCATGAAATCACTTTTGTGGAAGAATGCCATCGAGTCATTTTTTTCAAGTGGTGGGACAATGACAGACTGATCGAGCAGTCCGATGGGTGATGGTGCCACATTTAGGAGACTACTTTTCAGAGGAAAGAGACCAAAGCTAATTGGGTTCATCACAAGACTACAGTTTGAGCAAAAAGTTTCGCACTTTTAGATCACCATAAGATGAAAATTTGTTCTTATTTTTCTTATACTTCTCTAACTAAACAAATGCCCAAATTGTACATGGTATTACAATGCACATGATAATTAGAGTGAAACACACACACACACAGAAAAAGAGAAGGGAGCTAAAACCTGTCCCTCTATTTTCCTTAGGCTGATCTCCCTTGAAGACATGAATATTTCTGATCGTGAGCTGTTACCAATAGCCCTCTACCTCTTTGTGGGGGAACTACACTCTCTTTTATTCTTTAAGTGTGTAGCTTTATGGATGCTCCTAATAGTCTTGCAATAGAGTCTGGTGTTCAGTCATCTTTCTAACTCCAGATAATCATCAAAGTTCACCTTCGACATTGAGAAGTTTGGGATTCAATCACCAAACCTCTCCTAATAGTACTTGTGTCTTCTACACCTTTGAGTTCACCAAATCCTTGCAAAATGCAGACACCCTCTGCTACTATTTCGCCTGTGAAATGTTGGTCAAACTTCTTTCAGTTTGTATTATTGTGACATCGCTTAATGCATCACCATATACTCTGGTGCATGTGTTTAATGGAGTGCTGAAAGTGAGGTCATTTGTATTGGCCATATTGAATTAATCAATCAAGATGGCCTATGCTTGTCAGTTTGATTGTAAAAAAACAACCTTCTGGTTCTGTGCTTCTGCATTTTCCTCCAGACTTTCTTTGCGTACTTTTGTGAAATGGATGTAAACACCGCTGTTGATGTATGTGCATTAAGAGAAGCATCTAAACCTTCAAAAGTAACAATGTGCAGCAGGACAGAATATTTCTCAAGTGATCCGTTGTGTATGTAAGAAATGAGAAAGACGTATTAACACAAACAGCGCAACAACCAACTTCATGCCAAGGTAAAGGCTATGATGGAGGTCAACTTAAGCATGATCCTTGAAGAGGGAGCCAGTAATGTGGACATAATTTGTCCTCTGTTTCCAAAAATTATGAGCAAGTAGGATGGGCTGTAGATTCCCCATGTTTTGATGCCAAAGAACAAAGGGAAGAAGGGTAGCATATTGAAAAAAGGCGCTTGAAGGCAGCAGGAAGAACAATTTGAGAAACAGAAGGAAACAGTTTAGTTTAGTGATGTCTCCATGGGTGAAAAAAGAAACGGTGACATTTGTGAAAAAAGCACTCCTGTCTGTTGGGTTGAAGATTCTGTTCAGCAGAGGTGTCCACATCAGTATATTAGAAATCCATTGACTTGCATCTGAGCACCACCAGGAGAATATTGAAGAGTAGAATTATGACCTGTATCTGGTTACCTTCTTCTGGATATATATTTTCCGGGGTTACTTCCCTTCCACTCTCTTATCGACCTAAAGGCACTTATCGAAGGCACATGTTTTCACTGATGCTGATTAAGTTAAGATATGATCACAAAGAGAGTAGTAAAAAAACATACAAATTGATAAACACAGCAGATCACATATATGTAAGCTTTTCTTAAGTGCTTTTAGCTTTTAGTTTTTTTAACTGATAATCATTTGAGTTAGGAATATTGTGCAAAAGTTGTTATTGAGTTTGTGTCTCAAGGATGATGGCGATACAAGTTCTAGTGTGGGGTTGACTCTGTGTGTGTGTGTGTGTGGTCACAGGTCTCTGCGCCAGTACTGAAGCGTTGTTTAAGACTATGTCCGAGTTCCACTTTGTCAGGAGAATGTAGTGTTTTACTGCCAAGACATAACAGGTCATCTAACTTTTGTTCCTTAGTGCTGCATTTTTCATCATGAAGGAAAAGTACATAAATAGATCAAGGTTGCTTAATTCATAATGAAACAATGGTGCATTGAATCAGATTTCCTTATTTTACGAGGAAATGAATGTTCACGATTTCAAGCCTAATGTTGCTAACTTCAAAATGAAACAAGGTGCATAACTAAAGCATGATAATGCTGGTTGTTTAGGTGCATAATTTTCAAGCCTAATGCTGCTTATTTCATTATGAAACAAATATATGTAACTTTAAGTCTAATACTGCTTATTTCACAATGAAACAAAAATGAACAGCTTCAAACCTAAACCAGCTTATTTCATAATGAGGTAAAGGCACAAAACTGAAGCCTAATGATTCTTATTTCATAATGAAATAAATGTGTATCACTTCATATTTAATGCTACTGATTTCATCATGAAACTAAGAAACAAATAAACACCCAGCCGCCGTGGCGAAGTGGTTAGCGTCGCGGACTCCCGGCTGGGAGGTCGTGGGTTTGAATCCCATCAGAGTCATGCGGGTTTTTCTGCTGCCCACCGGCTCCTACCCAGAGTTGAGTTTGCTGCGGACTCAGTTGGGAAGACTGGGACCACACAGTCGAGTTTCATCCACTTAATGGATGCGTTTCTGAGAGTGTTGCTCAAATTTCCTGACCAACACTGCAGGTGCCTGTATCTCTCGGGCCTGGTTGACGCCGGGATATATATGAAAGGAAAGCGTAGAGAACAGCCCTGTCATGTAGTCTCAGACCGAAATGGAAATCCGTAGCATCATCTTAATCATCCTCATTCTCATCGATCAGCATTTAAAAAAAAAAAGTCTCAAATTCTGTGGCCCTTCATGCCCTGCTCTCATGGTGACCTCAGTTTCGATGTCCTCTCCACGTCTGTGGCCTTGGTTTGGTTCCGTCGGGGTCACCAGTATCGGCGAGTCCATGGGGGCTGTCGTTGGATGGACGTGGTGGCGCCCTCCGGAGGGAGAGCTCACTCACGCCGGCTCCGCGACTAAGCAATTATTGTCGTCAGTAGGGGGCTTAGTAGGTGGTGTCCTGCGTATGTTAGATCAACAGGCACCACTGAACACCACCGAAGTGACTCGGCAGCAGTGCAGTGTCTCCTCCGGTGGGTTGCCTCTTGACGACTTGACATTGCTCCCTGTGGATTGCCGGTGCCGGGGCTGCGGCGGGGGCTGTGTCTGTGGATGGGGTGTCGGAATGAGCGGTGTGGGTGCACTGCCTCTGAGGTGGCGCAGAGGTTGGGACAGCAAAAAAAAAAAAAAAAAAAAAAAAAAAAAAAGAAACAAATAAACTACAAACGCACTGACAAGCAAAGTAATTGTTGTCTGATGTGACGTGGAAGACAAACAGAATGGGAAACGCTCCAGCCACAAAAACCACAATACAAACATTTCTGTTCTTTGTAAGACCATTACTGATCAACATGATGGCACATCGAAATAACCGAGAATGAAATGAAACAAAACTTGAGAGCAGATCTGGAGAAAGGATGTACTCAGATCTGTGATAAACATCCGGATTCATTTCTCTTCTTGAACAACGGGGTGGACTGGCGATGAGTGGAGGGTAGACATGCAACCCAACAACTTCACAGCAGTAGATAGTGAATATTGTTCATGGAGTCAGAGATCTTGAGGTTGTATAGGGAAATACATACTCTGTGTCCGTTACCAAAACAGTGCAGACTTGTGCCTCCATAATGTCTCTGAGCATGCTCAGCTGAGCTCTCTCACTCTAAAAATATATCAACACTGGTGGGAAGGGGAGGGGGGCACCCTGGTTCCACAGCACATCAAGGAGAGGACAATCATAGCATGGCATGCTTACAGTAAATTTACTTCCAATTTTCAGACCATCGACTTTCTTGTACATGAAACAAAGAGAATGCTAAACTTTCCGTTTCAACATGCCTGGAAGGTCTTCCTGTGCTATTCTGGTTATATGGCTCGGAAGCTGACAAACAGAAGACCTTTCTTTCCATAAATGCCAAGCAAACTAAGAAATGATAAATGGTCTAATGCACCAGAATAATGTTATGTAAAAAATCTGTAGAATAATGTTATCAGCTAGAAAGCCCTCAATCGTATTAGAGTCAATATCATTAGCCAATCAGAGAAGACTCTGTATGGTGATCAGTTGGAACACAAATTTATATATATGTGGGTTGATTCGTTAATGTCTTAACAACAGTTGAAACATGTTCAAAGTAGTGTAATAAAACCACATCATGCCAATCCTGCAGGCCAATGGCATTGATCACCTGTTCAGCCAAGGTGCAACAATAAGTTGTTCACATCAATTAAAATATTTATTTCAAACACTTTTTCTGAATTTATTCAGTTTTTCGTTTTTTTTTTGAGCAACTCTGCTGTCTGCTTTCTGTCTTCTTTGTCACAATTCTCAATACCATTGCTGACAGTGTCACAAAAAAAAAATCACAATGAGGAAGGACACAATCAACTAATATTCTGCAGGAAAGCATGTTTTGAAAACAAAGGGTTTTTCGATTAGTTTGCACATATTCAATTTGCCTTGGCAAGAAGATCAACATACTATATTTTCAATTTTTGCCAACTTCATGACAGGCAGTAAGCTTCCTTGTCTGGGAAGGCCGTGTTGGCAAGTTCACAAAAAACCCAGAGACAAATGCATGCCACAGTTGGCTATTCCCCAAACCACAGTCTCCGATATATGCAGTTTTGAAAAAGTGCACCGAAGAAAGATAACTCTTGCAGACTGTCCTCACCTCAAAAGCAAGAGTTGCTCTTCTCCGGTCTGTGTGATCTGAGTTGCTATCTACTCATGTGAACCTTTTAGGCTCCAAGTCTACTCTCTAATAATGATCAGTCCTGGCTCTGCGGGTGTTTTTATCCGGGATTTCCTGATCCTCCATAAGCTATAGACAGTTGACATGAACAGCTCAAAATAAATGTTTTTCATTCTTTGTCGATTAAATAAAAAAATTTGGATAGACTCTCTTTAAATCTGTGAACAATCGAAATCTACTGTTTCTTGATTTTGTAATCGTAATTGTTTCTTGTGTAGAATTTATACAGTGTGACCAAGTGTGAAATTCATGCAGTGTGACCAGTGCTCCATGACATGTGTGTGTGTGTGTGTGTGTGTGTGTGTGTGTGTGTGTGTGTGTGTGTGGGGAGTGTAAGTGTATGCGCATGTGTGTATACATGTGTGTGTACACGTTTATGTGTACTGGAATGTTGTGTATCTGTGCTGTAAGGTTATATGAAAACCTATGGCACTGTTCCTTCACTGTATGTGTTGGACTTTTCTGTCCTACTAAGAGCCTTCACCAGAATTAGAGCAGCTCAGCAATAACCTCTTTCCTTTTTTAGGTACCTCTCTGCTCTTTGTGATTGTGTGTGTGTGTGTGTTAGTGTTGTGGTTTATGTATGTCCTTTATCATTAATCAATTTAATTTAGGAACGTATGTGTACGCATTGTTGATCATCAGTTGAACATCTCTTCACTAACAGCAATGTTTGACGATTTAAAGGAAAGAAAAATAGGGGTGGGGACTAAATAATGGATATGTGTGCGTGTGTGTGCGTGTGTGTGTGTGTTGTTTGTGTGTGTGTGTGCGCGCAGCAGAAGTGCACATGTAAACACATGTAATCTAAATAAGTTTAGGCAAGACTGAACAGGGCCCACAACTACTGCTGTACACTGACATGATACGCAGTACACACAGGATAGTCATCCCCCCCCCCCCCCCCAAATGTGTTCAACAGTCTGATTCAGCAGAATGTCTGATGAAACGTAATTCACGTGAAAAACAAAACAGGGGTTGGGGTGGGGAAGAGGGACATGGGGAAGAGGTGTGGTTGGGGATGGGGATAAGGGTGGGTGAACGGTGAAAGCAGTGTTTTCGTTTTCTTTTAATCCTCCAGCTTGAACAACTTTTTAAGTACAAATCAAAAACATAACCTAAAATCAAACAGAAAAAGCAAACAAACCCAACAGACATGAATAAAAACATAACTTTCCAAGAATTAAACATTTAAAAAGCAACGGTTAGATTTTTAGTTCAGCCAAAATGCCTTTCATTTCATAAAGCACAAAATCAAGTCTTTTCTTTTATTAAAAACACAAACAAGAACTAAAAAAAAAAAGAAGCCTTATAAAAAAGCCATCTCTCTTCAAACTCAAAATGCAAATACTACACAATAAACTAGCATTTCATAATGGAGAACTGTGCTCAGACTGAAGGAACAAACATCTTTCTCGGGTCACCTGAATTTTGGGTGTTACTAAGTACCCCGTCTCACTCTCTCTTCATTCCTCAAATTAAAAATTCCAAGGTACCCCATCACTAAGATTTTTGCATATGCCACTGCTTTTAATTCCACCATAAAGACCCCCCCTCCCCCCCAACCCTCACCCACACTCCACATTCCATCTAATGATGTCTTATCATGGCATGAGTATATGTGTTTGTTTTACATGTCACCACCCCAAACAGCACGTAACGGCCTACTCTTCTCCAAAAGTGTGGCATGAGATTTAACAAGTGTGCAAAACTGGTCATGCAGGTGTTCATGCTAAGAACCTTGGTTGTTAGCTTTGTCTGAAAACCAGGACAGCAATGAGTATGCAAAGATCTTAACTGCAATGAAATAATCGCTCTGCACTTGGCCGTCCTGAGCGGGAAGTGAACCTGGATCTCCGTATGTCTAATGTCTTGCTGAACCAACCAGACCCCACCAAGAGTCTGGTCAGTCATGCAATGCCATTAGAATTCATCCAGACCAGTTCATTTCACTGGAAATTTGGACTCGCACGCTTTAGGGCTAAGTGTTAACGGATGTCAATGCAGTCTTGGAGTATAAATGCGAAAGAAAACGATTTTTGTTCAAAACTATGTGAGCATAAAAACAAGAGAAGAAATGTACTCCTTTTAGTCTTGAAGATCAAATGAAAAAGAAAGTCCTTTCTGTTCAAAACTATGTTAACATAAAAACAGGAGAAGAAACATACTCCCTTTAGTCTTGAAGTTTGAATGAAAAAGGTTACTTTTGTTCAAAACTTTATAAACATAAAAACAAGACAAAAATATATCAGAATTCATTGGCTATGTGAACTTTGTGGAAACCACAATTTCTGTCATCCAATGGGATGAACAGCTGACATTTGGAATGTTAATGTTGACAAGACACCATTAATAGTCCCCTCATAAATACGTCTCTCTGTATTTATTACAACACATTTAGAACCCCATCAGGATGAATAGAAAAAAATACAATCTCAAAGCCACCAAAAAACACACTCACACATGTACACACACTCTTCATTTCTAGGCATAAGAAACAAAGTATGCTGTTAACAGAAAACACACAAAAAAGAACCATTCAATAAGTTTGCCTTCTGTGCTAAGGGCCCACAATAAATGCAAGGTAACAAACTCAAGAGTGATTAACGTCCGTGGGCTGTCCTCTTCATGTTGGGAGGTTAACAAGTGCTAGCATAATGTATCCACATATGTAACGAGAAAAAGAACTTTCTTGTTCAAACATTCATGCAAAATAACTTAAAGACATAAATGGAGCACACAAAACAAGCTGGCAGTTCTCTCATAACTCAGATTAGTCTTTGAAAACTGAAATAATTATCACACCTTTTGTGTATATATTTACAATGAAAGTCTAGCAGTAACATCACGATGTCCCCTGGTAGATTAAATGATACAAACATCTCCAGCTGTTCTTTTTCCAGCTGTTTAAGATGAACAAAAATGAATGGTAATCAAAGCCTTGATTTTAACATTTTTCCAAAAGTGTAGCCTGCACACTCTACCACGCATACAAAAATTCTTTCAAGATAAAATCTGTGCTAAATAATATGTCAAAAATCTCTATAAAAAAAAAAAAAAAAAAAGGCATACAGTATTGAAGGATGAGGAGATTCTTTTTACCAACAGACTGCCTATGAAGCAATAGTGCCATGGACTTACTACTATACATTTCGCTACACCTACTAAGCTCACATCTCAGAATCGAAAGAGTGCTGCTATATATCCTGTATACTAAACATTGCTACTTTAACCTGTCTACAGTTTGGCACACTGATTTCCCTGGACAGAGCTCTCACACCTTTCTTGCATCCACCATAGAAAAAATCTTAATCTTAAAATATTGAGACAGCTTCCTAAACATACTTTTCAAAACAGAAAACATATCAACCCCCAAATAATCCAAATTACATGAACAATGGAAATGAGATGAGACAACATTCAATCAAGATTCTTAACAATCAATTTTGCACTAAAACTTTTGTTTTGTATTCTCTTCCTTCTTGTTCCCATGACAGAACACAACTGCAGTTTGCAGCATTAACAGTTTTTGACTGGTTATTGATTTCATCATTCTTCTTCCTTATACACAATTTTCTAGAGAAAGCTGTAAGTTTTATCATTACAGCTCAGCTGACCACACAGGGCTATTTCATGGCTGTCAACATGTCAGGGACAAAAAGGTCTCATCTTGAAAAAAGAAAGCGTCGAAGACAACATGTACAAATCAACTGATAACACAGTGACTAAACTGCCGACATTCTGAGAGTGAAAACACTTCAGCAGTGCTGACAGCTAAGACACTCCTGCGTGATTCATCACTCACGATTACACACACGCCCATACAGACACATACACAGAAGAATAAAGCTCAAATGTAAATAAAATAATATTAGAAACGCTCTTGGGCACACACAAAAACAAGGCCTTCAAGACTTAATACTTGACACCAACAGGAATTGCACAACAGAGGAGGGAAAAAAAAAACCCCAAAGTACCACTCAAAGCAGCTATGTAGTCATAATCCAAAATGACACCTCTTGACTGCCCTGACCTTTTGACCTCCATATTTTTCATAATCCAGTCACATCCAATCACTTGGGAACATAATTCATGTTTGATAACAAATTCAGTGTTTTTTTTCCATCGCCTTTCTCATGCTTGGCCACGACTTTCTAAATTAAGTTTATACACAAATCCTGGCCAGTCAGTGCACCAGACCTGATGAGGACTGGGTAGAGACTCGAGCCATACTGTGCCTTCAAGCTGTTCCTTAAAAGCATTACGTCATGGATTGACCTTGACCTTCCAATCCCCGAACCTGAACTTCAAGATGATTTATGCTCTCACCACCTATATA
The DNA here is from genome assembly GCA_016801955.1 of Conus betulinus. Lineage (NCBI taxonomy): Eukaryota > Metazoa > Mollusca > Gastropoda > Neogastropoda > Conidae > Conus > Conus betulinus. Next base: position 1,221,545 of record JADBJO010000004.1, on the reverse strand, counting down.
TCATCATGCTCTCACCACCATCAGTCACAGCACTAAGCTTAATTAACACTGGATGCAAGAACAGTTTCTTTTTGCCTACAAACAGTTCTCATTATATCACAACCTGGCATCTTTAAGTTCACTTGTAATTTTTCATTGAAAGGACGGCAAGGAGGTTTTTAAGTCTTGTATGTCTTCACTGAGGGGTTGGCAGGAAACACTCAATATCCTCTTCCACTGTGCCATTTTTTCCAATCCCTTATGGTAGCTAAAACAAAAGGACAATGTAAAAGCTTAAGCACACACTCACACACACACCCTAATGCACATATCATCAGAATGATTGAGAACTGACAGCAATTAACCAAGCCTGTTAAAAATCAATATCTAAAACAACAGAATTATTAACAGTTCATGAAAGCATTGAACACAATAAATGTAAACGCTTTTAAAAATTGATTTTCTGCTCAATGCTGGGAAAACAATGTTAAAATCAAGAAAGTTAACATCAATCAACCGCATGCATCCCTCCTTAATCTAAGCTGAAATCAAACATGCATACAACATAAGCAAATCTTCAAACATGGATATGCTCAAAACCACTCATCACATGCAACAAAATTTCAGTCCAGATATGTAGTAACATACAAAACTTTTTGGGGAGAGACAGCAAAATATAGTACATATGCTACAAATTAGTCTTCTCTGGTATCAAGGAACACTACAAAACCGAAAACTTGTCAATAAGGACAGCCTTGAAAAATATTCCACGCTTCTACTTTACACACTTTTTGGTACAAAGACAAAACAGCAACATGATTTGCTATGTCATACACTTCTACTTTACACACTTTTTGGTACAAAGACAAAACAGCAACATGATTTGCTATGTCATCTTCTTCCAATATTCAAAAACACACATCAGTAAGAGATCTGGTAATCTTCATTTTGATGTTTCATATGTGAATGCAGATCGAGCATATATTTGTCATTTCAGACAAACAAATGTTTGAAAATCACTAGAAAAATGAACAATGCTATTGATGTACTCCATGACTGTGATCAAATAATATAATAATGTCTTCTACATAATAAATTGGAAGAACAGAAACAGGCAGACACACACACACACACACACACACACACACACACACACACACACACACACACACACACACACACACACACACACACACACACACACACACACACACACACAAAACACGCAGAGTCCAAAAATACATAAAGCTTGTGAAAGTTATGATATTTATGACCTGGGATCATATGGTGAACATGATTCTTCATGTTTTCACTGAAATGGACAAGTTCTGAGGATGATCCTTCATAATTTCATCAAAGTGTGATCAAACTCTGAGATTAATTCTTCATAATCACACTGAAAAGTGATAAACAGCTGAGAATACTCTTTCATGATTTCACTGAATTGGGACCAAGTGCTGAGAATAATACTTCATAATTTCATCAAAGTCATGATTACACAGAATTGGCATCAATTACCGAGAATAATCCCTCATTATTTCAATGAAGTTCGATCAAATGTTGAGAAAAATCCTTCATCATGTCATTGGAGTGAATCCCAATGAAAAGACTTCATTAACCTGGGACCAAATACTGAGAATAATCTTCCATACTTTCATTGATCTTTAAGGTAGACAAAGCTAGTCTAAACTGAAGAGAGTTACCCATTTCTGGTGTTTTTTTTTTCTTACCTGTAATTTACAAAAAAATAGTAAGAAAAAAATTAATCACAGGTAATTCTAAGGCAAAAACAACACACACACACAAAATTACACAGAAAAAGTCACATGAGCAAATGGCAAAAAAAAAGACTGGACAGCTTACTTTCCACTCTGTATAGTGCACACAGTCTCACTACCTTGTTGACACCAGCTTACAACAAAAAAGTTATCAACTCTAACCAAGGAAAAACAAGGCCAAAGACTTTCCAGAACAGAGACAGAAGAAAGGGCAACAAGGCAAACAGTGGATGATACTCCCAGCTGAGAGGTTGTGGGTTTTATTCCCATCAGAATCATTTATTTGTGGGGGGTTTCTGTTCTGACCAGCTCCTACCTTGAGTTTGCTATGGGCTGAATTTGAAGACTGGGATCACACAGTCGAGTTTCATCTACTTGATGCATGTGTCTCTGAGAGTGCTGCTAAAATTTTCTGACCAATGCTGCAGGTGTCTGTGTCTCTCAGGCCTGGTTAATGCAGAGATGTATTATGAAAGTCAGCATAGAATACAGCTCTGTCGTGAGGAGTCTGTGTCTCTCGGGCCTGGTTATGCAGGGATACATTATGAAAATCAGCATAGAATACAGCTCTGTCGTGCAATCTTAGACCAAAATGGAAATCTGTAGCATCATCTTTCATCCTCCTCATCAAGCAGCATTGAAAAAAAATCTTGAGTTCTGTGGCCCTTCATACCTTGCTTTGAGGGTAGTCTCAGCTTTTATTTCCTCTCCACATCTAGGGCCTTGGTTTGATTCTGCTGGGGTTACTGGTTACTGGTGTCAGTAAATTCATGGGGACTGTGTTGGAAAGATGCGGTGGTGCTCTGCAGAGGAAGAGTTCACTCATGCTGGCTCCTCAACTAAATAATTATTGTCGTCAGTAAGAGGCTTTGCATGTGGTGTCCTGCATATGTTGTGTGAGCACAGGCACCACTGAACTCCATCAAACTGGCTTTGTAGCAGTGCAGTATCTCCTTTAAATAGTTGTCTCATTACAACTTGACATTGACAGTTCCCTGTGACTGCAGGCGCTGAAGCTGTGGTGGTGGGGTGGGGCTGTGGCTTTAGATAGGGGTCGGAATGATTGGTGTGAGTGCAATGCCACTGAGTGATAGCAAAATGAACAAACAAACAGGGGATGACAGCAGAGAACACACACACACACACACTTACAACACAAACAAAAAAGCCAAGCCAAGCCAAATCAAATAGTAGGGTCGAATAGAGGACAAAGGCAGGTGAAATTACTAGAACAGACTTTCTGGAAAGCTGGGATATGATTTATACAGTGTAAGCCTCTAGAACATGTGTATCTGTGTGTGTTTGTGTGAGTGTGCATGAGAAAAAATTTTCTGGGGAAAAACGTTGAAAAGGTATGTCTTAAATAAGGAGAAGTGTATCCACACTCCATCACCAATGCAAAATGTGATAACTGACCCCACCCCATTCTATCATTCACAGTCAATATTATGAATCTGATATACTTCTTACGAACGTTTAGGAAAACTGTTGCCCTGCATGGAGAACACAGCAACAATCACCACCTGGTAATTCATGGGATCTGCCACCTTTCGTTCCACTTTGTTCCAAGCTAAAGAAAATTAAGAGACAGTACTCTAGCTTTGCAACAAGTCAACGAATGGAATGCTACACTGTACATCCATTTTGTCGACTTCGAAAAGGCCTTTGACTCCATACACCGTGACAGCCTTTGGATCACCGTGCGTCAGTATGGAGTCCCACAGAAACTGATCCGGATGGTCAAGACCCTTTATGAGGACTTCCAGTGCTCCGTAATTGATGAAAATGAAACAACAGACTGATTCCCAGTGATGACCGGGGTGAAACAGGGTTGATGCATGTCAGGATTCCTATTCCTGCTAGTGATTGACTGGGTCATGCGGAAAACCGTAGAGGGTGAGAGAACCGGGATCCGATGGAACTTCACAACCATGTTGGAGGACCTGGACTTCGTGGATGATCTCGCCCTCCTATCCTCAACAATGAACCACCTTCAGACCAAAACAGCAAAACTTGAAGACAATGCAGCCAAAGTTGGACTGAAGCTGAATGCCAAGAAGTGCAAAGCCATGAAAGCCAACAACAGGAGTGACGATAAGCTGAAAGTTGGAGAAAGTGAAGCAGAGGAGGTAGAGAGCTTCACATATCTGGGTGCAAACATGACAAGAACGATGGAGGTACAGCTGATGTCAGAAGAGAGTAGCCTGGGCCAGCGCACAGATGAAGTGCCTATCAAACATCTGGCAAGCCAGCAACATAGGCAGAAAGACTAAAGCTTCCCTTTTCAAGAGCCTTGTCTTGTCCGTCCTACTCTATGGATGCGAGACTTGGAAACTGACTAAAGGAGAGGAGAAAAGCTTGACACCTTCCAGACCAAGTGTCTAAGGAGGATTTTCAAGATCCGATGGCAACAACATGTCTCCAATAAGACAGTTCTTGAGATGGCAGAAGCAGAAAAGATCAGCCAGAAGGTGAGGAGACGGAGGTGGAACTGGGTTGGGCACATAATGAGGAAGGAGAGGAACAACGAATGTGCTGTGGCCCTTGGTTGGACACCAGAGGGAAGAAGGAAAAGAGGCTGACCGAAAACAACATGGCGGCGAATGGTGGAGAAGGAGAGAAACGGCGCAGGCTGGAAAACATGGAGTGTTGTACGCCATGCAGCTGCAGACCGAACACAGTGGAGGAGAGACGTCCAAGCCTTATGTGCCTCCTGGCACAGAGAGATTTAAGGTAAGGTAAGGTACTCTAGCTTTGTGAATTTTGTTGTGTTTAAAAAAAAAAAAAAGTGCAATGAAAAAGGATTTCTATATCAATGTACATCCAAATCACAATCTGAATACTAACCCAAATTTCTGCTTCATAATCTAGTCATTATTTCATTAGAAAATAATGTTCATCAGGATGAAATAATGATGGAAAGTATGTACTGAGGTTGGGGAAGAAGGCAGAAAAGGGTGGAGGGCTGATACAGGTGAGATTGGGAGAAAGGGGTATGGGGCCAGTGATAACGAAACATGATCTTTAAAGCAGATTCAGTGTAGGCATACAGCCCAGCTGACTACAGAGGCCATATCAGGGCTGAAAACACACACAAACATAAAAAACATTCAATTCAAAAAATGAATAAAAGTGAGTACCTTCATTTCAAGTCCATTACCATTGTAAAGTTCAAAACAAGTCAGTCTAAACCAAGTCACAAATGTTAAAGAAAAACGATGAAGGTTTTCAATTAAGTCGATTCAATACATATTACACACCTTCTCTTCATTCTTAACACACACAGAGCAACTCAGTCATAAACGCTGCTGTAACTCAGATGAATGTATCCTTTCCATGATGTAATGCTAAACCAACCTCCATCACCCTTCAGCTCTTGGTCAGAAACTCACATGACAAAGGTGGTATGCAAAACACAGGAGATTTCCCACCATAGACATGGAATGAATTTAAACCACACATGCACACGCACACTTTGAGACAGATAGTCAGTCCACTCTATTTCGATATGTTTCTTACAGCAACAGCTTTTGACAAAAGGTTTGATGGAGATCTTCATCTTGCCTATACTTTCCTTCTTCAAAGTTTGGTTGTGTTGTGAACACTGGAGTCGCGATCAATTTCTGCAATCAGGTCTGCTTGATCCTGCAAAAGAAGTCAAATCCCATAAACCAAAGTCAGTTGCAAACGGGTTGTAGACATGTCATTTTAATTGTAACTCTCCTCTTGTACCACTCTTGCTATTAAGCTATATCATTGTTTCACGGTCACATTTCCTTTATTTCCTTTAGTTCACAGATGTTTAAATAAATCTTTAAGTCTTTTAGATTGGTGATCCGATATTCAGCTTTTCTTTTATATATTTTATATGGATGTGTGTGTGTGTGGGCCTAGAGTGTTTGTTTGGACAGGAAAGTATGAAGAAAACCAAACCATGTTGTTTATTTTGTATGACTTCAAAGGGTCTTGTGAACGGCTCTTTAAGCATTACTCTCCCAGCATAAACTGGATGAGATCTTCTCTTCATGACTTTTGGGCTCTAGAAATTCTTTTCTTGAAGTGTACTTTTAGTTGTCAGTTTGTGTACCATTCTCTTGAGGGAGAACACAGACTAATCCTGTCACCTCCAGGCTAAGCATGGGAGACAACTGTACAGAATACTTAGCAGCCACCAAGATCTTGGCTTGGGGAACTGCACAAAGACATTCTCATATGGGATCAATGCCTCCCTACCTAGGGTGAGTGTGCTTCTGTCACCTTTTTTGATTTTCTGGCATTTGTTGGGACAAGTAAGTATGAGAAAAAAGGACTTTTACTAATACAAGTAGTTTTTTTCTTTTTTTTTTTTTTTGCTGTCTCAACCTCTGCGCCACCTCAGAGGCAGTGCACCCACGCTGCTTATTCCGACACCCTATCCACTGCCACAGCCCAGTCGGCCCCGCCGCAGCCCCGGCACCAGCAATCCACAGGGAGCAGTCAATGTCAAGTTGTCACGGAGCCGGCGTGAGTGAACTCTCCCTCTGGAGGGCGCCACCACATCTGTCCAACGACAGCCTCCATGGACTCGCCGATACCGGTGAACCCGATGGAACCAAACCAAGACCACAGACATGGAGAGGACATCGAAACTGAGGTTGTCATGACAGCAGGGCATGATGGGCCACAGAATTTGAGACATTTTCTTTTAATGCTGATTGATGAGGATGAGGGATGATTAAGATGATGCTATGGATTTCTATTTCAGTCTGAGACTACATGACAGGGCTGTACTCTATATCTTCCTTTCATAATATATGCCGTGTGTCACCAGGCATGACAGATACAGGCACCTGCAGTGTTGGCAGGAAATTTGAGCAACACTCTCAGAAACGCCTCCATTAAGTGGATGAGACTGAGTGTTCCCAGTCTTCCCAGCTGAGTCCACAGCAAACTCAACTCTGGGTAGGAGCCGGTCGGGGCAGAAAAAACCCACATGACTCTGATGGGATTCGAACCCATGACCTCCCAGCCGGGAGTCCGTGACGCTAACCACTTCACCACGGCGGCTGGTACTACAAGTAGTTTTATGATATACTGACCTGTCCAAAGATAAGGACCATCTCACACCTGCCCACTTGGGCAAGGGAAAACAAAACAAAACTGAACTATGTTTGAATATGGCGCCTTGAAGTGAACTCAACCTTGCTTCTTCTCCTTCATTCCTTAGCTGTAACTCTCTGATGAAGGTTTTGACTACATGTGATTGTTTTTGATACCACTATTCAATCAGCCACATGATGTCTTTGGTGATGCTATCTATACATAACACCAATGACTTTTCTTTTTTACTTATTAAGATTTTAAGGTTTTTTCACGTTGTCATATTTTACATCACCATCTCAACGAGCATATGATGGCTTACCCTTCCAGGCAGGTTGGATTGGGATTAAATTTGCATGCAATTTAAAAAAGAAATATAATACAGCAGACCTGTTTATCCTAAAACTGCTATTCGTGTCCTTTTCAACAAGAACATGCGTACTTTCTACAAAGAATGTCTACAAAATTCCACATTTCTGTAAAAGCGCATGGGGGATTGGGATAGCGTGGGCATTCATCACACAACAGAGGTTTTTTCTGTGTGATAACCACCTGATTTGCATCAACTACAGTCAGTACAGATTTTGTCTAACACAAGTTACTTTCAAACCTGATTCATCAGCATACTATGGCACAGACATGCTCTCTTGCCGCTTTTTTCAGTATCTCAGGGCATGTTGTCAAAAAAGGTAGACACAGTCTGACATGCTTTCATGCGTGGAAGTTAGCAAGAGTTGTTACTCTTTGACGGTTATACTATGCAGGTGCAATTACAACTCAAGAACTTCATCTCTAGACTTTTTTTCGACGACTTCTTTTGTTTTTTTCCTAGTTTGTCAAATTCTTCGTCTTTTCACCAAACGTGTACAAAATATGGTGAAATCATATGGGTAAACAAGTCTGACACAGTCATTTACCGGCATGTTCTTCATTTAAAACCTCATCCAAAAGACTTTGAGGAAATTGTAGTTTACACAGATATTCACTCTGGAGAGAAAACCTCTGACGTTGCTGTCTCAAGCAAGATTGGAGCCTTGAGCCTTTCGATCAAGACAGCTTTTTATCCACTGAGCCAAGCACGGTCCTTAGCTCTTTACAATATAGCACAGTGAACACCATTTTCATGTGTCTGTACTGCTTGTGTATATTCCTCATGATGGCGTAAATGCGCAGATAGCGAGGCGGGAAAGACTGGTAGACTGACAATGGTGAATGAAAACAGACAATACACATTAACTTAACATCTGGTGCAAGTCCTTGAATATGCTTGTTATACATGTCTTAATTACTAATGTTTTTTTAGCACACTGACAAAATGTTGTACTGGCAGGCATCTTTGCTGCATTTCTTTTAAAAGGGGCCTCCCACCCAGTGCAAACAGAACTCTTCTAGTTTAGATGGGAAGCGGAGAAAGATCGGCTTTGAAACAAGTCAACACATGACTGTATTCATACCTTCCTTTGTTGTCTCTTGAAACAGCTCAGCACATCGTAATAGGTTTGGGGGTCAACCTCACGGTTTCTGTTAAAACCTGAAAGAACGTAAACAAGACTCCACAGGCACAGTTTGGTTACTACATGGAGAAAAAGCAAAGAAAAAATTTGCCTAAAATGTGCATCACAATGTGCACACACACACACACACACACACACACACATACATACATACACACACACATGCATTCTCTTTTCCCTCTGTTAAAAGTCTTGCTGTATGAATAGTTAAGCAAGTCTTCACAGAACATATGAATGGTAGAGCAAGTAAAGAAACACAAACACTCTCCTGAACAGTGGTGGTAAGGTAAGGTAAGGTAATGTTGCTTATAGCCCAGCCAACCGCAAAGGGCCATATCAGGGCTGTTACCGTGCTAAAGTCAACTCACAAGTCATTCCTTCACACAACTCTTTAAAATACATGTCATAAAACATCCGAAATTTTATTAAAATCTTTCCACTGTAAAATATTAGATCAGATGCAAAATGTTAATCTCTTTCAGAAATTCAAAGATCACAACAGGTGAAACATCTCTGAACAAGGTTTCATGGAGTATGCAGAAAAATGTCTATGTCTCACTTCATGCAAGTCCCAACACTCTAAAAGAATATGTGAGTAGTACATGACATGGAATGCACCACGGAGCTTCTTCACTCTTTAAAAAGGTATGAATGAGTTGAAAACACATGGCCAGTCTGCAACCAGCATAGAACCCTTTCTTCTTTGCAACCACCAGAGGTAAATGAAAGGGACTCTATTAGGTTTGGACGGATCTGCAAAAGTTTTGTAATCCGTCTCTGTGTATTCCAGTCCTCCTGCCAGAGGGTCCCTGACATAAACATTTACTTTCGGTTTAAAATCTGAATAGAGGTATATGTTAGACAGTTTCCTTGTTGTGGCATTCTTGGCCAAAGGATCCGCCATTTCATTTCCCCTGATGCCAACATGACCAGGAACCCAAGCCAGAACAATGTTATGACCTTCCGCTTTCAACGATGAAAACACTTTTTAAAAATTTTGGAAGTTTAGGATGATGGAGGTACCACCAGCTATGGCTACCAACGCTGACAGAGAATCATACAAAATCAGAAAGTCCTCATTTGTATATTGAGAGATTATCTTCAGTGCTAGATCAAAGCTGTAAGCTCAGTAGATTAAACAGAAGTGTCTGATGGAATATGTTTTGATAATATCTGAGAAGGAGCACTTGGGCAATAGGCTGCACAAGCCACTCTATCTTCAGATTTTGAACCATCAGTAATATTTTCTGAAAGGATGGGAATTTTGTGTAAGAGATCAGAAAACAAAGCCTTGTATGCCTGAGAACTGGCAGATTCTTTGCGAAAAGCAGCCAGATCAAAGCAGATTTCTGGTGTGAAAAAGGTCCATGGAGGCTTATCTGGAAATTTGGAGCAGTCAGACACAACTCCTAGGTCAAGACCTGCACTCTGCGCATAAGGCTGCATATGAAGTATAAATGGAGGAATACAGTTGGGAACTTTTTTTCAAATTTACTTCGAAACTGAAGATTAAAAATACAGTTACAGGCAGGGTTTTCTGGTTCAGAGAACAGTCTGAGATAGTAATGCTAGGATAGTTTCAGCCTGTGGCTGGATAATGAGGTTCACCTGCATGTGGAAAAAGTAAAGCAGAACACATAAAAAAAAAAAAAAAAAAAAAAAAAACCAGAAAAAAAGGAATGAAGTCTTTACAAAACCTAGAATACTTACTACATAAAAGCATGATCCCAATTTTTCTCAAAATTACCTGTCCAAACAAATGCCTTATTCCCACTTGGCTTGGAACATCGCCAAATTATCAGGATTCCCATCAAAATTGGGAGAGCAGGGAGCTAACCTCACCTCCATTCCTACTTTTACCAGTGAGAGTGATCGCCTTTAGCGAGTTCACTTCATCAAAACGGCTCAGGTTTTCTCCTTTTCTTTGTTGGTTTTCTTAGCACTATGGATTCCCATAAATCCTCGTTCAGGCTCGCTTTTGTTTGTGAAGGAGAAAGAAATTCTCTTCTGCTTTTCTGGAGGAAAATTTATAGATAATTCCCACAAATGACAAAGGGCTTTCTTGGAAACTGGTTTGAACAGTAACTATAGTCAGGAAGGAGGCTTTCAAGGGGAGACAATTCATGAGCTTGATAATTATAAACCATAGATAACATTTTACGACAAATATGGAATTACATTATCATTCTTTATTACAACAATTGATAAATGAACATTCTGTGCTGATTTTTTTCAAATACAAATTCTATCCTTTGTTAGCATATTAAAGATAGAAATATAACAAGATATTTAGTTGTATGTGGTGAACCCACTGATACAAACTCAAAACTTAATGTCCACCATTTTTTTTTTTGTTGGTCAAATGTACCTGAACCCCACCTTACACTAAAATTTTAATGAACCCCAATCAGACTTCCATGAAAAATGAACTTTCATCCACTGTTCACAACCATTGCTCTGGAATATCCTTTTTTAAAACTACATAAATTAACATTTTTATCTCAGATCAGCTGAATTTTGGGTCCATCAAACTGTATAAATGTGCCAAAATAATCAAGCTGGTACCCATTAACCTATTCATGTGTCAGTCTGATCATTACAGGTTGAATAAACCAGATGAACTTACCTGGAAACATAAACACATTATTATATAAAATTTTTATGAAAAATATCATTCATATCCACTGAAGGTAAATTCAAACATACATATATACACACCTGTGACAGCAGATACAATAATGCCTACTATAACAGAAATGAGGCAAGCAAGCGTAGCATAGTGTTGGTAGGAAAGGCGGTACCACCGTCCACTAGGGGGTCGCTGAAACAGACCACAGTTTCAACACCGTATGACACACGACACTCTACAACACGTTTAAGTTTGGCACTCTTTCAGTGAATATTATTAGGCTTCAAGTCAATACACAAATGAGATGCCAAGATTTTTTTTCCTGAAAGCTGTCACAAAGTGAACACACCTCGACTTGGGAGCATGAGTGTACTACCGTGACTCTGCATGCAGTCTAATGTGCAATGAATGGAAGGAGGAGATCCCAGAAGCAGACACCGGTATCGTGTAAGGACAACGCAGAGATCTATGCTGATTAGCTCTGCCCTGTTGCACATGATTTCAGACAGTTTCTGAGAACTCCAATTGCCCCTGTGACCATTGTGAACAGAAATATATCCATTTCAACAATGGAATTTTCTTCCTCTGTGTGCTCTTTTTTTTTTTTTCCCAACACATCCCCCCCCCCCCCCCTTGCCCTGGGAGATTCTCGGCCAAACTGCATGAATCTGGCCTCAGGCATGTACGAACATGCACACTCATACACCTGCATTAAATTTACTTGGGAACTTCTCTGCTTCAGGGAAAAAAAAAAAAAAAACCTTTGTTAAATGAAAAAAAATACAGGTTTGATAATGAATTTAAAGTTCTTTGGATGTCATGAAGTTAAAAATCAATGACACAAGAAGCATCTGGTCAGGTTTTTTTTTTCTCTTTTAAACTTCTTTTCATTTATACAACAAAAATCTTTTATAGAATCACCAGTACCGAGCAGTACGGGGTAGTAACACACACACACACACACACACATATCTGAACACTTATTAAAAAACTTTATTACTTAAACTTAAGAAATGACCCAAGACAGAAGGGTGGAGCAATGGCACGAATGGAGATAACAATTTCAAATGCAAGAGATATACGATAAAGCTTTTGAAAAATGAAACAAAAACCCATGGTATAAAGTGAATAAAGTAAACATCAACCAACCTTAAAATCCTACACTGACTATTATACAGACAGTCAAAAGGGCCACAATTTCCACATTCTCACCTTCTTCCTGCTGGTTCTAATGTCGTTGTGTCCAATGAGATATTCACAGAAAGAAAGAGTGTTGGACAGTATAGTAGCGTATGTGCCACTGACAGCACCATTTGTGACATTACACAGGTCTGTATTCAATGGGGGCAGAGAAGAAGCAGCAGGCTTTGGGTTGAAATATCGCTCCCAAACCGACCCAGAATGAGACCCCTAGGCTGCAAATGAGGCCAATTCCTGCACCCTGTTCATGAAGGAGAAAGAAAAAAAAAAATGAAATATCACAACTGAATTAATGACCTGCTACTTTTGCAACACAGTGAGCATGTCTGCCTTCTTACTTTGAGATATTTTTTCCTTTCATCATTCCTCGGCAAGGAGTCTAAAACATCGGTGAGATTTTTGCATGTGCGATCGTTTTTTCACTTTTTTTTTTGATAATGTGCCATCTAAAGGTGACAGCGAGGCAGCTGTTCCCATCGGCCATGCTGTAGGTAGGTGACCACAGGCTAAAGAAAATCTAACATTGTTCCTTCTACCAACAATCAATGGATGACAGCTTTTAGCCTTGACTTACTGTTCATATGGTTTAGGTGTCAACTAATTGAATTAAAAAAAAAAAAAGACTTTCCTTTTTGAAAGAGCTTGTTCTTAACTTACTCGTTTCTTTTGTCCGCAAATGCGACATCATACGACGAAGCATGCAATGCCAATGTCTGCATATGCAGATTCGCATTTTTGAAAATTTGCACTGTCCGAGTGACATGTCGGGTACGAGACTCAAGAACAGAGATTTTTTGTTCAAATACACACTAATATGCATTGCATGCACTCACTAAATTTCAAATGCCTGTCTGCTCATTTACAATTATGAGAATTTCTTTCCTATCCTACACAAACCCCGGGTTTTTCAGGGTTTAGCAAGGGGAAAAACTCATGGAATGGAGTGAGTTAACAAGAATATTGGACATTTTTGTGTCAGCGGCCAAATTCTTCTGTTTTTGAGTGTGTGTGAGACACGTGCATTTCAGTATTCAAGCATACTGACAAGCAGACTGTTTACAGTCTCATCCAGGGAGGTAAGTGAAATGACATAAAACGAACCATAAGTCACCAACACAAATAACTTATGTGATGTGTCACATAAGAATTAAACCCACATGTAAGGCAGCCATATCCCATCTTCATAGATCACATCTACACATGATATCATTGTGCATGTAGACTTCTTTTCATGTCATCCATCCCATCAGCTCATGTGGCCTACTCTTCTCCTGAACTTGGCATGCGAGTAAACATGCATGGAAGATTTTTCAATTTGTTTATGCATGGATGATTTTTCAAGCATGTGTTCATGCATGGAATCTCAGTTTACAGTCTCATCCAGGGAGGTAAGTGGGTACTGTAGTCCACACAGGCGTTACTCTAAATCTCTTCCAACGTGTCTATGTTGAATGGGAACTGAACTCCGGACACTGGAACATGAGTCTGACGCCTTTCCAACAAGGTCCTCCTTGCCCCAGCTCTGTCTTACGCATGCACACGTACCTCACACACTTGTCATACTGCATACATCTCAGCTAGGAGTACAGACCACAAGATGGCATGTTGAACATCAAAACTAGTTACAACCTGAAATCCAAGGTTAAAATCCCAAATCCAGCCGACCCTCAATCTATCCCCCACCCCCCCCCCCCCCCCCAACCTTCTTATTTATGATTATTACATTAATCTATCAGATGACAGGACATAGTTTCAATTTCTTTAAACACCCAAATGTCAATGCATGCTGAGAAGGACCCATCCTGTTCAACTCATTGCAGGTAAGTTTATCTCCCTTCACCATACCGGTTAAATGAGAAAAGCTCATAATTAAGCCAGGATTTTGACTGGGTAGCTTAACTTTCTGCAGCAAGTACTTGAACGCCCATCTTGCCCCCGAAATTCGACAAAGATAAATGATAGCTCGTTCTTCGTTTTCGTTGTCCTGAGTATTGTTTATCTTGCCTGAAGAAGACCTACAGGGTTGAAACCTGTCGTGTTTAGTCTTGTGATTCGTTTGTCCACGTTGTTTGGTGGAGTCGTTATGAATAGTTTTTTAAAATTTACTTGTTCTGCCTCATGACCATGCAAATTGTTTCTTTACTATTTACTGTCATCTTTTATAAGGTGTGAATGACAACTGTAAGCAAAAGTGAGAGTGATCTCAACATGTTTAGTTTGACTGAATAATTTTAGAGGTCCAGGCACCATTTTATTAACATGGTTCAAATGTTACTGAAGCCAGTTCAAATCTGTGTAATAATGACTTTCATGATCCAGATGTAACCAGTCAGTGTGGACAGGCCAGTCATCACAGTTCAGGTAAGTAATCAAAATGATCAGCGACACTCAAGACAAATGCTTGTGTATCAAAACATATCAATATCTAGATTTTTAAAACAAAATTTGGTGCAGTTTGGCAAATTCTATACAAAAGAAATACAAACTTGTATAGTGCTCTATGTAACTGTACTTGAAATGATTTGCTCTCAGTAATTTGGTATACCAAAGGTTGTTGTGTTTGGATTTGGAACTGTGCACGATGATTTATAAAGTGTTCAAGATGAAAAGTGTAAACCCAGCAAGTTTGTGTGCTTTAATGACTGTGATATCTTTTCTGTTGAATTTGTGTGACAGTGCAGTTTCGCATTTCCAACATGGCGGACATGTAAACAATGCAGGTATGTTTTATACCCGTGAAACACTTTTAAAATTCAGACACTTAGCAGACACCAGCGCTCGCTCATTCCATTTCATTTATTTCCACCAGACATTTTATCAGCAAGTTTCAAGAACACAATCAAGTAAGACAACCCAAAGACAGCAAATCAAGCAAGCGGAAGAGAGGACAGAGAGGGGGGGGGGGGAGAAAACAGACTGAAGAATAACGGTACTTACACCCCCCTCCCGTCAATCGTTTTTAGCCAACGTCCGATCGATCAGACCAGTTTCACAAAACAATAATTTTGATGAACTGCAAGCAAGCGTACGTCATTTAAACGAATTTAGAAATGCGAATGTGCTGTGTTTTTCTGAAACCTGGCTGAGCGAAGAAATAGCAGACGACATTTTAGCTTTGGACGGATTTGGTGTGCCACTGAATGGGACAGAGACAAGCGCGTGACAGAGAAATCAAGGGGGGGAGGGGTGTGTATGTACGTGAGCGAGAAGTGGTAAACAGTGAGAACGTTAAAGTGCGTCGTCAAGTGTGTACGCGTGACGTGGAACTTTTAGCAGTGTCACTGCGACCGAAATACCTGCCACGTGAGTTCGGACAGCTCTTCATGACTGTTGTTTACGTGCCACCATCCGCAAATACTGTACGTGCAGCTGCAGAAATCACGGACTCTGTTCACGCTCTGCAGGCCATGTCACCCGACGCACCGTGCTTTATCCTCGGAGATTTTAATGACTGTGACCTCAATTCAAGCCTGCCTTCTTTTAAACAGTATGTGTCATGTTTTACAAGAAAGGATAAAATACTTGATTTATGCTACTGTAATATACCATCTGCATACAAGTGTGTTCAGCTCCCCCCTGTTGGTCAGTCTGATCACAATGCCATTCATCTCTTGCCAGCTTACAGACCAAAAGTGAAAACAACCTATCACTAAAAAGCAAGTGCAGTGTTGGACACAAGAAAGTGTTGATGAATTACAGGCTTGTTTTTGAATGTACAGATTGGAATTTGTTTTTGAATTCTAGTTTTGACATTAACGAAGCCACCGATGTTATTTCCAGCTACATTTCTTTCTGTGAACACATGATTGTACCTACTAAAACTATCAAAATATTTCCCAACAACACACCTTGGGTTACAAAATCTCTGAAAATAACTCTAAATGAGAAAAAAAGAGCTTTTCAATCAGGCAATAAAAGCGATCGTAAGGTTGTACACAAAAAAACTGCAAACGGATTGAAGAATCAAAGAGAGCTTACAAGAGAAAAGTTGAAAACATGTTCCAGAATGGAAATATGCGAGATGCATGGAAAGGAATAAAGGTTTTATCAGGTTCAGGTAAATGTTCAAACCAAAATATTAGTAACAAAAAAAACAGCAAAAGAACAGAAGCAATTTGCAGAAAAGCTGAACGATTTTTACTGTAGATTTGATGATAAAGATTTTAGTAAAGAATTAAAGGAAGTGAAGGAAGAACTCCAAAGCAATGTTAAAAACGATGTTGATGGAAGTGATTCTGTTGTGATTGAGGAAAATGATGTTCAGTTTTTTTTTTTCAAACGTTTAAATGTGAGAAAGGCAATGGGCCCTGATAATATCTGTGGAAAATTGTTGAAGGTGTGTGCTTCTCAGCTCTCCTATGTTTACAGTCGTTTGTTTACCTGGTCACTTAGAGAATGTATAATTCCTGTTTTATGGAAAAATGCCACTGTATGTCCTGTTCCCAAAAAACGCAACCCAAGCTGTTTAAATGATTACCGACCAGTTGCCCTCACATCTCTGTTGCAATGAAATGTCTTGAAAGAATTGTCCTCAGTTATGTTTTTTAAGATACTACACACACAGTACCAAGACCCGTTTCAGTTCGCATACCAACAGAACAGATCAACAGATGATGCCACACTCACACTTCTCCATCATGCTTTTTCACACCTCGAAAAAAAACCTGCCTCCTTTGTACGCATTCTTTTATTGATTTCTCATCAGCATTCAACACATACAACCACATCTGATGGCAAAGAAACTCATTAACATAAATGTGGGTAACAAGCTCATTCTTTGGATAATTGATTTTCTTACACAGAGGACACAGTCTGTTCGATATCAAAGTGTTGTTTCGTCTTCCAGAGTCATTTCAACTGGCGCACCCCAGGGTACTGTTTTATCACCAGTGCTTTTACTCTGTACACAAATGATTGTAAGATTTGTTGACTGGTGCGATCATAACTATCTTGATCTGAATGTAACAAAAACGAAAGAATGTTGATCTGTCATCATACAAAATTTAGGAACTTTTATATAATAATAGATATTAAATGAATTTTAAATCCCATGTTGAGTATGTCCACAAAAAATGTCAAACCAGATTATATTGTCTTCGCAAGCTGCGATCATGTTCATGTGAATAGGAACTGACATTCTTCGGACATTTATTGTCATGCGATCATTTCATGTGAATACTGACATTCTTCGAATTCATGCTTCTTGGAATCTGTTCTAACTTTTCTCATTTATGTGTTGGTATGGTGGGTTGACTGTGAAGAGCAGAAATGTGCTTGAGAAAGTGGTGAACGTGGGAGGAAAAATCGTTGGTGAGAGACAAAAAAGTCTGAGTGAGCTATATAGGTGCCGTGTTAGTTGTAAAGCGAAGAAGATTACGTGTAACCAGACCCACGTCCTTGCAAATCAGTATGACCTTCTTCAGTCAGGACGAAGATATCGATCGGTTAAATGCAGAAGTGTCAGATTTAAACAAAGTTTTATTCCCCTGTCCATTGATTTCTTGAACCGAGAAGATGTTTAATTGAAATCCAAATCCTCTATATGAATGTATGTCATATGTGAGAAAATGGGTAATGTGGCTAAATTATTGTTTATTTGCTGTGAATGTGTGTGACCACAAATTAATTTCTCAAATTGAGATAATAAAGTTTACTTGACTACACACATACACACACACACACACAGACACACACACAAACACACACACACATACACACACACACACACACACACACACACACACTGACCCAAGAGTTTGACGCACGGGAAGAACATGCCCACAAGCAGCAGGCCCAACAGGGGACCCCCCACCATGCCAAAGATACTCAGGGCAATCTGAAGCACCGTCTTCCCTACTACACCAGCCAGGTACGCCAGGCCGATGGTCACCAGACCATAAAAGGTAGCTGCATGAAACACAGTATTCATGAAGCCAATGAAACAAAAACAAAACTCCAATCCAGTGCAACAGCAATTTCTCGTTTATTCATCCTCATGTAATTATGATTTACTAGTGTCAATCTTCACCTCTCAAAGCATTAGAAACATTTTTCATGCACATGATCTCTCTTTAAAAGGTAATATCTTAAACAAAAACATGTGTCACCTAATGCCTTGTCACCAAATCTCCCTGCAGGTTTAAACCTTGAATTACTGCTCCACTCCCACTGTATTATCAGTTAACTCTTTCATTCCTACTTTTCTATGAACCATTACTTCCTCTTGTTCCTAGATTCTTATAATACGAGTAATCCCTTCATTCCTGAATTTAGAGAAAAATAAAGAAGTGTAAGTGAGAACTGCCACGTATGCAGAAGCAAACCGGCCAGAATAGAGCGGTGACCACTTTCCCATGCAGTAAAAGGCCATCTGGCATCCATTCCATTCATAAACACTGCCCGCAAGCGACCCAGTCATGACGTGTACTGATGATGCAACTCGTACAAAGTTCAAAGCACTTACTGCGAGAACTGATTTTCCAGGCTGCATGAAGGAAAAGGAGGGATTTTGTGCTGCCCGGTTTTTTCCGGGCTGCAGGAAGGAAGGGTACAATTTTTGCAAACTGGAAAACCGGGTTTGTAAGGATGAAAGAGTTAACAACAGATCTGCCCATAACCCCCCCAAAGGTAATCCTGCTCTTCAGCCCCCTATGGAATGTTTTGAAAAGTTTAAGCATCAAGACAAGACAATATGGAAGCACTAGGTAAAAGTAAAAGTGACAGCCACTACCAGAATGCTTTGATTCAAGCCCAGATTTTTAAAACTGATTTCCCCAGTTCATACTGAGTGATACAAAGTATGGCAGTGAATGGTGTCTATCTAGTTTACAAGACCGTTAAACTTTTAAATGCCCAGCACCACAAACTCAAAAACCACAGCAAAGAAAGCAGTGTAAACTGCATAAGTGCGTTTGCACTTGCTTATAATTTCAATGGCACTGTACTAGATGAGTGAGAAGCAGGGAGTCAGTATCGCCTTACAGACAGATTCCCACATTTTTCAGCATGAGATGGGAGATCACAATGGTCAGTGCAAAAGCATCACTAACTTATGGACACATGCACAATAAACTATATCCAGTGCTAGATTTTTCCTCAAAATTTGGAGCAATTTTAGACTCGATTTTAGTATATGTGTGTGGTGATTTAACAAAAAAAAAAAAAAAAAAAACAAACAAAAAAACCCCCCCAAGTTTCATAACTTGATCTAGCACTCTGTAAAATCAATTTGGTAGTTATGTCTTATCTAGGTGAAAAAAGGTGAAAAACCATTCTGAGCAAAACATGATAAGGTTTTCACAAATCAAAAATGTTTCATTGCTTAAAAATGCTGACCAAAGAATGTACCGTCGTATGTGAAAGCCAACATCATGCATTCATTGCTGGTAAATACTGACTGAAGAATGTCTTGTTAAATGTAAAAGTGAACATCGTACATTCATTGCTGGTACAAACTGACCAAAGAATGTCTTGTCAAATGTAAAAGCGAACATTGCACGTAATGGGACTATACCTGCAGCAGAAAGCATCTACCCATGACCCACAGTTTAAGCCAAACATTTCACCTGACACCATGGTGACGATGGAATAGAGACGATCCGAGGAATGGCCCCCGGTCAGTTTCTTCAGGGAAGGCTTGAGGAAATCCTCCAGGGTCACTGCTGCCAGGGAATTCACTCCAGATGATGCACAGTACTAAAAAAAAAAATAAATAAATGAAAAATTAAAAACAAAATAAAAAATTCTCAAGAATCCATAAAAGTCATTTAACAGGCATGCGCCAGTCCTGCGCCCAGATAAGCCATTGCTTGTTCTTTGTTTTCATTGTCCTGAATGTTGTTTATCTTGCCTGAAGAAGACCTACGAGATCGAAATGCATCCTGTTTTGTCTTGTAATTGTTTGTTGTTCCTGTTGTTTGGCGGACTCACTAACAACTCTTTTTTTGAATTTGTCTCAATTTCTGCCTGCAGTCGCCTCACTTTGAAACATTTCTCTTACCCACATGTTTAAACAGGTGAAAGTTTCTGAAAATGATAAGTTGCTGGCACTATGCTGTTGACAGATCTGCAATACAAACAATATCTAATCGGCTGATGTAGTTGAACCAAGACTCCTCAACTACCGGACAATGGTTGATTGTTGTTTAATCTTTACCAGAACCACACCTTGTTCTTGTTTTAAACTATGCACTGTTATCCTTTCTGCCCCATACCCCTATCAGTTTTTGAGCTGCTTCCATGAAACTTAAAAAAAAAAATCAATGAAGACTGCACCTAAAAAACCTGACTATCTTGTAACAGACACTACCCCCCCCCCCCCCCCCCCCCCCCCCCCCCCCCCCCCCCCCACCATCACAGAAACTTCATGAAAAACAAATCCAGGCACACATAACCCCCATACTCTGGAAGTCTCTCAAAGAACCCCAAAAGCACCAGAAGACAAACACAATCTAAAAATACAATCTATACTCACAATATACCCAAATGATAAATCGACTTGAAAGGTAAGCCAACAACCGAAAGAAGGAAATAAAAGAAAGGAAAACTTGATGACTGCATGAGGGGTGAGGTGGATGGGAAATGGGTATGGGTATGGGTGAGGAAAGTGGAAAAATGGTGAGGCAAGGGAGTGAAGAAGCAACATCACAATTCAGAGCTTCAAAATCTGTCCTGTGCTGCTGCTTCTAGTCGTTCTTTGCAAATGCGGATGCAGCTGTTCCTGAACATGCCTTTACAAAGTTTCAGTCAAGTTTCTGTTCAAATTTCGTATTCAGAGGAACAACGTTTTGAAAAAATATTTTACATGGACAAAAAAAAAAGAAAATCTGCCAGAACGTAAGTTGGAATGCCTTGGAATGCCTATAAACACACACACACACACACACACACACACACACACACACACTCACACACACACACACACACACACACACACACACATACACACACACACATTCCAAAAGTATGAAGTTCTTTTAGTTCCCTGGACAGGAATGATAGCAATTCTATACCTCAAAGCAGCACTGTACACACAGGCCACAAACAGACCAGGCAGCCCCGGCATATCGCCCAGTGTCTGCATCACAAACAGCGGTATCAGCTGAAACAAAGAGAAGGGAAAGGAAAATCAATGCTGACTGCTCTGCCCAAGTCAGTGCTGACTGTGTTAATTTTTAACTAGCTTTCTGCCCCGTACACATCCTTAGGCCACACTCCACTTAACTACTGTTTTACAGTTATGGTCTATTTGCCCATGAAGGGTGATCCTACATCTCCTTACCGCACAAGCTGTTTGGGAAGCAAGCTTTGAGAGTTAACACACACCATAAAGGAAAGTGGCTGTAGATAAAGTAGCTGCCATTCCCAAGTACTTCAAGTCACCTCTAAATGCTTAAAAAGTATTTCACAGTTCTTGTCGAGAGTTGACTACAAGTGTCAGCGATAAATCACTGTCCATTTTACATGACTGAGGACATTTGAGCTAACTACGCACTGCTGAATCTATAGCTCAGAGAGCTGTGCAGACTCTTCTGTGTGCTTGCAGTTGGCTTCAAACTTCAGTGACGATATATCAGATGACCAAGAAGTGGGAAGTCCCCTGAGATTCATGATGGATTCGAGATTTACCGTAATAAGTGACGGAAACGGTCAGTTATAAAAACATGATGTTCACAAAAAGAGACACATACACAGCAAACTAAATTCACTACTAGATTTTCAAACTGATTTGATTGAAAATTTTTGCTTGGCATTTAAAAAAAAAGTACCTCTCTCCCCACCCCCCCTCCAATCCTCTAATCCTTCATCACTAAGCGTATGTAGTTCAGTGCGGCTTCATCTATGTGTAAGACACCGGACACTGAACCAACTGCGCTTAACAAAGACTGAAACATTTTCATTTGAATCGGCACCTCAAAACAATTTTTCGCAAAGTCAGACACGGTAGATACAGTTTTAATCATCTGCTTATAGTGTCTTACAACATCGCTAAAATGGTTTCAAGTCATCACATATGCAGCTTATCATTTGGTCATAAAGACCTGTGGAAGTCAAGTAAACCAAGATTTCTGTGTGGACAAAAAGAACAGTCACTGCCTGAGCAAAATTACACATGTAGAGTCCCATCCATTCAAACTAATCAAGCCAGTAAAATTACATTCTTCTAGGTTTCAAATCTAACTCATAAGTTACAGGATGGTACAGCTTAAAAGAAAACCAGCATTTAGGTTTATTTCAGTTCTGTGCAACATGCTAGCAACAATCCACTCTATATTTTCCCATGATAAGAGTATCTGAAGAGCAAAGAAAAAAAATTTCTTCAGCATCCCAACGCTTTGTCCCATAAAACAAAACAAAAAAATTCCAGATTTTCCTTGAGCGATCTCTGAGAAATAGTGGTTCTGATTCATTTCAGTTTGGTATAACCTGCCAACACAGCATCCACACTTGTTTGTTTGTTTCTTCAAATGTACCCGAGTACCAAAGTAGAAAATTCTTTGGCATCCCAGTAATGTCCTAAAGATGTTCAAAATGTCATGTTGATTTTTCTTTTCTTTTTTGTTCTTCTTCTTTTTTTTTTTTTTTTTTTTTTGCATTAAGACATGTGTCCCATGCTTCTAGATTTTTGGATGAAACACATTACTTCAGTCAAACATTCTGCCCAGTTTGCACACTTCAAACATTGATTTGATTCATGCTAATTTTGTACATTTCAGCCACTTTTTGTGTTGTTTTAGTTAAAACCTTTGCCCTCTTTGTTCGCAGACTTGGTTACAAATTAAGTACATTTGTGTAAACACTTTAAACAGGCATTCTGTCAAATAAGTTTCCACACTTCAATTATACCATCTGTCTATTTTGTTTGCATACTTCAGTCAAAATTCTTTTCACTTCAAACAGTTCAGCCATAGACATGACCCATTCTGCACAAGTCGGCCATACAAATTCTATCCATGCTTTTATACATACTAACCATCATATATCATCACACATCTGCCATAAATCGTATCTACAAGACTTACACATTTCCACCTTGAAGTCTGTCTTTGTATGCTTTCTCCGTCATATACTTACTTTTTCATCAAAACTGATTTGGCATATGCTTACATTATACTCTCACCTGGTCTCCCTTGGCAACAACCCCCAGTTTAATGGGGTCACATCCATAGTAAGTGGCGTACATGACAAGTCCCGCCAGCATGGCTAGGACCAGGAAGATTTCGGAGATCGGCAGGTGGATCATGATGGCCCTGAGCAGGACAAAATCCTTTACACATGTGTACCTGCAGCATGATGGCAGTGAACAGAACAATCACTTTACACATGTTACTTGGAGCATGATGGCAGTCATCAGAACAATCACTTTACACATGTTATTTGGAACAAGATGGCAGTGAACAGAACAATCACTTTACACATGTTTACTTGGAGCATGATGGCAGTCACCAGAACAATCACTTTACACATGTTGCTTGGAGCACGATGGCAGTCACCAGAACACTTTACACGTGTTACATGGAGCACGATGGCAGTGATCAGAACAATCACTTTACACATGTTACGTCGAGCATGATGGCAGTGAATGGAACAATCACTCACTTTGCACAAGAACAATCACTTTACACAAGAAAATCACTTTACACACATGACATTTGGAGCACAACGGAAGTAAACAGAGAACAATCACTTTACAAATGATACATGGGAACACAATGGCAGTGAACAGAACAATCACTTTACAGACGTTTACTTGGAGCATTATGGCAGTGAACAGAACAATCACTTTAAACCTGTTACTCTCTGGAGCACATGGGCCAAGGACAGAACATAACCACTTTTGCTCTTGAACATGATGACCAAAGACACTGGACAACCGTTTTACTCTGGTGCATGAAGGCCCAGCACAGAAAAAAAAGAAGAAAAATATCCATAAAAGTATACCTCCACTGAGTTTTGTGATTTCCTATCAACAATTTTTTTTGCTGGTTTACAAAAAATAAATAAGAGGACAACATAAACTATAAACAGACAAAGCCTCATTTTGCAGAGGTTTCCCTCTGCATGCCTGGATTACATGGACACAATGCTCTTAAACAGCCTCTATTTCTGGCAAAAATTCATAAACGCATTACATTCATAACTTTCGTAGATGTCAACATATCTGAACCAGTTCTGTCACACATATACAATCCCCTCTTGACAGATACCATTTCTCAATGAGGTCTTGTCACACAAAACACATGTTTTTGTTAGAGCAATGAACCCTAAATTTCTCCGCTAGTTTAAAAAAAAAAAAAAAAAAAAAATAGGTCAGATAAAGAGCTCACCATTTTGCTATCGTGACGTTTCTCATGCTGAGGTAACGCTGCAGCATGGCCTGATTTGCTGCGTACACTGTCAGTGACGTCACTGTGCCACCCACAAACAAGGTCCAAAAGGTGTGACGAATAAATGGGTTGGGGTCCAGGCTTAAAAAGAAAAAGAAAAGAAAAACCTGTACTCTCACACACACACAGAAAACAGAAACAGACACACACAAGAGTGCTGAACGTCCGCAAGCTCATACAAACATGTTCATGCACGCATGAAAATGGAACAACCCTCCACAAAAAACCATTGAAATCACAGGACAATCTTCGTTTTCTTAGAAGCCCCTGCGGTCTCTTCACATCTAAAAAAAACCTCCACTTCTCAAATGAAGCAATTCAGTCTGGAGTTCTGTCCATCTCAAACACTGACTTGAGAGAGGTCAGAATATGAGGGAAGTGGCTGCAACGGGGAAAGAGAACAGATAAGGTGTAAAAACTGAATGACAGAGAAAGAGAGTGAAAGGGAGCACGCCTGTGTGTATCCGAAAGTGTGTATGACTCTTAAGGGTATTAGATATGTACATATTATACATGGCTGTGTATAATGTGTCTGCACATAAAGGCTACATCAAAGCAACAACACCATGCTTTTAGAATGGCAAGACTTTTGAATGATCTTGCATGATATGAACACAAAATACCTACTGGGCATACTGTTGGACAACACAGATAAACAAAGAAACAAAAAGTAAACAATCAAACAAAACAAAGAAACAAAAGTAAACAATCAAACAACAATGAAACACACTTTATATCAGAATTCTACATTTCTAGCTAATTCCATTGTGAACAACCTCCACTGAGCCCAAAGACAAAAAAAGAGAAGAAAACTGTCAACACTTATTGCCACATTACTGTTGTCCAGTCTCCTTTCGTGCTGATTATCACTGCCCATTCCCTGAAGACCTTCGGTATCTCCTGTCTGCTGCTACTCTTTTTTTTTCTTTTTTTTTTTTTTTTTTTTTTTGTCCCAACCTCTGCGCCATCTCAGAGGCAGTGCACACACGCTGCTCATTCCGACACCCCATCCACAGCCACAGTCCGGTTGGCCCTGCCACAGCCCCAGCACCGGCAATCCACAGGGAGCAGTCAATGTCAAGAGGCAACCCACCGGAGGAGACACTGCACTGCTGCCGAGTCGCTTTGGTGGTGTTCAGTGGCGCCTGTTCTGATCTAACATACGCGCAGGACACCACCTACTAAGCCCCCTACTGACAACAATAATTGCTTAGTTGTGGAGCCGGTGTGAGTGAGCTCTCCCTCCGGAGGTGCCCACCACGTCTGTCCAATGACAGCCCCATGGACTTGCCAATACCGGTGACCCCGACGGAACCAAACCAAGACCACAGACATGGAGAAGACATTGAAATTGAGGTCACCATGAGAGCAAGGCATGAAGGGCCACAGAATTTGAAACATTTTTTTATGCTGATCAATGAGATGAGGATGATGATTAAGATGATGCTACGGATTTCCATTTCGGGCCTGAGACTACATGACAGGGATGTACTCTAAGCCTCCTTTCATAATATATCCCGGCGTCAACCAGGCCCGAGAGATACAGGCACCTGCAGTGTTGGTCAGGAAATTTGAGCAACACTCTTCAGAAACGCATCCATTACATGGATGAAACTCGACTGTGTGGTCCCAGTCTTCCCAAGTGAGTCCGCAGCAATCTCAACTCTGGGTAGGAGCCAGTCGTGGCAGAAAAAAACCACATGACTCTGATGGGATTTGAACCCACGACCTCCCAGCCAGGAGTCCGCGACGCTAACCACTTCGCCACGGCGGCTGGTAGCTGCTGCTACTCTTTATGCCCCACCTATCCAAATGCATAACGTTCACTTCCATCAATCTAATTATAACTCTGATCACAAAGTATGAGATCAAAGCATGCTTAGCAATAAATGTAACAAAGTGCCCATAAGCCAAGCAGAAAATATATCCAACTGCATGAAATGAACGGAGCTCAGGGATGCCATAAAACCGTTTTTCATCAACAGTGTGCACATGTGGCAAAGACAGACTGAGCAGCCGGCAATAGTCGAACGTATGCGCCTGTGGCTTTGAATATCACCTGTGTCAATGGTATACTGTGGCATTAATAAAACATAATGGCTTAAAGTGCCTTCAAAGGTTTTTGGTGGTCGTTTTGACAGACCATTTCTGTTTCCAGATCATTGACACTCATGGCTCTTTACACAAACTGCGCTAACTAAAGGAGATGAAAAGTCTGGGTGAGTTCACAGAGCGTGTCTAGCATTAAACGACGACTGTAAGGGCTATGCTATCTGCAATATGGGTACAACAACAATACTGGTTCATTCTGCATCTGAAGGGCACTTAAAGCACCATCTGGTGTGGATGAGTTTCAATAACTAGAAAAATACGTGTTGTGCAGGTCTTGTCCAGTTAACCATCACTGCATGTTTTCCTTACAAAGCTGTTTCCATTGGGTACAGTGCTACTCACGGTTTTCCTGGCTGTAAGCTTTTGTTTTACAAGTGATGTCGGTAAGCCTGATGGTCCTATCTGTCAGTCCCATACCTTGCACTTCACAGCACATCAGCAGAGCATAGAAACATACATCATTCCTGGCTGTGGTAGACAGCAGAAATGTGATGTTGACAGGCAGTGGCAATACTCTGAGGACTTTTTTTTTTTTCTTTTCTTTTCTTTTTGTAAGAGAGATCAGAATTTCAATTGTTTCCTATCACGAGGAACATACTGTAGCATACAAAACATACGACGGAAATCTTTGATTTTTCTTCTTTGTATTACTGATAACTATCATTATACATGCACTGATATGCTCTCTCTCTCTCTCTCTCTCTCTCTTCTGTAAGTCCATTCACTGTCGTAGGGACTTTCTTCTCTTTTGTTCGCATCTGGCGTTCTTTCAATGGCAAGGTCTTTCTGAGTATTATTACTTGTTGCAAGTTTTTTGGTGCTGTTTAGTATCATTGTGAGAATGCGATTGTTTTTTAATTTTCAATGAAATAGCTGAATGGAAGAATTCATGTGAAACAGTGTACTTGCATTTCGGTTAACAGTCTTTACCATTCTCAACTATAAAACTATGCTCATCATACAGAGCATCAAATAACTGGAATATCACTACTTTCTACATTGGGGGGAAATTCAAGTAAAGTCTTCTTTCAATGGTTTTTTAAACAGCAACACCAAACTACACACATCCAACAATGCAACGCGACACTTACTCCAAATCCCATGTGAACCTGCCACCTTCAAAGGCTCTGTCCATCACCACCCCCCCTCCTCCTACGTCGCTGGCGCCTCGCAGAACGAGGGCCAGGAAACCGGCCAGGATGACCAGCATCTGGAAGGCATCTGTCCAAACCACCGCCTTGATTCCTCCCTGGGGTGCAGATATCACCCAGAGTTCAGTATGAGATTGTACCACAGAACAGTAGAGAAGATTGACTATGAACATTTTGCTGCAAGGAAATACAACTGCCGTAACTTAAAATTTAGCATTTTTGACATTTTTGGTACACTGTAAGAGTGGGCCAAGGGCATAACGTAGCCAAGTCCCAATCACATTATCCTAAAAATAAACATGCTGTGATCAAAATACTTGTATCGTAACTCAGCTTGCAGTATATCCTGTGGTAACAATAATCAGGTTTTATTCGTCTCCTGTAAAATTTTATTTTCAGACTTACAGCGGTTGTATTTCCAGGAGGCGATTCGTCTAATGTAGTCTAAAAATATGAACAAATTATTCAACTTCTCTGCAACACTTTCCTCATAGTAAAACC
The DNA here is from genome assembly GCA_016801955.1 of Conus betulinus. Classification (NCBI taxonomy): domain Eukaryota; kingdom Metazoa; phylum Mollusca; class Gastropoda; order Neogastropoda; family Conidae; genus Conus; species Conus betulinus. Next base: position 1,193,216 of record JADBJO010000004.1, on the reverse strand, counting down.
ATACCAAAAAATGTCACAGTGCTTTTATGGCTGAAATTTAGGAAAACACATCCTACTTCTTTTTTGGTGGATGGACACAGGTTACGTCATACCACTTGCTTGGTGTATACAAGCACAGGAATTGACATTTGTCATAGCGGATACATACAAAGGAAGTGACATTATGCCATTTTTCATGGTTAATAAACAAGGGACTTAATACTGCCGTTGTGGCAAACATAAAAGAGGTGACATCAAATTCTACACAAGAAGTGACATCAAATTCCTTTCATGATGGAGACATAGTAGTAACATTATATTATTTTAAAGGTGGATACACACAGGTCACATCACACTGCCTTCACTGAGGATGCAATGGAAATGACGTCACAGTGCTCTGTCATGGTGAATACGAAGGAAAAAATATACGTTGCTTTCAAAGTGGATAGTTCAGAAACAACAAGAGGATTTTTTCCCTTCTTCAAGACTACCAATCACTTTGGGCATACACACTTCTGTACTTCTACCTCAAATACAGCAATTATCCATTTGTGCTCACTGAAAAGAATTCAGCCCAACAGTTACTGGCACCTCCACTCTCAGAACAATTTCACATCCAGATGTACAGGGCTGTGCACATAGCACATAACACAAGCAAGCTGTGTTGTGCTGTGCCCAGGTCTAGCTACAGTGCAGTAGAAACAGGACCACAAGCAAGCTGTGTTGCTCTGTGCCCA
>JADBJO010000004.1:1182500-1190000 GCA_016801955.1 Conus betulinus | reverse complement strand
CACACACACACACACACACACACACACACACACACACACACACACACGCACACACACACGCACACACACACACACACACACGCACGCGCACACACACAAATCCAACCACATACACACACATACTAAAACCACATTTAAACAAGCAGGCATACATATCCACACGAACAACAGCATCCACAGCAGCATAACCTCTGTGTACAAACTGCACATTCGTAACAATTTTAACAAAACAGAAGAAAACCCAGCGACAGATGCACGCCACATACAAAGACAACACCCTTGATGCTGCGCTTTGTTGCTGCATGTCAGCAACACAGGCAACACCCTAGATGCTGCTGCTTAAACCTTCAACAAGAACCGTCTGTCTGCCTACCTTGACTGAGAGCCAGCGCCGGGGCGTACATAACCACAGCCATGTATAGGAGCTGGAACCAATCCACAATGATTATATACAATATCTTGTTTCGTAACTCGGTTGGTCTTCTTCCCTACTTACAAGATCTGAAGATGTAAACAATCTTACGCTTGGAGAAACACAACTATGCAAGCACATTACCAAAGTTTTCCTGTTCATTATGATTTGGTGCTCACTGGGACGCTAGTATAAGTGCAAGCAGTTTTATCAATTTATACAGAACAAAATCATGATTCAAAACCTGACCCCAGTTCTATCTTCCGTATGAACGAAAACAAAATCATAGAAAGGGAAAGAAGTATGTTAGTATTATCATTATCATTATTTTCTTTTTATTTTCAGGTTTTCACAGATCCTTTTTTTTTTAATTCCTCCTCTCTCCACCCCAAATCCCCTCCACCCCAAATCCCCTCCCCTTTTAATGCAAGTGTTTTGACTACTTGAAAAAAGAGACGCATTGCAACATTACACAAGAAAAAAAAAAATATGATGTACCTGTAAACAGCAATCCACATCTGTGTGGACAGCAAAATCACCATTTTTTTCTGTCTCCAGCCAATCTTTTTGCATGTTACAGACTGCACTTTACGCAAATGTTACGCCCAACAGATCTGTTCATGTTATACTGTTTCTAACATTTATTTGCTGACTCTTGTCTGCATCTTGTACATGGAAAGAGTACAACATAGCGTAATTTCTTCTGTGATTTTTTTTTTTTTTTACCACACATGCTGAAATTGAAAACAAACAAAAAAAACAAAATCATTACACACACACACACACACACACACACACACACACACACACACACACACACACACACACACACACACACACACACATACACACATGTCCACACACACACACACAGAGTAAAATGGAAATCTGTCAAAACATGTCTGACAGGCATACCTGTCATAACTAACTGCATTCTTTCTATGGCCCTGTGGAGAGTCCCAGCTATTCTTAAAAATCTCCATTCACAAATTCATTTATCATGTTACTTTTCAACCTTTTCCATGAATTTTCCCTTCAGCACATGTGAAGATGCAGTTCAGCAAATCTAATCTACTCGTGCTGTGCTAGGGAATATCAAAGAAATTATGTTATTTCTTGGAGAAAAAAAAAAAAAATATTTAGAGAGGTATACAATCTTTTTCATAATTTCTGGTTTTAATGTAATGATGTGTGATCATATTTCTTGTCTTTAATTGTGAAAATTTCAAAACAACTGAAACAATGTATTCTTCTAATGCAAGGTCAAGGCATTCGACAGTAACACTAAGCATGTCCCTTAAGCAACTTTAAGTCAAGACGTTTAACAATGATACTTACCATTTCAAGGACAAACGTAACAGATCCCAAAAAACACGAATGAGTCTGTTAAAACGTATTTCCAGGTACTGTAAAATTTAAAACAAAGGTGTCGGTGACTTTTGTTCAACAAATGACTCAAAAGAGAGAAGGTGGCAAATGGGAGTGAGGGGGGAAGAGAGGAGGAGAAGGTGGCATAGAGGACAGAACGCACACACACACACACACACACACACACACACACACACACACACACACACACACACACAGAGACAGAGAGAGACGGTCACCAAGACAGAAATCTCAAGAGAAAAAGGATGAGAAAAATGACAGACAAACATGAAGGCAGAGACACATACAGAGAAGGGAGAACACACACACACACACACACACACACACACACACACACACACACACACACACACACACACACACACACACACAGAGAAAGAAAAAGGCAGAGAGAGAGAGATAGAAAGCGAGAGAGTTAGTACTGTCAATTGGTGTGTGTTAGAGTGTCAAGTTGTGTGTGTATGGTGGTGTGATGTGACATGGTGTGTGATCGTATATTGTTTGTGTGTAGTTTAATGTGCATGTTTGTATATGTGGTGTGTGTGTGTGTGTGTGTGTGTGTGTGTGTGTGTGTGTGTGTGCGCGCGCATGCGTGCGTGCGCGTTTGTAGTTTAGTGTGCGTGTGTGTGTGTGTGTGTGTGTGTGTGTGTGTGTGTGTGTGTGCGCGCGCCTGTATCAGTGTTTGTGTGTGTGGGTGTGTAGTGAAGGATGGTGGTGTACGCAAGTATAGATGGTGTGGTGTGATGGTGTAGTGTGGTGGGATGTGGGTGTGGTGTGGTATAGTCTTGCGTTGTGTACTGTTGTGTTGTGCTGTATTGTGTGTCAAGTGACTTGTGTGATTGTCTCATAAATATCTCGGTTTCCAAGCAATACGCTACTCCAACACAACTGCACCATTTCGCAAAAGACTGATGCACTGAGCCAAAAATTCGTGATCTCTTTTCCTCTGCACTTCTCTACTTGAATCCCCATGTCTTATGGTAAGGTATCTGTTATGTATAGACAGAAGTCTTTAACATTCTACTGCTCATGCAATCCACCATGCCACAGCTGTGTTTTGTTCCTTCACTAACACTATCGCTTAGGCTTAAGCCACTCAAAAGACGCAAAAAGGAAAGGGCTTGAACTCACTCATTTTCAGTTCAAGATGTGTTCGGTGCTGCCCACTCAGAATTCAAAGGGAGCTCACTCTAGTGGATGTTGTGGAGGATTCCTCTAAATGAACGACTAGGTCTTTCATACATCAGCCGTATCCCAAAGTAGGATGGCAGCACTCTGTATAATTGGTTATAAGGGAGATAAATCGTTCTGTGCCAAAAGTTGGGGGAAAAAAAGCATGCAATACAGTGTTTACAGTGTTTGCCATTTGACATGATTTGGCAGAAACACGTTTCCAAACCATTTCATTTGTAATTGTATTCTCATTCTGCAATGAGCGTTGGACTAGGGAGTATGTTTTGTGAAACTGACATTGTAAACCATGCTTTGTGAAAATGACATTGTAAGCCAATGAATAATTGGTTGACATGCGACTATGCTTCCGCTGGCCCCATGATGGAGGTGATGCTTTCACCCACCTCTGCTGGTTTCTTCACTTAACTGTCTTTCAGCAAGACACCCCTGCACCTCAGAATCGATTGGAACTCAATGGAAAGACAGAATATAGCCAAAGGATGAACCTCTAAAGTTTTGGAGTATATATCATTATATGGATCAAAAGAATAGATCCATGAATGGTTTCGAGGCTATGGGATGGAATCTGAAGAAGGGTTTGATGTGATGGACATCTGGTATAATATGAAAATAAAATCACTCATAAAACCTGAACAAACTTGATTTCAATTCTGAACATAACAAAAAGCTTCATTTTTGACTTACTCATTCCAAGTCTGCTGATTTGTGTGACCCATGATTAAATCTGAAAGAAAAGGGGCCACACGCACAAATCACTCACCAGATCTCATTGAAAATCAATCTTGTCAAATTCGCAATGATGCAATGTGCTGATGTACATTTTTTGTGTGTGTGCGTTTTTGCCCTCGGTCTGAAATTTCAAACATCTTTCTTTAACAATGTCACTGTCTGTAGGAGAGACAAACACACTGAATACAGAGCCCTGATTGGAGGCTTACTTCAAGGCACCCCAATGGTTTATCATCTAGCAGAATGACGAAGATCAATGCAGGCCTTCGCCAAGGCATCTCACAATATCGTGTCATGGAATGAAGATCATTCATAGTTAGCTTTCTTTCAAGGGACCCTTGTAGCTGTACAGTGTACCCCTTTGGCCTATAATCAAGGACATAGATGAAGATCATAGCCGGCCTTCTTCAAGGCACAACGATGACCCACAATCATGGAGAACGATGAAGATCACAGTGGCCCCCACTCAAGGCACAACAATGGCCTATTATGGAGGAGAATGATGAAGATTATAGTTGGCCTCCTTTGAAGTATCCCTGCAATCTATCATGATGGAGAATGTGACGGCATAAAAGGGCCTCCTTGAAGTATCCCTGCAATCTATCATGATGGAGAATGTGACGGCATAAAGGGCCTCCTTTGAAGTATCCCTGCAATCTACCATGATGGAGAATGTGACGGATAAAGGGCCTCCTTTGAAGTATCCCTGCAATCCATCATGATGGAGAATGTGACGGCATAAGGGGGCCTCCTTGAACTATCCCTGCAATCTATCATGATGGAGAAAGTGAAGGCATAAAGGGCCTCCTTTGAAGTATCCCTGCAATCATAAAATGATGGAGAATGTGACGGCATAAAGGGCCTCCTTTGAAGTATCCCTGCAATCCATCATGATGGAGAAAGTGAAATGGCATAAAGGGCCTCCTTTGAAGTATCCCTGCAATCTACCATGATGGATGAGTGAAGGCATAAAGGGCCTCCTTCAAGGCACTTCCACAAGACCATACTGACCTCCTCTGGGTCAACCCTGTGATCTGCTGTCAAAGAAGGTGATAAAAATCTTAGCAGGCCTTCTTCTAAGCACTCCAGTGGCTATTATCAAGGGGAATGAAGAAGGTCGTAGTAATCCAATAACACTGACAATGCTGCACATGTATATCACCCGTCAGCCCAGTCCTCTTGAACTGTTATAGTCTTTACAGCACAAATTCTCAACAGTCCTATACTGACTACGATCAGGGCAGCACTGTTTTGTGCATTTTTGTCCTTTTTTTTTTTTTTTTTTTTTTTTTTTTTTGTCTGAATGAGACACGCTGTTGAAAATGCACTCGCATGTTTCATATTGTGCGCTTAAGAAACTCTATTTTTACACCTGCATGCTTAGCTGCATTTTGTTTTGTTTTCAGTGATGCTGCACCCCCGTTTCATTCCCCTCACAAGAAAGCACACTCACCTGGTAAGCACTTGTGAGTTTCAGCTTATAGAACATGGGCATGATGAGGAAACAGGTGAGAAGCTCCGCAGGGATGTAGCCCAGGCCGATCAACCAGTACTCCGTGCTGTTCACGTACGCCTCCCCCGGAACGCCCAGGACAAAGATGGCTGACATGAAGCTGGCGGCCAGTGACAGGGAGACAGGAATCAGAGGTAGCTTCCTGTTCCCTGTAAGCAGCTGCTCTGGCGTGGCTTTTCTGTGTCTGAAGGCAGCAAACAGACCAATGCTGCAGAGATGAGCAGAACAGCACTGAAGACCACATAGTCCGCCCAGTGGAAGCCTGTGCTGTTTGTCGGCACTGGCATGATGTCTGAAAAACAAAAAATTTTTCTGACTATAAATTTGTAGGTCCAGTACAACATGTAATATTTGGGAATTTTATACACCCTCTTGCGGAAATTCCAGTTTAAAATGGATTACAGTTCGCTTAAGGGGACACTCTAAACAGAAAATTTCCCTGCAAGCGAGACTGCCCCTGACAACTTCGTTTAAAAGTTGAACAGCGACTGCTTCCAACACTCAACAAGTTGGTCATCATAGATGTACTCTGCAGACACATCAATCACGGTGGGTGACAATCTCAAACTCATCCTTCATAAGGGTGGCTATTTGACTAAGTTTCATTTTGTAAAGTATACAAATGAATGTAAAGTCTTGATACTACTTCAGCATTCCATGTTGTCCAGAATGTATCTGTACAATAATTCAATGTTTATGTAAGACATTCTCATCGTTTTGTATTTAAAGTAACATTCTTCAAAAACAGCAAAAAGTAGTTATCCTTTTCTTTTGCCTAATTGGGACTGTATCAGAAATCATTATTCATTTCAAAACTCAAATAAAAAGTTCAAGAAGGTACAAAAAGCTTGTGATCATGATACCTGAATACAATACATCAGAACAGAAAAAGGAAATAGCACATGCATGTGTTTATTTTTTTCCATGCGATAATGAACATGATATACAGTAATGAGAAAGTTATAGGTAGATACTACCACAATATTACCACTTTAGAAATTCTACCTATAATGATTTCAAATTCGTCTCTCAAAAGACTTGAAAAAAAAATTGACAGACATCACGCACACAGGATTTTCTTTCTTAAAACAATAGCACACAATGTCTATTCTATTGGAAAATACTATTGGTCTTCTGTTTGTTTGCTCTTGGGAGACAGAATGTTTTGGGGGAGAGAGGGAGAAAGGGGACTGGCAACAACTGGCAGCAACTCAAGCACCTGCCCACAATGTCAGAGGCTGAGACAGATGGCACAGCTTGAGGACCAGTGATTAACAGATACTGTTCATTAATATCATACCGTTTCTTAATAACTGGGTTGTTAATCTGTCAGTTTGCTTGTTTACAGATGGAGTGAATTGTTTTTTCAGCCAAAGCACTACTGATCACTTTATCTTAAACATAAATGCCAACTATATGATAATGCTTATATAGTGGGATATTCATAACAAGTCTGTGTTAAAACAGCAGTAAGCGTTCGCCTGCATTTACGTTCACATGATCTTCAGTACCTGGTTTAAGTCAGAAGCAAAATTTTCTGTGCATGAACATTCTCAAAAACAGGGCAATTAGCCTTAATGCATCAGAGCTATTTTCATGAAGATGCGCGACAAGCCACTCAGCTGAATCGCACGCTCCAATGAGACAGGAGTCTGCTGGATGGCTAATCTCTGTGCTGTTGTGGTGTTCCCTTATATAGTAATTCCCCTTTCACCCTGTAAGGGGGGTTACGGACTGGTGGAATCCAGCGTTTATACATGCATCTCCTCCGAGCTGGTCCCCCAGGCCTTGTGAAAGAGACGGTATGTGTCATGACGTCAGTGGAAGAATCAAGGTGTGACCCCGTGGGGAGGCACTGCTGGGAATGCCATGCAGTAACCAGTAAGCCCTGCTTCCTGCCACAAGGCTGGAATGCCATGGGGAATAACTCTGTTCCTGGCAATATGGGCAAAAACTTATCATCCACCTTTATTTGTGTTCCCACGCACCCCAAAATAGTAACTTAATACCACTGATTACACAGAAATTGAGATATTCTCACACACTGAATTTACTGTATTCTCACACTGAATGTACTATATTCTCACACACTGAATTTACTGTATTCTCACACACTGAATGTACTATATTCTCACACACTGAATGTACTATATTCTCACACACTGAATGTGCTATATTCTCACACACTGAATGTACTATATTCACATCACATACACTGCACAATATTCTCACGTTCTTTATGCGCTGCCTCAGTCAAAAAAAT
>JADBJO010000004.1:1175000-1177500 GCA_016801955.1 Conus betulinus | reverse complement strand
AGGACTTCATTTCTTTTCTTCTTTCTTTCTTTCTGCGTGCGTAGGACGCAGGCTGATACTCCTGCGGGTTTAACCTCCTCCCCTTCCCCGCTCCTCTCCCCTCTCCCCGCTCCCTCTCCTGCCCCCTCCCCCCGCCCCTCCCCCCCCCACCTATCCCTCTTCTCTTGGAGGCCTGAAAATCGTGGGTGCCCCCCCCCCCCCCCCCCCCCCCATTTTCCTTTCATAAGCTGTTGATCGGGGCAGCATTTGAACTACTGTTAAATCCGGAAACCCGCTCCTATAGTGTCAGAATCTTCAACTCGATGAAGGTGGACGCTCAAAGAAAGAAGAAGAAGAAGATCAACGAAATCTTCTTGGCCAGTTCTACTAAAAAATGTCATTAAAGTTTATGGATGTAATAGAAGCATGTATAGTATAGTAAGATCTCATGTTTGATGTGGTGCTAAATCGACAGACTATACAAATTGTACAACTGGAGTTAACAAGAAGATGCTTGTAGCCCAATTTTGTTTCCTTTGTTTGTAAATGGGTTAGCAGTTGAAGTCATTAACAATGGAAGACATTAATCTTAACGTTCACTCCACGCTTTTAAATTGTTTATACTATTATCAACTGATGATGCTATTCTAGTGCCTGAAACTGTTGTTAGTCTGCAAACACAATTGAATAACTTACAGTATGCTCCTACGACTCTGCAATTGAAAGTAACTTAACAGTTTTCGTATGTCGAAGTTTTAGTGTCAGGGAATGATGAATGATGGTGATGGAAGTCATTAAACAATGGAAGACATTAATCTTATGGTGTTTATACTATTATCAACTGTGATGCTATTCTAATTGCAACTGAGTTAAACTGTGCTTGTTAATTTTGTTTCTTTGTTTGTAAATGGGTTAGCAAAGTCATTAACAATTGGAAGACATAATCTTACCGTTCACTCCACGTTTTAAATGCTTATACTACTTATCAACTGATGATGCTATTCTAGTGCCTGAAACTGTTGTTAGTCTGCAAACACAATTGAATAACTTACAGTATGCTCCTACGACTCTGCAATTGAAAGTAACTTAACAGTATTTCGTATGTTCGAATATTTTAGTGTCAGGGAATGATGGGTGTATGATGGTGATTAGATGCCTGTTGTGAATGTTTTCAAATACTTGTTGTTAATTCTCTTTGAGTTTTGTTAGTGCATGCACGCCTAAATACCTGGCAAGTCGGGCCAAAAAACTTTAATTTGTGTCATGACAAGGTTGATGATAACAATAGCACCTCTTTTGATTTATTCCTGAAGCTGTTTGATGCACAATTACAGCCAGTTGTTCAGTGCAGTGTGAGTTGGGGGGGGGGGGGGGGGGGGGGGGGACAAAGCTTGATAAACTGTGAATCTGTTCATGCGTGCGCCCTAAAGATTTTTTGAGGTGTAGACAGACGAACTCCGAACGACCTCGTTCATGATGAGACTGAGCGATACCCAATGTGTCTTGTTTTCTGCTGTTAGATGCACTCGCTATGGGTTGGAGTTGATGCAGACGGATGACGACAGAATACCTCGCAAAGAATACAACATGTTGTTTGATTTAGATGCCAGAGATATGGAAAACTAAGTAACTAAAACACGGGTCTTGTTTGTTTGAATGTGGTTTTGTTTTTTTGTTTGGTTAGGTTAAGTGTTGATAATGTTGCTGATTTTATCCGTATCTTCCGTCAGAGATTGATAGATTGCAGCTGGCAGAAACGGTCTGATCACATTCAAAATAGCTCAGGATTTTTGCAGTTATTCTGATCTTAAACCTTATTCAAAGCTACAGTTGAAATATGTAACAACAAGGTTTAGACTTGGTATATCGGAATCAGCAGTCCATCATTACAGACACAGCTGTTTTAGTGACATTAATTCAATTTGTCCACTACGTAAAAATCTACAAGAACATCGGGTTCGCTTTGCTCTTTGCTTTCCAACTCTCAAGACCATTCGTGAAATTTTTATTTGTACTAAACGTTACAGAGAGCCTTCATTATTCAAATAGTGCTTGTTAATGTCTTCTCTTGAACTCCACTTAAGTTGTTCAAAATTTACCTTGTTCTTTTATATAAAGCATTTAAACTGAGAGAAGCAGCTACATAATGAAAGGAACAACACTGTACATTCTGATCGAGCTCGTACTTTTTATTTCTGTTATTGTTGTTATATTGCGTTTATGGACCCCTTCCTAAGAGGCCCTATTTGTAATCACACACACACACACACACACACACACACACACACACACACACACACACACACACACACACACCACCACCACCACCCACCACCACCACCACACACACACACACATGCACGTACGCAGAGAGAGAGAGAGAGAGAGAGAGAGAGAGAGAGAGAGAGAGAGAGAATGCGAGATGTGAGCGAATGCGCATGTGTGTGTGTGCGTATATGTGTGTGTGTGTGTGTGTGTGTGTGTGCGTGCGAGCTTGCTCGCGCGCGCGCCCTTCTTTTGA
>JADBJO010000004.1:1162500-1167500 GCA_016801955.1 Conus betulinus | reverse complement strand
AATGACCGTTGAGCTGAGCTGCTATGCTCAGCATATCGACTACATAATGAACTGTATTACCTGATCTGACCCTCCATGATGATATTCATTGCCTGTATTGATATAGTTTAACTGTCTTCTTTGAACTCCCTTCCCCTTCCCCCCTTCTCTCATTGTCCCCATGTGAATGGGCGCAGTAAAATCCTACACATTAACGCATTCGCATTCCTCTTTTTTCATAATAATTTTTGCACGCCTTACCAATCAGGCCGAGTTAACACTTTTGACGTGTGGGGGAAAAAAATAATAGCTGATTTGACTGCTCCCTGAGAATTGGCGGGGCCGGCTCGGCGGCGGCGGCGGGGGGGGGGGGGGGGGGGGGGGGGGGGGGGGGAGGGGGGGGGGAGGGGAGGAGGGAGGGGGGGGGGGGGGCTGTGGCCGTGGACGGGGGGCTCGGAATGAGAGGCGTGGGTGTAAATGCCACAGAGGTCAGAAGGGACAGAAAAAGACAAAAAGATGGATGCAGTTAGAAAGGACTTGCTCCTTCAGTTGGAATCCTTACCGACAGCCTTAATGTTGTTAGTGTGGAAGTTGAAGGGGACTCTGCAGTTGGAATCCTTACCGACAGCCTTGATGTTGTTTGTGCGGAAGATGAAGAGGACCCTTCAGTTGGATCCTTACTGACAGCCTTGATGTTGCTGGTGCGGAAGATGAAGGGGACTTTTGAACGAAGAGACGCTGCTGCGTCACGAAGTGCACACTTGAAACGTCATCCTTGTTTTTTTCATCCTCGTTTCTTTTATTCATGAATTTATTCGTACAATGTTAGCAGCTCATACGTATATGAGTACATACATACACACACATACATAGATGTGTACGTACATACATACATGCATACATACATATATGCATGCATACATGCATGCATACATATATACATGCATACAACATACATACATATATACTTTCATACATACAGACAGACAGACATGCATACATATATACTTGAATACATACATACAGACAGACAGACATGTATACATACATACTCACATACATACACATATTTCAAGTTATGCGATTCTCCAGATTCTGTAAACATCTTTGCGTTTGGTAGCCGACTCGCTCGTCATTCACCTGTTGCTGATCCAGACATTCCAAATGCCCCCCCCTTAAACCCCACCCCCCCCCCCCCCCCCCCCCCCCCACACACACACACAAACGCATCCCCACCCACCCACCCCACCCACGTTCCTCCCATCCACTTTTTGATTTGAAAAAACTCTATTCATATACATCTATTGAGACGCCTTTCTGAAATATATTTCACATGTCACGGGTGACCTACAAAGAAAGTTACTGTGTCGCAACACCCCATCCCTCCCCTTCCCCTATCCCTATTCAACACTAGAGCTACTTTCTGTATAAAAATTAAGTATTAGTGGAACGCCGACTGCGGCGTTCCAGTCTCATTTGACTGCATTGTTCCAGTCTCATTCGACTGCGGCGTTCCAGTCTCATTCGACTGTGGCGTTCCAGTCTCATTTGACTGCGTTGTTGTTCCAGTCTCATTCGACAGCAGCGTTCCAGTCTCATTCGACTGCGGCGTTCCAGTCTCATTCGACTGCGTTGTACCAGTCTCATTCGACTGCGTTGTTCCAGTCTCATTCGACTGTGGCGTTCCAGTCTCATTCGACTGCGTTGTTCAGTCTCATTCGACTGTGGCGTTCCAGTCTCATTCGACTGCGTTGTTCCAGTCTCATTCGACTGTGGCGTTCCAGTCTCATTCGACTGCGTTGTTCCAGTCTCATTCGACTGTGGCGTTCCAGTCTCATTCGACTGCGTTGTTCCAGTCTCATTCGACTGTGGCGTTCCAGTCTCATTCGACTGCGTTGTTCCAGTCTCATTCAACTGCGTTGTTTCAGTCTCATTCGACTGCGGCGTTCCAGTCTCATACGACTGCGGCGTTCCAGTCTCATTCGACTGCGTTGTTCCAGTCTCATTCGACTGCAGCGTTCCGGTCTCCCCATTTGAACCTGCGGTACATCTTATTCCAGGACTGAAAAATTCCACAGTGACTTATGCTATATGGGAATGGACCCCTCTCAACCTTCCCACCCTTCCAGTCTCATTCGACTGCGTTGTACCAGTTTCATTCGACTGCGTTGTTCCAGTCTCATTCGACTGCGACGTTCCAGTGCTGCATCCATGTTGAACCTTTTTTTGTGTGCAAGTGTGTGTGTGTGTGTGTGTGTGTGTGTGTGTGTGTGTGTGTGTGTGTGTGTGTGTGTGTGTGTGTGTGTTTACAAGTCTAGCGTCTCATATTTTCTCCAGTCTTTTTTCTCTCTGTTTCTTTTTCTGCTCTTTCGTTCCTCTCTTGTTTCTTTCTAAAAATACAACATATGAAGAAAAAAAAGTTTCACTCTTAAAAGCAGTCTTGTCTGCGATTAGACAGAAAAAAAAAAAAAAAAACACGTCAATATTCCTATGTTTCAGTAAATCATCAGTTTTTTGGATCAGTGGAACAGTTTAGGCCTCAACTGTTGTCCTTTAAAATTCTAAGCCGGTTCTTTGTGGAACTTGAAGACCTTCATGTTTGTCCTTTCCATTGATTAGCGGGGGGAGCTTGATTCCAGTGAGTAAAAACAGAGAGAAAAAAAAGTATGGCAATAATGCTTACAGAGAGGGTATGAGTGACTTTGGCAACCCAGCAAATGAAATATTTCTAAGCTGCTTGTTTGTTGTTTAATTGCATTTCGAGAAATGCAAGGAAAGTTTGTACATATGAAGAGTGAAGATTACGTCAGAACATCAAAGGGGATAACGATTGTGATGTCAGTTCGGTTTGTTTGCATTCAACCATGTTATTGAAATGTGCATAATCCTATTTTGAAGACTTTCTTGTGCATGCAGTTTCAGATGAATGGTATCATTTTTTTCCTTTATCAGACAGAGGCCTTTTTAATCTATACGATCTTTTTTGTTGTTGATACCTTTGAAGAAAACAACAACTGGAAAGCAAACAAAAACAGTGAATTCAGAATTTATTTGAGAAAGAAAACAGCATGAAGGGAAATAAACAGAAGTAAATTAAAAAAAAAAAGAAAAAAGTATTAGTGGAACGCACATCAATTTTATTCCAAGGCAACAAGATGTTCTGTACGGGAGGGAGAGGGGTACGAAAGGAAAGCTTTCCTGACACATCAGCGTGTCGTTATAGGTACCTGTACAGGCAGAGACGGTGATGCCAGCCACGACGGAGATGACGACGGACAGCAAGGCATAGTACTGATAGGACAGACGGTACCAGTGGTCCAGAGGTCCGCTGTATCACACACACACACACACACACACACACACGCACACGCACGCACGCACGCACGCACACACACACACACACACATACACACACACACACACACACACACACACGACACGAATTATTTGCCGCCAGTTGTTGGGTTATGAAACAAAAGAAATGGACAACCCATACTGTTGGCACATTTTGACCTCCTCCGCATCGTTTTCTTGCACTTGTCAAGCACAGGCTCATTGATCTTATTTCATATTGATCATTCTTGAGTTACTTCATTTCTTATCTTTCACTCTCTACTCCTGTGTATTATTTAGTTAACATATCCATAATCTGCCTATTTTACTCGTTTCCTCAAGACACACGTTGGATTACAAATTTTCCCCCCTTCTAGTGTGAAAGCTGCAGAATTACAATGGAATGTGTGTTCGATTCCGGGGATGAGCCGACGACAACGAAGCCAGGAAAAACACGTCGCGAAGAGCCCCCATTCAAAATGACGGCATGAACGCGAGTGGACGGGGTGTAAATTGTAAGTTTTAACCAGGAGACGAAAGCCAAGTTGTTCCAACACATGAAAACGAAATGACAAAAAAACAAACAAAAAACAAACAAATAAACAAAACTAAAACAACAATTTTAAAATGAATAAAAGGAAAAGAAACAAGACTCTAGTCCGAAACTGACGTCGATGGTTCCCATATCTTATTAGTAAGTTTGACGTCATGGTCAAACCCACTCCATCCCGCTTTACAAGAAGTTTTAGCCAAGTCATTGTCACAGTGACTGAGGACTTGATCTTGCGTAGTACTATCATTGAGACAGTACTTTGTCATAATGACGGACGATTTGATCTTGCTCGTTCTTGTTATCATTATGATTGAGAATACTATGAGAATAACACAATTATGTAGACCTGAATCGACCGATGACGATGATAAACAGGTGACGTCAAACTGTTCAAACAGGTGACGTTCAAACTGTTCTTGTCTCGGATCGTGTTCCTTTCACATCTTGCCTACAGCTGTGTTACTGACAGTGTCCCTGAATCGGCGGGTGCTCTCACACCACTCCTGCCAGACACACCCATACACACCCACACTTTGGTTTGTCCCGCGCCATTACCACTTAGAGCAGTCAGTATCAGACGGCATCCGTCACCCCAGCAGAGGACACACCGCATTTTCGCCGAGTCGTTTCGGTAGCGTTCAGTGGTGGCTGTCCTGTTTCTACACTATCCACTAGCCTCCCCCCCCCCCCCCCCCCCCCCCCTTCTCCTCCCCGTCAGGTCAGCAGTTGCTGAGTCGTGTAGCCAACGTCACTGAGCGCGTACCTAAATACCCCCCCCCCCCCCCCTTTTTCAGAGAATATCACCATGTGCAACTGACTACAGCACCTATAAACTTGCTAATATATGACAATTTCGATATACATTCACCACAGCCACTTCAAAAGGTAATGAAATTGAGGTCATCACAAGAGACTTTGTGCGTGCGTGTGTGTGCGTGCGTGCGTGTGTGTGTGTGTGTGTGTGTGTGTGTGTGTGTGTGTGTGTGTGCGCGCGTGTGTGCGCGCGCGCGCGCTTGTGTTTGCTTAATGAAATCATCGAGGACGACGAGAGGAGCAGACTATGGAATTCACTCTGGTCTGGGAACACACGACAGGGCTATATTCTACCCGTCCTTTTCCACATGTACCCCGAAGT
>JADBJO010000004.1:1145000-1157500 GCA_016801955.1 Conus betulinus | reverse complement strand
CTCAAAGGAAGGAGAAGAAGAGGAACAAGGCGAAGAAGAAGATAAGAATGAGGAAAAGAAAGAGAAAGAAAGAAGGGAAGAGAAAGAGAGAAAGAAAAAGAGAGGAATACAATGAAGAGCGAGAAGGATGAACAAGAGGGAAGAAATGGAGGAGAACGGGTTCGAGGAGGAGGGGGAGGTAAGAAGAAGAAGGAGGAGAAAGAGAAAGAGAAAGAGGAGGTGGAAGAGGAGGAAGAGGGGGAGGAGGAGGGGGGAGAAGGAGGAGGAGGAGGAGGAGGAGAAGAAGAAGAAGAAGAAGAAGAAGAAGAAGGAAGAAGAAAAGAAGAAGAAGAAGAAGCGTTGGGGTGGGAGGAAGGGAGCGGCAGATGATGGGGGCTGGGGGGCAGGATGATGGGGGGGGGGGGGGGGGGGGGGGGGGGGGGGGAGGGAGGAGTTGGGGGTGGATAAGGAAGAGGAAGAGGAAGAGTTGTGAACGGTCTTCACCTGAGAGAGGCACTGTACACACTGGCGACAAACAGACCGGCCAGTCCAGGTATCTCCCCCAGAATCTGTACCACGAAAAGCGGAACCAGCTGGAAAGGAAAAAAAAAAAAAAAGACGAACGTCAGCAACTTAGCAGCAACTGTTACACGTTTATATACTGAACTTATTACCAAGAGAATAAAAGCTGTGTTAGTAAAACTCTAAAGAAACAGAACGAGAAAATGGCACTACAAATTATTACTTATTTTCGGATAGTACCTTATTATTTAGAACGCGTTTTTGGTTTTTTTTTTTTTTTTTGTTTGGCCCGGGGAGGGGGGGGGGGGGGGGGGCGGAGTCTCCATTCTTGATGCGAAGTCTATCCGGTGTTATATAGGTTGTTAGCTAATCAATCATTCAAAGTAACAAAAAGAAAACGGCTGTAGGAGCTTAATGCTTACTAATAGCTTACTAATGATCTGTCTGCGGACAGAAAGAGTCCTGACGTTTGGTCCCATGCGTCAGGCGAAGACAATAGAAGCCCTCATAGGACAAAACTTCGGTCGTGAAGTCTTTTCAGGAAAAAAAACTTCATGTCAGATGAAGTCCTTTTAGGACAAACTTCCTATCCGGTAAAGCCCTTTCAGGACCAAAGTTCATGTCAGATAAAGTCCTCATGACAAATATTCATGTCCAACGGAGTCCTCTTAGGACAAAGCTTAATTTCAAATGAAGTCCTTGTATAACAAAATTTCATTTCCAGTGAAGTCTACCTGGACACAAACTTCATGTCAGATGAAGTTCTTCTACGACAAAACTTCGTATCTGGTGACGTCTGTTCGGACAAAACTTCACGCCAGGTGAAGTTCTCATGTGACAAAGTTTCATATGAGACGAAATCCTCACGTGACAAAACTTCATGTCTCACGAAATCCTTATGGAACAAAACTACATGTCTCACAAAATCCATATGTGATAAGAATTCATGTCAGACGAAATCCTTTCGTGACAAAACTTCATGTCAGACGAAATCCTTTCGTGGCAAAAATTTCATGTCAGACGAAATCCTTTTGTAACAAAAACTACATGTCCCACGAAATCCTTATGTGATAAGAATTCATGGCAGACAAAATCCTTATGTGACAAAACCACCGTTAAACAAAGTCCTTGTATGACAAAAGTCATGTCAGGCGAAGTCTTTATGTGACAAAATATAACATCAGACGAAGTCCTCATACGGCATACGTCATTTCAAGCGAAATCCTCATGCGGAAAACTACATACCCAGACGAACTCTCTTTGGGACAGAACGTTGCGTCAGGTTAAGTGTCTATGGGATTAAACATTGTATTAGGAAAACGTCCCAGTGGGGTGAAAACGTCTGATCAGGCAAAGCCCCTATGGGACAAAACACTTCATGCGCAGGCCATGCCCCTATGTGACAAAAACGTCATGTCAGACAATGTCCTTATAGGAAAAACTGTCGTGTTTGGCGAAATCGTTTTGTAATTAAAACGTGTCGAACGAAGCCCTATAGGGAAATGGCGTCGTGTGAGGCGAAGCCCTAGTACGACGAAACGTCGTGTCAGGCGAAGCCTTTACGGGACTAAACGTTTGGTCGCTCTGAAGTGTCGCTCTGGGCAAAATCCCTCAGGGACAAACGTCATGGAAGATAAAGTTCCCACGGGACAAATTTAACATCAGACAAAGTGCTTGTGAGGCAAAACGAGGAAATGTGTGGTGAATGAGTCAAAAAGTCCTCTTGGGACGAAACGTCACAAGCAAGTTAAGTTCCTATGGGGGTAAAGTAAAAAAAAAAAAAAAAAAAAATCAAACAGGCGTCAGGCAAAACCCTTATGGACTCGGTCAGCATCTGTGGAGCTTCACCGGTGGTTGCCGCCTTGGTGATGAGGCCTTGGGCCAGGGGGTCACAGTGGTAGTAGAAGGATGGCGTGCATGGCCATTCCCGTCAGCCTCGAGGGACAGGAAGAGCTCCAGCAGGGGCAAGTGGACCATGATCGCCCTGCAGAACAGAGAGAAACGGTGACAGCAACTTGGCGTGTGTGTGTGTGTGTGGTGTGTGTGTGTGTGTGTGTGTGTGTGTGTGTGTGAGGAAGGCGAGGGAGAGAGAGAGAGAGAAAAAAAAGAGAGGAGAGAGAGAGGAGAGAGAGACGAGAGAGAGAGAGCGAAAGAGAGAGAGAGAGGAAGAGGGGGAAATCCCTAGGGGGACAGACCAGAGACAAAGCAGGAAAGAACCGATCTTGAAGGAACGTTGGAAACCTTTTTAGGACGGAATAGGAGGAGTGAAAGATGAAGGGAGGAAAACATTACAAAAACAACGCCTTTGTTCTACATTTACACACCGATTCCTCGTGTTTGGCGAAATGTTGTTGTTATTGTTGTCGTGTCGTCGTTGTTGTTGCCTATTATTTATTTTCTTTTCTCTTTTTTTTTTTGTGAGAGATGTTATGCGCTTTCTTTGCGCACTTTTTTTTTTTTGTTGTTTTGTGTATAATGGTGGTATAAGCTTTGCGAAAAAAAACGTCTTTGAAAGAACAGACTTTCGTAAGAACAAATAACCGTTTCAGAAATCACTAAAAAAAAAAAAATCTATTACAAGGGTAAATAGACCATGATCACTATTTCAAATGAAGCGTCAAAGAAGGAGACGATAGGGGATTAAAAGTGAGGAAAGGGTGCAGGGAGAACAGGAAGAGGAGGAGGATCTTTGAAAAACTAAATATACCACGATCGGGATTTTAGAACCCCCCCCCCAAAAAAAAACACAATCTGTGGAAAACAAAAAAAAAAAACAAAAAAAAAAAACCAAAAAACAAAACAAAAAGTAGACGAGAAAGACGAAGGAAGATGTTTGACAAACAAGAGCTCCAGTTGGGCATAATCATCTGAAAAGCAACTTATCAGAGACAGAGAGGTGAAGAGCAACTGTTGTCGAGGAAGAAAGAACTCGTGACGAGCTGGACCGACACAAACAGCCCAACGACAAAAGAGAGACACACAGGGGGGGGGGGGAAGAGACACAGCAAAAGGATCAGAGAGGAACGGGAGATGAAGAGGGGATGGGGGGGGGGGGGGGGGGGGGGGGGAGGAGGATGGGAGCAAAGGAATCAGAGGTTTACACCCCGATTCTCCTCGTTGTTGTTGTTGTTGTCGTCGTTGTTGTTGTTGCTATTATTTATTTTCTTTTCTCTTTTTTTTTTGTGTGAAGATGTTATGCGCTTTCTTAGATGGGAGCAAAGGAATCAGAGGTTGCACCCTATTCCCCCCCCCCCCCCCCCCCCCCCCCCCCCCACCCACACACACACACGCGCCCCGCTTCCCGCACGTCATTCTTCCTCCCCCCCCCCCCCCCCCCCCCCCCCCCCCCCCCCCCCCCCCCAGAGCCAAATTCTGAGCAAAAATCTGAGGATGCTCCGTGTTCTCTAAACAAAGGAACCAACTAGATAAATAAACGCAGAAACGAATGAATAAAAAGAAAGGCGTCATGCGCAACTACGTCAACTGGAATGTGCGGATTGCGACCACTTCCCCCTTCTACCCCTCGTCCCTCTCTTCCGTGCAGTTGTGTGTGTGTGTGTGTGTGTGTGTGTGTGTGTGTGTGTGTGTGTGTGTGTGTGTGTGTGTGTGCCTGATGTTGCCTGATGTTCATATATATATATATATATATATATATATATATATATATATATGTGTGTGTGTGTGTGTGTGTGTGTGTGTGTGTGTGTGTGTGTGTGTGTGTGTGTGCCACTCATTCGGTCTCGCTGTAGTAATCATAAACTCATGATAGAAACTGGCAGACGATTTGGAATACCTCACAATTAACAAATCTGTCGGGACTGCGACCAGAATGACCATAGTGATGAATTTAATTTTGTAATGAAATGCACCAATTACAACGGTATTAGAAGTCAGTTTATACTAAGAAAATTTACATGTATGAGGTCCGTATTCAACTATTGTCGTTTGCTCTGTGGTGGTAAAAAAAAAAAAATGTGTTGCTAAACTTACCAAAGCTTCTAAAACTTAGTAAACGTGTTTAATATTGTATTCAGTGTGTTAATTATCGGGAAAATTTTTTGGATGTTTGATATGTTTCATTTACATTTGTTTGATTTTGTTTCAAGTCCTCTATGCCCCAAAAGGGGCCACAAGATTAAAAATCTTTGAATCTGTGTGTGTGTGTGTGTGTGTGTGTGTGTGTGTGTGTGTGTGTGTGTGTGAGTGCGTGTGAGTGTGTGTGTGTGTGTGTGTGTGTGTGCGTGCGTGTGTGTGCGCGCGCGCGTGCGCGTGCGTGCGTGCGCGCGCGCGCGCGCGCGCGTGGTGTGTGTGTGTGTGTGTGTGTGTGTGTGAGAAGGAGAGAGAGAGAGAGAGAGAGAGAGAGAGAGAGAGGAGAGAGAGAGAGAGAGAGAGAAGAGAAGAGAGAGAAATTCACTCATTGAAAAAAAGAAAAAAAACGCACTCTTGCCCCCTCCCCTTCATGTCCACACTCCCTCCACACACACCCTCCCCTACCATATCCCTGCAGGAACAAACATTCAGTGAGTTTGCTTGATTTGGTGAGCGAGGACCTTCGTGTGTTCCCGGTCAGGTCATGAACGTTTGGAAAGAAGTAAGATAAGATCCTCTGCCTTTGTATATGAAATGATTCGTCGCATACGAAAGAAACGCCACGAAAAGACAAACTAGACAACGGATTGCGGGTTCGCATCTCCGCCGGGCCGTTTCGGTACAGGGGGATTTTTCCCTCGGAGTTAACATTGGTGCTGACTCCATTCCCCACACAGTCCTTCGAATGAGACTATAAACCGAGGTTCCGTGTGTGAACGCACGCATAACATCTTGCACACACGTAAAATCCCATCACCCAACTTTCGGAAGAGAAGACCAGTTTGGCCATTGGTATGGATGACACGTTACATGTAGCATGCACCTTCCACGAAGCTGGAGTATGGCTGCCTGAATGGCGCGATAAAAAAATGGTCATACATACAAAAGTGTCAGAAGAATCAACATGATGATTGTGGACACAAAAGAAAAAAGAACTACCGAGTCAATGCAGTCACTCACCATTTGGCTGCGGTCGAGCTGCGCATGCTTAAGTAACGTTGCAGCATCGCCTGATTGGCTGAATACACTGCCAGTGACCAGACGATTCCTCCAATGAAGAGAGTCCAAAACGTGTGACGTACGAAGGGATCAGGATTGAGGCTGTGCCAACAGATGACGCACAGGACATTCATACGCCATGGCTGGAAATAAGATTTCGCCTGAAATATGGACAGGAGCGATTGGACTGTTCTCAGATTTTTCCCCCTTGTGTATGAAAGATGATTCTCTTAGTTTTTTTCCTGAAAATGCGCATCAAGTACGAACAGGAAGTTTTATTTCAAATGAATGGGATGTAGAGTGTTTGGGGAACCTCAGATTGCCACCAAACACGGTCACGGTTGAATTCTAAGGCCCTAATCTAAACACGTGTGTGTGTGTGCGTGTGTGTTTGTGTGCGTGAGTGTGTGTGTGTGTGTGTGTGTGTGTGTGTGTGTGTGTGTGTGTGTGTGTGTGTGTGTGTGTGTGCGCGCGCGCGGACATACACACACACACGCGCGCGCGCGCGAGCACACACACACACACACATACGTATAGACTTGCGCAGGTTAGACAACTCACTCAACGTCCCAGGTGAATTTCTTCCCTTCAAAGGCCCTCTCCATCACCACGTCCCATCCTCCCAGTTTCTGGGTGCTGCGGATGATGAGGGCCACGAAGCCGGCCAGCATGAAGACAATCTGGAAACTGTCCGTCCACACCACGGCCTTGATGCCTCCCTGCCAACACACACACACACACACACACACACACGCGCGCGCTCACGCGCGAGCGCACGCACACAACACACACACACACACACACACACACACACACACACACACACACACACACATGCACGTAACACATACATACACGCTCGCGCACTAACACGCACACACGCACACAACACACACACACACACACACACACACACACACACACACACACGCGCGCGCGTGGGCGCGCGCCCGCACGCGCGCACACACACACACGCATGCACGCGCGCACTCACTCACACACACACACACACACACACACACACACACACACACACACACACACACACTCACACACATTTACGATCAGCTGAAACAGGCTTGTTGCATACACTACTTTGCCCACAGTTGTGAGTCAAAAAGGACAGCAGTACGAACATCGTCGCAATGCAAAGAGGGTGTATATCAGTTGGCTTTGACTTCCGTTTGTCCATCATTTTATCATCTTTCCTTTCGCGTTCCACACAAGGACCTGCGATAAAATACATAGGCCACAAATCCATTTCATAGAAATGAATTTTCAATTTCGTATTTAAATTGAAATGGGATTTGAGGTTTTTTAAACTTTGGAAGTCCTATGTCTATTTTATTTTACATTTCAAGTAGAGATGAAATAGTCAAGAACGGTCCTGCGTGTAATAATATTGATAATCATTGCCTAGCAAAATCACGGATTCAATGAAGAGCAGGTCTGCACAATTCGGTCCAGATCAAGGAGGAGGCAACTCTGCGGTATACGTCCACCGTCGGATGGCAGGTGGCCGTTGAAGGCTGTCCAGGCTGCTGCTCGCCCCGCCGACAAAACGACACACAGACTGACTTCCTCGCCGTAGTAGGCGCGCTCTGCCTGCTGGTGGCAGGCTGCTGTGCATGTTGACGATCTTACCTATCTGACGCGGACCCACCCACCTGGGGTTAGCGCTAGGATAGCGCGGATGTTGTGTGTGCTCAGCGTGGCTGGAGCCGCGGGAGAGACGTGTTTTCAGCGCTCCTGGTGTCCGTCAACCAGTCAAAGGCCTGCAGGACGAACTGGGCCGCCACACCAGTGATGAAGACAGGCACCTGCTTGCCCTGCAGACCCGTCTTTGGAAATGTCTTACGACGACCTGCAAACACGAGACCTCCAAGAGACTGAAGACCTCGTTGTGTTCTCCTGTTTGTAACCAAACATCGGTCTTTCGAACTGACTCTACTATAGTGCAGACTTTGGTCTGAGAACAACAGATCCAGACAGAGTGCCAGCGGATCAGCCTGACTGAAAGGAACAGTTTATCCGCACAAGCCTCAGGACACACAAGCACAAACATCAGCGTGAAAAAGACCTTTTAAAAAAAAATCTGCGCATTTTTTGCGTCCCTGACTCGAATATTGTTGAATTACCTTTTTTTTTGTCACATGATGCCTTGAATGTTAAAAATGATTTAAAAAACTGTTCGTGTTCTGAATTTTGGTAGAACTTACCAAGGCAGTGTACAGTGTGCAGACCAGTCCAGTGGCCAGAATCGACACTTCTACCGACAGCCCGGTTACTGCAACCAGAAACGTTGGACACCGATTCTTATTTTGACAAACAAGCAAACCAACAAATAAAACTAAAGGAAAATATACTAAGAAAAATCGATAATCTCCAAGACTCGAAATACAATAAAAATCGATATGAATGATAATCTTAAAGACATGGAGTAAGGGGTCGATCTTGTCCGAGAAACATAAACAAAATACGGTTGAAAATTCGACTATGAGACATTAAAAAATTTTGATGTGCTAAAGTCTGTGATTATTAAACTAATAAATGCATAAATAAGAACTATTTTCGTTTACGAGAAACACAATGCGTGTACTGGTTTCCTTCTCCCTAAAAATGCTATGCACGGTGTGTAGGTTATCTGTAAACATTATGCTGGGGTTTTCATGAACTTAATAAACTTTATGACTCCTCTGCTGTTGAACTGATTATCTTTGACAGCATTCAATCCATGGTACAGGTTTCTGTAAAGAGATTACATACGCTGTCTTCCAGGCTTTCACACTTGATTTTAACATATTAATTAATTAATCTGTTCACATTACCTGCAAAGACAATATAATTATGGCTATTGACGTCGTTATCTGGACTGTTTTCTTCACTCTTGAAATAGTATGTGCTATGTTTTCTTACATGCACAGTCTTGGGGTTATATTTCAAAACATCGTGCTCATTATTTTCGTCACCTTGTATTATTTATTTATTCACACATTGTGTAGTTTGCTTTTGTTCTCTTCAAAGAAAACCGCACACACTGATTTTGTTATCATTAAAGAGAGAACGCACGTTTGTTTTTTTTTTTTTTTTTTTTTTTTTTAAGACATTGTGTAGCCTAATATGTGTAATGTTTTCTTTTTATTTAAAAGCGACAAACTCATTCTTTTCGGTATTAAAAAAAAAGACGCAAAGAGGGTTGGTGAGGTTGGAGATTATCGGCCATATGTTACCTTGACTCAGAGCCAGGGCGGGAGCATACATGACCACAGCCATGTAAAGAAGCTGCACAGAAGGAGGTTTAAATGTCAAAAAGTTATCACTCTGTATGTGTATTTGTGTATATGTGTATATGTGGTGTATTTCCTATTGTTAGTTAATTAGTGTGTGTGTGAGTGTGGTGTGTGTGTGTGTGTGTGTGTGTGTGTGTGTGTGTGTGTGTGTGTGTGTGTGTTTAAAAATTAGTCATGTATTTTGAAAAGAGAGAGAGAGAGAGAGGGAGAGAGGAGAGAGACAGACAGACAGACAGACAGACAGACAGAGACAGAGAGACAGAGGGAGAGAGAGAGAAAAAGAGGGAGAGAAACGAGTTGTCGACCAGACAAAAACACAGGAAAGAGAAAGGCAGACAGACATACAAAAAAATAAATAAATATATCAAAAGACCAAAATAAAACTGAGATTACACACACACACACACACACACACACACACACACACACACACACACACACACACACACAAGTCAGACAGACAACACACACACACACACACACACACACACACACACACACACACACACACACACACACACACACACACACACAAGACAGACAACAGACAGATAACAGACAGACAGAAAGAGAAACAGAGGGGACCAAGAAACTGACATGAGAGGGACAAAAATGAACATGTACAGCGCTCAGAAACACGCACACACACACACCACACACACACACACACACACACACACACACACACACACACACACGCACGCACACGCGCACACACACACACACACGCACGCGCGCACACTCACACACACACACACACACACACACACACACACACACACACACACACACATATTCGACGAAAAGATGCCATACGTACCATGAATAAGATGAAGGTTATGGCGGCGAAAACTCGTATCGTCCGGTTAAAGCGAAATTCTAAGTACTGTAAAAGTAAGAATGTACATTTTATTCTAGACATCTGTTTCTATGTGCCTCTTGAAATTCAACACACACACACACACACACACACACACACACACACACACACACACACACGCACACACACACACACCAGTAAAGTGAAGATTTTGCTGCTGTTTGATTTGAATATGAATTACACAGACAGAGAGAGAGAGAAGAACAGATCACATTACCAGAGGAGAGAGAGAGAAGAGTAGAAGGGAAGCTTGGGCGTGGTATTGATGTTACCAGATTTGGCTTGAATTTAGAGAACATAAATGTTTATATTAGAGGAGAGAGGTCGGAGTCTAGCTAGCTTGTTAAGGAAAAAACACACCAGGGGGGATAGCTGGGCGTGACAATTACGTCTGTTTTGGACAGATTTGGTTTGTTTGGTTTGTTGGGTGAGGAACTTACAGAGAGGGGAGGGGAGGGGGTGGGGTGGTGGATTGCTTTTCTCTTGTTTTCGCACGCACCTACATCTTGTAAAAACTCGACGCAACTGATATGGTTGATGAACAAGTTCCGTTTTGCTGCTGTTTATTATTTGAATATCGGAGCGCTTTTCTCTGAGAAGAGAAAAGGTCTAGATCTTGTAGTTACTCGACGTTTCAGCTTGTCGTGTGTAATGAATTTCCGATTTTGTTTTTATAATGTTTATATTAGTGGACCGCCTATCGCTTGTTAAGGAAAAAAAATGCAAGGATATGGTCGAACAAAGTTTACGTCTACTACAGTTTGATTCATATCTGGAGCGCTTTTCTCTTTGTTGTTTCAAGGTCTACATCTTGTAGTTACTCGACGTTCAACTGAATGTTTGATGAATTTCCGTTTTGCTTTTATTATTTCAACGAATCTGATATGAAACAATCTACAAAAAGCCCTAAAAACTTATATCACCTTTTTAAAGCTCCGACTTTCTAGTCCTTGTAAATTGTTTAGCTTTGTTTTAGCTACATCTTCTCTTTGCTAAATGCTGGTTTCATCTATGGCTGCTCTGATAATGAACTGGAGTTGGTCAGTCTGTCAGATCTGAAGGATCAAAGGTCAAACACACCCTTTTGCGCTTTTTTTTTTTTTTTTTTTTTTTTTTTTTTTTTTTTCAAAACCAGAATTAGTAGGATGAA
Source organism: Conus betulinus (assembly GCA_016801955.1). NCBI lineage: Eukaryota > Metazoa > Mollusca > Gastropoda > Neogastropoda > Conidae > Conus > Conus betulinus. Next base: position 1,146,591 of record JADBJO010000004.1, on the reverse strand, counting down.
TGAAGGAAAGTAAAAAGAATCTGGCACAAAGAATTAAAATGGAATTTCCTAAAAGTTCTCTTTCCATATTTATGAAGATTGAAGGCTGTCTCACCTGGTACGCGCTGGTTACTTTTAGCCTGTAAATAACTGGCATAATCACAAACGCGGTGATCACTTGGGCTGGGATGTACCCCACCCCAACCCACCAGTATTCTGTGCCGTTGATATATGCTTCCACCGGAAGTCCTAAAACTGTGATGGCGGAGATGAAGGTAGCAGTTAGTGACATTACCACCGGAAGCAAGGGTAGCTTCCGGTTTCCGGTGAGAAGTTGCTCCGCGGTGGCTCGTCGATGTCTGCAGGCGGCGAACAGACCAATGGCCGCCGACGTGACAAGGACGATGCTGAAGACGAGGTAGTCCGCCCAGAAAAAACTAACGTCTGTTGGGGATGTGGTCATCGTCACTGAAAATGAACTGACTGAATGGAGGGAGGTGGACAAGGAAAGGCTGGAAACGTGATTCTCTCTCTCTCTCTCTCTCTCTCTCTCTCTCTCTCTCTCTCTCTCTCTCTTCTTATACGTACAAACATGCACGCATACACGCACGCGAGCGCGCTCGCGCGCGCGCACACGCGCGCGCACACACACACACACACACACACACACACATAGTTTATCCTTCTTATCACACACACACACACACACACACACACACACACACACACACACACACACACACACACACACACTAACCTGCTAGCTGCTGGTTCTCAGTATGAATAACCTTTTTTTTTTTTGTTGTCCAGTCAAAGAGCAAACTAATAATCATGTACCCGAAGAGCGAGAAACAAACATCAGTGCTTCTCCCCGTGCCCGACTGACAACAAACAGACGACAGACTGCTCATCATCTTTATATCCCACCAGCTGGCAGTTGACACACGTGTCAGCTGCATTCATCTTTTGTGGCAGACAGATGCAGCCCTGATATGGCCCTTTGCGGTCGGCTGGGCCCTAAGCAACATTATTTTACCTTCCATTGTGACAGACAGATGGGCTGTTAAAGCAAATGGGACAGCAAATGACCCCCTCCCTCACACCTCCTCCCGATGAAACCAGCTTTTCAGATCGCCTTGAACTCTTTCTGAATACAGCGCGTTATTCAGGCCACCTTCCGTGCAGCAGTGGTTAGCCTCACAGGTTCTGGGCTCGGAGGTCGGGAGTTCGAGACCTCCTATCAAAGACTTATATGTGTAGGATATTTCGGTTCGGGATATATTATGAACGGAAGTGTACAGTGCAGCTCTGTCACGAAGTGTCAGACCCATTATGGAATTCCAAACATTTTTTCATTGTCTTCACATCATCATAATCACAAAAAAGGAAAAAAAAGTCTCGAATTCTGTGGTTCTTCATGCCCCGGCCTTGGGATGGATTTCCTGACCACGTCGGTGTCATAGTGATCTCGTGTCCACGTCCACAGTGTTGCAAAGCTGTAGAGGGTGGAGAATCGCATTCCCTCTATCCGCCTTTGTGGAACTATCGTTCTCTTGCACGTGTCATTAACCTCTTCCGGGAGACCTTCCGTCTTGGCAAAGTGATAAGAGCC
>JADBJO010000004.1:1092500-1140000 GCA_016801955.1 Conus betulinus | reverse complement strand
CAAAACGTAAATCGTGTTCGTGTTCGACCGTCGTATTACTCGCAGTTTGATACAGCAATATGACGAAGCACAGCAATGTCGGGATTCGGAGCGGGTCTAAATTAAGTAACCGTGATCACTTGGGGGGGGGGGGGGGGGGGGGGGGGGGGGTAGGGAGGTGAGGTGAAAGGGGCGCAAAGGGGAGAAGGGGGAAGGGGAGGAGGGAAACAGAGAGGTGAAGTGGAACGGGCAGAACAGCTAGTTTATTCATGATTTACAGGCTACACCGTTAGGTCCGCACGGGATAATTACACGCAGCAAGCTATGTGAATGTAGCGATGCAGCAGAAAATGAAGACCAGTCAGATGACGTGGGCTCTGTATGGTACATGAGGAAGAACGGTAATAATTAGAACTGGTTTCCTTTTCGGCCTCGGTCCTCAAAGACATGGTTTATCTGGTTCGTATCGAAGGGGATGAGGATTACACACAAAGAGAAGCTGAATTACGAACGAGGTTTTAACACTACGTCGCGATTCCTGTGGTTTTCTGTTCAACAAACGTGGCAGTCTGTATCTTCCAGCTTCAGTGGTAACTGCTCGTGTTTTCCGTACTGAAAGCTGCTAAATACAGCAGCTAGACTGCTGAAACTAAGAAGCAGTCAACATCATCGCACTTGAGCAAAGCCGCTGACGGTGAAGCTCGAGGCGTGGTTACTGCTATAGCAGTATGGCGGCTATTATCGCAGGATTTCTGTTCAATAATGGTTCCTCCTTCCACACCCTTGTCATACTTGTTGATACGAAAGGCACTCACTTGGACAGTTGAAAAATACTTACTTACGTTTTCAGCTGGATTTTCAGTCTACACTTAGCTGGGAAAGGATTTTATTTACGAAGAGAGTGGGCGTTGACTTGGAAGCCAGATTCCTACCCTCCTTCCCCAGAACTGTTGGCTAGACTGGCATATTTCTCAGTCTTGTAGAACTTCTTCCTTTCTGTTTTCACATGGTACAATGACTTCAACCAGAATCAGCTCTGTTGATGAACCTGAGTACAGCACTACATTCGGTTTCATGCCACTCTTCCTAATTATTCTGGGTGATTTTGCCCATTCTGGAAGATCAGCTGTAAACCGCCTGTCCGCCAGTAAACCCCGATTTCCTGCTTTGGATGTCACAGCTGTTCCAGACGATGATTGTGGCCTCCAGCAGTGTCGAACGTCGTTGCTGGAGCTTCTGGTGGCGTAGTGTTTCCTCTGGTCGTGTTAACCGCACAAACAATCTCCAGAAGTCCTTAGTACGGCTTCCCTGAGTTAGCGCCGCTTTGCATGGTTTCCAGACATCTTCTGTATTTTGTTTACCCCGACGATGCAGACACACAGTGTGTTCTGATTTCTCCCATGTCACCAGGTTCAAATCGATTGAAGGGATGTCATACACAGACCTGAGGATGAAGTTGGTCCAAGGAGAAGCCACATACCATATTTCATTCAAACTGACAAGTACTTCTGTGGAGCGCCTTTTCTCTCGTAGTCGATTGCTTTGCCAAACTAGCTTCTGGATTCTTTTAGCATTCTCATCTTCCAGTATAATCATGTCCCTCCTTGCTCCCCCCTCCCCCCCTCCCCACCCCCGTCTTTTTTTTATAATTAAATCACCATTTCCTTTCCATTAATCTCAATCCCTGTCTGTTGGTTTGCTTAATCATGAAGATTTTTATTTGTTGTTGTTGGCACGTCCATCAGCCCTTGAACTTCTAAATTTTTATTTCAAAACGAAGTGACTGAGGGCGGAAAAATGAAGTAAAATTTAGAAAGGGAAGGGATGAGCTACCGCCTAGGACATAGACACACAAAGTACAGGACAAAACACTGTGTTTTGTCCTGTGCTTTGTCTATGTCCTTGGCGGTAACTAACCCCCTCTCTTTCTGAATTTCTGCCAGTTTTTAGATGAGACTGGATTCAATTCAGTCTTGCCTCCTAATGTTCTGGAATAGCTTGAAGCCTTGCTTATCCACCCTATGCTCCTTGAGGATGGAGCTCAGGGGTAGATCAGGCTTGTGCCAGGCGACCAATCGAACGCAGGGTCAGTGAGACAAAGTGGGGCATCGACCCGTTTCAAGCCTTGCGCATTTTGTTAATTGTTGCCTCCATTGATTCTACCCTGGTAGTGCTGATGTGTATGAGAGAGGACAGAGGAGCTTCATTGTCGCAAAAATGAAGTAAAAAGAAAAACAACATGCTGATGGCGAATGGTTTTTGTTTTTTTTTTTTTTTTGCCTAAAGATCCAAGGAAACAATCACGAGCGATTACATGTGTGTACAAAAAAAAAATCGCCAGATGTACTTCTCTCTCTCTCTCTCTCTCTCTCTCTCTCTCTCTCTCTTCTCTCTCTCTCTCTCTCTTCAGTATGCATAGCACTATTAAGAAAACTTACGCTCAATGACAGCATTTCTAGCTCTCTCGTTTTCTCTTTCAGTCTCTTTGTTCCTACAAGATGGTTGGTTATGAATCGTACACCGCGACTATTTACTGCGCGAGAAGCATTAACACCCTTTTCCCTTTATTTTTCCCCCCCCCCCCCCCCCCCCCCCCCCTCCTTATTATATTATCATTTCACTCTATCCTTCATATGTGAATGTTGAAAGGTTTGCATTTTCTAGTCACTCAAACTTTCCAGATACGTGGGTGCGAAGTGAAAACACTTACCTGTCACAGGTGAGCTGATGTCAGGGGTTCGTGGTAGGAACAACAAAGAAAGAGACAAAGAAAGAAGAAAAAAAAAAAGAACAAAAAAAAAAAACAGCACCGATGATTCCTCCAGCGATTTTTAAATAGATAAAAAAAATAGAAATGGACAGAAATACATTGCTACAATTTTAACGTTACGTGTATTTTGATGTTCCATGACCTTAGGGACTACCCATCATCCGCGGCCTTACCTGTCCCGTGTGTCCACCTGCCCTATACTTGTGTAAATGGAGTGGAGTGTTCTAAGGCTGCTGTGCGACTTGTGTCTCGTGGAAATTAAGGAACGCATGGCTCCTCGTATATCCACAGTCAATTGGAAATGGTCATTCACAGTCATGGCCGTTGCGATGAGGGCAACGTCCTGTGTGTGTGTGTGTGTGTGTGTGTGTGTGTGTGGTGTGATATGTGTGTGTGTGTGTGTGAGTGAGTGTGAGTGTGTGTGTGTGTGTGTGAGGGAACAGATATGCCTTTTCTCACCCCCAGGCTTCTAAATTAAGTGGTCGGGGTTGGACTGCTCCCCCTGACCTTCAGGAGAGGTCAGGGGTGGGGGGTGGGGGATAGGACCAGCGCGTCTTTTAACCCCCCAACCCCCCCCCCCCCCCACCCCCCCCCCCCCCCTTCCGCCCCCACCCCCGTGAACAAAGGGAAGAAAAGACTGCTTCTCTTCTTGAGCGGGTTTACGGATTTTTAAAGATACAGATGTTGGTAGTGCTGTATAGTATGCCCCCCCCCCCCCCCCCCCCCCCCCCCCCCCCCCCCCCACCCCCCCCCCCCCCCCCCCCCCCCCCCCCCCCCCCCCCCCCCCCCCCACACACACACACACACACACGAGCGAGCGGGTGTGCAATTAGCTTCCTCTGAAAGCACAATCTTATAACATCGTTTTAACTTTCTTTGCGTAAACACTCCGCTTCCCACCTTGATTCCTGTCCCCCCCCCCCCCCCCCCCCTGGTCCTTCCGTCTTTCTTGTTCCCCCTGTCCCTCCCCTACTTAGTCAGTTGTCACAGCTGACCCTCCCCCTCCCCCTTCCCCTCAGCCCTGCCGCTCTTCTCCCGTCCTTCACTTTCTATGGTTGCCTTTCCCCACTCCGGTCGTTCAGCCGTTGACCATGCCCCCCCCCCCCCCCCCCCCTTCTCCCCCCCTCCACCTTCCCTTTCCCCGCTCCTGAGGTCTTTCCCGTCTGCCCTCGCCCCCCGACCCCCAACCCCCCCCCCCCCCCCCCCCCCCCCCCCCCCCCCCCGATTGTCTTGTTTTCCGACGCCGCTGCCGCAGCCAACATACTGCAGGTTGTCCTCCTGTTCCTTCCACGCTCTGAGGCGTCAGTGTGTGGCCTTCTCTAACCGAGCTCGGATGGTGGTGGTGGTGGTGGGGGGGGGGGGGGGGGGGGGGGGGGGGGGGAACTGAAGGGATCGGTTGGATGACTGTTGTACATTGCAGTCTTTGTCCAGCGCGCTGCGCTTGTCAACTGAGACGATCGGGAACAGCAGAAGTAGTAAAAGAAGCTCGAAGGCAAGTACTTATTTCACTGAGTTCTGTTCAGAGATATCCGAAAGAATAAACGATGGGGGTGGGGGGTGGGGGGGTCAACCTATTGCTTCCAAATGTCAGAGGAATTTAAAGCCAGCACATGCCCCACACACCCCAAATGAAGCTAGATGCATACATATTTCCCCCCCCCCCCCCCCCCCCACACACACACACACACACACACACACACGTGCGCGCGCGCGCGCGCGCGCGCACACACACACACACACACACACACACACACACACACGCACACACACATTGCGGTCTTTCAAGTCGACCCCTCTCCCCCCCCCCTTTCCCACCTCCTGGTTTCGCATCTTCCGACTTCCGAAACCGCTATATCAGTTCACATTTAGTGGTCCGATCCAGACAAATCGCCTAAGTCGTGAAGAGCCATACGTGTTCCAATCCGGTGGAATTCCAAGAAAAGGAGGAGGAAGTATGTGTGTGTGTGTGGGTGTGTGGGGGGGGGGGGGGTGGGGTATCGGCAGGTTCACTGCCGAGGACTGCGGACTTTCCCCAGTACACAGCATAACGATAAATCATTGAAGTTTATTCAACAAAGAAAAGCAAAAAGAAAGAAAAGAAATCGCAGTGTTTACTCGTATTTAAAAAAAAAAATCACGCCGAATTCTGGTTTTCCGTAGAACGAGCTTGAACAGAGGTGAGGGAGGGGGGAGGGGGTACGGCATCATAGAAACATAACTTACGTCAAAGTTCATGATGCTAAACAATCTAAACAACGTCATCCACCAAACAGAAAATCTAGGTTCACATAATCTTTCCGACTTGGTCATCATTGGGAGCCCTTATGCCTTTTGATAAGCTACATGCGCAGTTAGAATGTGAAGTGAACTGTTTCTCATACTGCCAGCTCAAGGATACAGGTGACTTACCGAGTAGAGCAGCTGTGCTTTATTTATTTTATTTTTATTTTTTTTTTAGTGTGTGTGACATCAAGTCCAATATTCTTTCCGGCAAGAGTTCCAAAGTTGCAGTCTGCTTCTAAGACTCTCAGTCCAAAATTCTCTGCTTGCTCATAGACTGAACATTGCAAACCGCCAACGACCCAAATCAGTCCAAACTTCCAAGCTTGATCGCGAACTGAACATTGCAAAACTGCCGACGAACCAATCTATTATCGAGGTGAAAGAAAGCCGGAAAAAAACAGACACATTCACACACCTAACAATAAGTGAAAAACCTGATGTTTTGACTGGTCTTCGTTACTGAAGTGAAAAAAAAGTGAAAAACCCTGATATATAGGGAAATAAGAAAACAAAAAGCAATCCCAATCAAAATCGTTCATGCCGCCGTCCGTTGACAGCCTCAAGTAACCACCACGTCTAGACCTGCGTTGAATTTGTATCTGATGTGACAGAAGAAAATACCCTTGAACACATCTAAAAACACCAGCCGAGGAAGGCAAGAGCAAGACACCTAAAACACATCAAACAAACTAATTGAACTCGTAGGGGAACTGACCATCTTCGAACAAAGGCGGGAAGAAGCATTACTACACGGCGCATACACGCACTGGGATACCTTGTGCTTAAGAGAGCAGTGGGGAGGAATAGGACCCGTGCTTTAATGAAAATCAGTAATTGTAAATAGCAGCAATGCCCAGCATGTGGGCCAGCCTGCATCTCTGTGCGTGGTGCCTGTGGATCACGACCACAACGGCCCCGTCATATATCAGGGATCAAAAAACGACACCGACGCCGACATCGACACCGACAGCAACAACGATAAGGCGCACACGGATCAAGCTCGCCTCACTGCGCTATATGGCAAGGAGCCTGGCTTCTTCGACGCTGAGGCCTATGGTTTTGTGCACCCAGAGGAGTGTAGATTCTCAGTCTACAACCCCAACGTGCGTTTGGCCAGTGGCATGCTCATGCTGCTCTTCCCCATCATATTCTATGCCGTCTACCAGAGTTGTTGCACCGGGTCGCGCATTTCAGCATGCTGCCGCTGCAAGATGATGGGGTTCAAATCGTCGCAGTCTGACGAAGAAATTTCTGAGACTAGTACCAAATAATCGCCAGGGTGGGTTTTTCGGCTGACGGGAGAACAGGAAAAATGATATCAGAAAATTTGAAGTGCCACGCTGTACGCCTACCTGTTCAGCTATTCAAACGGGCTCTGGAAGTTTTGCGACCAGTTAGTGGTTTATCCACACAGTGAAATGTGTGCTGCCAGTCTTTTTACACAATGCACAAAAAAGTTTGTTCTTGATCATTTACACAGTGAATTAGACACTTCGCTGTCGATCGTTTGCACAATTCAGAGAAAGTTTCGCGGTTATTATGATTGACATAGAGAACTAAAAATTTTGCAAACCAAATAAACATTTGCATTGGTGTTTCGGAAATGTTGATTGTAGTCATTTACACAGTTCACTGAAAGTTTTGCTGTTCATCATTTACGTTTTGTGCACTGCAAATTTTGCTGTCAACCATTCACATGATGCACTAAAAGTTTTTGTTGAAAGTTTCTGTTTATTTAGCCCACACCGTTCATTGAAAGTTTCAATTCAATTTTAGTGTGTACCGTGTACAACATTTAAACAGCGCACTGAAAGTTTTGCGCTAATCATGTACACAGCACACTGAAACTGTTGCTCTCAATCATTCACTTAACACTGTCCGTTGAAATTGTGATTTTTATCATTTACACTGAGCACTGAAAGTTTTGTCATCAATTATTTAACACTGCCCGTTGAAATTGTAATTTTTATCATTTACACTGAGCACTGAAAGTTAGTCAATTATTACCACACTGTGCTTGGATTATTAATACTATGCATTAAAAAATTCGTTCGCTGCCATTTATATACAGTCCACTGAAAGTTTTCATGTCAATCATTTACACAGTCCACAGAAAGTTCTATAGTCAATCAGTGACATATTGCACTTAAAGTTTTGCTGTTAACCATTTACACTTTGCACTTAATTCACATTGAGACGAAAGTTTTTCACAGTGCTGATCATGCCAGGAAGAGAGGAGAGACCTCGGAAGAAGGCGGATCCACAAGTCTGAAGAAGGGTGCCAGACCTCCTCCATCGAGCCGGCTGGACAGGGGTAGGTGGTGGGTGAGGAGGAACCACTGTCTGACACGAAGGGCAAAGAACAGAGAATCATCCTCCACAAATCCCAGCTTCTGAAGCCAGGAGCTTTGGGCTCATGGGTAGCGGGATTACCACGGCCCACGTGCCTTGACTTGGGGAAGACTGAACTTGAAAGAGAGGGAGTGGACAGGTTAAAGAGGGTAAGGTGGGATCCTTACTGTTAAGAAGGGGTTGGCAGGGACCCATCGAGAAGACGAGTGGTCAAAGGAGCAGGATCTCTCCATGAGGGGAGACTGTACTATCAGTACTATCAGTGTTTGATGGAATGCACCAGGACTGGCTGCTCGGCCTGAGGAAATGGCCACAGAGCCACTTAGAGCGCCATCTGTTGGACTGATGCTGTGGATAATGGCTCAGTTGGAGAATGGGTTCTGAAGGTCCTGTGAAGAGAGTAGATAGGACGACCAGTGCTCCTTCGTCGTTTGGTGAGAAGGTAGGGAAAATGTGACCGGCTTAGGACAAGAACACAGCTCAGTGAGCTAGTCTAATTGAAGGAAAGGGTGGTTGAAGAAAGGGCAGGCCATCCTTGAGGTTTGAGGAAGCAGTCTGTGGGGAAGTGTCCGCTTCTTTTTGGCCGGGCTGTCCTCAGTGAAGAGGGATCACAAACGATACTTCTTCAGGAAACATGCAGCGAGGTGGTTGGATGGGAGCGATAGACGCTAAAAATGGCTCCTCCTTCCTGCTGTAGCATGGGATGATGGGGGGGGGGGGGGGGGGGGGGGGGGGAGAGGTATGTTGAATGACTGTGCTTGGCTTTCCCACATTGACATTAGCCATGGCAGGGGAGACGAGTTTAAGAGAGGCCTGACAGTCATCCCTGAGTTCTTGTGGAGTACTGAGGAAGGTCACAACGAAAATGTCCGTAGTAGCAGAACGGATGACCGGATGGATGTAAAACGATTCTGGTTGGGAAAGGAGGATCGCCTCTTCAAAAATCTGGGAAGAGATGGTTGAGAGAGTGTCCTCTTTCAAGACAAAAGAGTAACAGGCGACTGCCGAGGAAGGCTCACATAGGTCGGCCAACTGTCAACTCATGGCCCCGTGGAAGGCCATAATGGGAAAGAAGTAGGGAGAGAAGCGGGAGAACAGGACAGGCTGTTTGAAAAGGGACTCCTGAAATCAGAAAGACTAATGCTGCTGGTCTCTAAGTAAGAGAGGGGTGGGTTAGGCATGGGATGTGTATGTCGGGTCCCTGCAGGGGACTAGAGTCTTCCCAGAGAGAACAGGTGGAGGTTGGGAGGTAGGTGAATCTATGAACCCGAAGCAGTGTGCCGGATCAGGGGTCGGACACTTCTTCATTAACTGACACTTCTACCGTCAAGTGTCGCGAGACGGCGGAGGCAACGATCAAGTACAAGATGGGCTGCCTCTCTGACTGGCAGGCCATGAAAATGGAGGGTGTTGGACCACGCCTTCCAACCAGCATGTGTGAGGTTGTCTTCTTGCTTTGACTCCGAGAAACCCCTGATTGTACGCTCTGAAAACTGGTTGGTCAACAAGCTTTCTGATCAGGTGGTAAAACCGTTCTACTCTCCACTGCTGAATGTGCTGGTGGATTGGTGTTACTACCTACAACCATTTCCAGGGTGATCTAATTTTTTTCTCGTGTTTCTCTTCGTTTTGTTTGATGCTTTGCACTGAGATCCAATTTTACAGGTGGTCATTTTGTTTGTTTGTTTGTTTTTTTGTTAGGCTTTTGTTAGTGTTCTTGTCTGGTACTGGTAGAAGAAAAAGAAACATCCGAAGGTGATGGGGAGGACCCAGAGAAGCACTGTCTTCACCTGCCCTTTGAGCAGTCCTGTACCACCCTTGGAGGCCTGCGCTGTGTTGACGATGGGTACACAGGCACGCGCAAGGACACTCCATTAAGATATTAAGGGACATAACTGCTCCTGAACAGAGGTAAATCAGACTACAGGATGCAACTCATAACAGCCTTAAAGTAGCATCCCCGTGGGTGTACCAGCCCGTGTTTCATGACTGCAGAGCCCACCGGCGAAAAAAACCACCCTCCAGCTGCCGAGCACACCCCACAGACCCAACCACCCCTGCCCAAGGACAGATGAAGACAGTGCGACTCCAAACACAGCCAAGCTTTCGCCATACGGTCTTATGTGCCCTCAAGAGAGAATCCAAAGTTGTAGTCTTTCCCACTGTCAACAGGACTTTCCCTGTGGTCAGTGGGTCTTTCCTCACCGTCACTGGACCTTTCTCCAGGGTCAGCCTAGTTAAGGCAAAGTTAGGCTTTTTTTGTTAGGCTTTTGTTAGTGTTCATGTCTGGTACTGGTAGAAGAAAAAGAAACATCCGAAGGTGCTGGGGAGGATCCAGAGAAGCACTGCCTTCACCTGCCCTTTGAGCAGTCCTATTGTTAGTGTTCATGTCTGGTACTGGTATATCAGGACTAGCAAAAAGATTGTGCTGATCGGCTAAGTTTTGGTCTGCATGGGGGATGTGGGGATGTTTCAAAATGGGGCGAGCTGGAAACTGGAATGGGCCTTTTGTGTCCTGGTCTCTATCTGCCTGGTATCCTCTGTGAAAATGGTGCTCAAGTACTTTGATTCTCTTGTCTGATGGAGTGGTAGTCCGTTGACGTTGGCGTTCAAAGCTCTTGTCACTGCTCACTATCACAGCTTCTGTTTTCATAATGCTAATATGCGTAACATGTTCCTCACAGATTCACATGTTCAAGTTTATCACATGCGCTTGCAGCTCTTCTTTTATAAGACCCTGATCATTAGCAAAAAGCGGTTCATTCAACATTTCCATATGAGGGGTTTTCCTCTCTCATAATCTGTCCATGTAACATGAGCAGGGATGACAGAACACAGTTCACATGACGTCACATCAAACCAGTTGTCATCAATGCCCGATAACAGCGAAGAGCCAAGTGTCAGCTAACTTCGGTTTTTATAAGGGGCATGGGTCATTAGCAACAGGGGTCCTATCGTAATCTGTCTGGAGTCTGGGTACACACACACACACACACACACACACACACACACACACACACACACACACACACACACACACACACACACACACACACACACAAACACACACAGGCGCGCACGCACGCGCGCACGAACGAACAAACGAATGCACGACACGCACTCATCTCTCTCTCTCTCTCTCTCTCTCTCTCTCTCTCTCTCACACACACACACACACACACACCAGACCCCCCCGAGGGGTGGGGAGATAGGTGGGACAGATGGTGTGTGAGCGTCATGGCAATCTGGACTCTCAGCTGGAGGCAAGTGTCTGCCATGGAAGAGGGGACCCGAAAAAGGTTGCCACATACGGCGGATTGATCTATCATTTACGGCTGATTGATCTACCATTTACGGCTGATTGATCTATCATTTACGGCGGATTGAGCTACCATTTACGGCGGATTGATCTATCATTTACGGCTGATTGATCTACCATTTACGGCTGATTGATCTATCATTTACGGCTGATTGATCTATCACTTACGACTGATTGATCTATCATTTACGGCTGATTGAGCAACCATTTACGGCGGATGATCTATAATTTACGGCTGATTGAGCTACCATTTACGGCTGATTGAGCTACCATTTACGGCTGATTGAGCTACCATTTACGGCTGATTGATCTATCATTTACGGCTGATTGATCTATCATTTACGGCTGATTGAGCTACCATTTACGACTGATTGAGCTACCATTTACGGCTGATTGAGCTACCATTTACGGCTGATTACCATTTTACGGCTGATTGATCTATCATTTACGGCGGATTGATCTGCCATTTAGCCTGACAGTTTACCGAAGGAGAGTGCGACAGGGTGGACTGTGGGGCGGTTTAAGTGATGACCACAATGACAGTAAAATGGGCGTTTGATGAGATGGACCCTGTGGCTGCATCTGGTGAGCCTTCCGCTGAAGAAATGGCCCTGTGTGTACTGCCCATTGAATGATGTGCGTTGAACAGACCAGTAGCACGCGGCGCTCGGGGAAGGGGAAGGGGAAGCCCAAACTGACAGGATGGGGTCCAGATCAGACTACTCCTGTGTACCAAACATAACGGTAATGCTGTGATCTGGCACTTCAGTGTAGAAGTCCGTGGCGTTAGAAACTTCGGAGACCAGGTCTGAAACTTGGGCACGGGGCATTAGGCCAGTGGTGATTCCTGACTTGGCATGTAGGAACACGTCTGAACATGGCGGCGGGACGGCCGACAACACCAGCAACTTTGAGCATGGGAGCATGGGAGCAACCAATGCCGAGTCATTTTTCTCTGGACGTCTACTGAAGAGCACACTCCGAGTCGTCAGTGATGTGAAAGAAGAAGTGGAAAGAGTCCAGACCTGCTCGGACCAACAGTTTATTCCGCAAAGGAAGGCTGAAATCAATAATAATTAGGCCTATCATTGCATCCAAATCATTAAGGCAAGAAGTCTCATAGCAGATAGTCAAAACCTTGAACAGCAAAAAAAAAAAAAAAAAAAAAAAAGTTCCAATGGCCTAAACAGTTCTTATGTAATGAAACATACATATGTTGCACGCGTTATTTACACACACACACACACACACACACACACACACACACACACACACACACACACACACACAATATATATACATATGGCTTATGGCTTATGGCTTAATGGTCATTATATCTATCTATCTATCTATCTATCTATCTATCTATATATATATATATATATATATATATATATCACATTGATAATCCCTTAGCCAATCCAGTTCAGCTCCATTGTATAATAGCTACTATAATTAATTCGAATGGAATGTAATTTAAAGGAATTTCACTAGTTTTACGATATACTCGCTTGTCCGAACAAATGTCATATCTCCACCCGGCGTGGAACAACGCCATAGTCACATTTCCCACCACACACCCATCCCCAAAACACGCACGCACGCACGCACGCACACCACACCACCACCACCACCACTAGGCAGTGGTGTGCCTGTACCACCACCACCACCCACCACCACCGCTACGCAGTGGTGTGCCTGCCTGTGGCTACCAATAAAAATCATACTGCCACACACATTAACAAACGACACTTCAAACGAACCAAAAGGTGTACATGAAGTGCTAAAACGGCAAAGAAAAGATATTCATTGTAATCTGAAGGAACAGGATATTTTTTTCCAGTTTGGCGACTTACAACAAACAAATTAGGTTTGGAGTCATGGTAGGCTGTAAAAATAATAGAAAGATTAGATGGTGTGACAAAACCAGCGAAATAATGGCAAGTTTTCATGGATTTGAAGTCGAACTGGTGCGGACATTTCGTGGAGGACAAAACACTTGTGTATCAGTGGTGCGTCGGAAGGTGAGCTTAGTTGAGCGACACACAGAATTTGCGATTAGGCAGAAAAATGCTCACGAGCAATAATAGGCGAATCAGTTTTGAGAAATGTGATGTGAAGGCATTCTTTGGCATCAAAATGACATACTGACAGAACCAAATTTGAAAAACAAAAGCTTAATTTGAATTTTGTACCCTTTTGGGGAGGTACCTGTATTTTGTTAGTAGAAGTCGAATTTGGCTACTTAAGAAAAGATAGAACTATGGTTATACACTTTTCAGTTTTTACACACCATGTCCACATGAAAAATTATGTTGTATAGTATTTTAAACTGACCAACCTGAATTTAAGATATAATTATGGTCCCAGTTTGTATGACTCTACTACACTGATCGTCGTTTAAGGTTGCCCGTCACATTTGGACACAACACCACGCCGTCATTATCATTCAATTAGTTTTTCTTCTTTTTTTTTTTCTACGGCAGATCCATCACCATGCATGTACAGATCACCTGCATGTGAGATGTTGATATGCCTAAATAGTTCACAATCCAGTATGGCACTCACGTTTAACGACAATACTAATTTCAAATGTTTTAAGTGCTCATGACAATGCCACAATATATTTCAGTTCAATTTCCAAATGCTTCATGCGCTTAATTTTTTTTTTTTTCTTTACAGTTGAAGAATTACTTGCCCCCCCCCCCCCCCCCCTCTCTCTCTCTCTCTCTCTCTCTCTCAAAAAAATAATTTGGTGATTTGCAGAAATTAAGAACGTTCAGTTCAGGGGGGTTATTTTACGCCTGTCCGTCATAGATATTATTAGACAATAAGCAGCTCTTCAAGCTACACTATCACTTACAAAATATCCCCGTGATTTCCAGAATTACAAAGGTCAGTAAAGTGGTTTGTTTTACGTCTGTCGTTCACAGATGGTGTTAGACAAAAGGCACTGAGTGATTCTTAACATGACTCTACAACCCGTCAAACAGATTTAAAATGTTAACATCAGTTGGAAACTTCATGATTGAATCTAGCAACTTCAGTTTGAGCAACCACCACTGCAACATCAATAATGCATTAATCATACAAAACATGGCCAGTATTTTGATCAGACTTTAACGTTAAGATCTTTCTCCTTATAAGTACTGGACCATCGGATGTTAGGTGGCGCACAGAAATGTAGTGGCGTCGGAAGACATTTTACAAGAGAGGGGCAGCCTGGACTGAAACTGATAACAACATGACGGGAGTCTTTCAAGTTTGAATAAAAGCGAAATGGGGGGGGGGGGGTGGGGGGGGGGGCATCTTCCAAATGTTCAAAAATTAGGGAGATAGGCGTGGGAGGAAGAGGGTCACATTTTCTAAATCTTCTTTAAAAGCCTGGAAAGGAGTGTACTGTCATAAAAGCCGGGGACGGGGGGGGGGGGGGGGGGGGGGGGGGGGGGGGGGGGGGGGGGGGGAATGAAGAGGGACTCATCTCCTTAATTTTCATAAAAGCAGGAAAATAGGAAAGAGGAGAGGGAAAGGTATCCAAATTTGTGTAAAAGCGGGGACGGGGAGCGGGGACATCTCTCTCTCTCTCTCTCTCTCTCTCTCTCTCTCTCTCTCACACACACACACACACAAATTTTTGGCTCCAAATATTTGGGGTGTGGGTGAGAGGACAGAAGATAATGTGGCTACCTGTATACTTTCTTGGTCAGTCATTTGTGTTCTGCCCAGCTGTGCATAAAAAAATGTTATCATCTCCCTTTGAAAATAAACTGGTGAAGGGCGCGCGCGTGTATGTGCATGTGAGTAAAAGATGCTTTATCTGCATAGAGTGCACACACACACAAACACACACACACACACGCGCGCGCGCGCACATGCACTGTATCTCAATTCACACACACACATCCTCTCCCCCCCCCCCCTCTCTCACACACGCACACGTATACACAGACAGGCATGAGCATGCTTTTTCTCTCTCTCCTTCACACACATACACACTCACTCACGTGCATAAACACTATGTGTGCGTGCGCGCGCGCACGTGTGTTTATGCATGTGTGTGTGTGTGTGGAGAGAGAGAGAGAGAGAGAGAGAGAGAGAGAGAGAGAGATGTGTTCCATCATGTTTTCATTTTTGTGTGCTGAAAAAAAAAAAAAAAAACACACACACACACAAATGCTTGTGTTCGTGTATCCATGACAAAGGCAGTGCATTTCAAACAGGTCTTTGTTCGGCTAGCCACCTTTGCACGACATTCCAAATTCGTAGCTTGTCTGGGTCAGTTTATGTCGTGCTACACGTGGGTCGATCTTCCCGCCTGCTGTATGCGCAACCAGTCTGCGCACACTCGGATATCGGTCCACCTGGGGTTAGTAGAACAACATGGTGGAGAGAAAAAACACCGCAGTACGACTCCAAAAGCGAATAAGCTTATGGCCAGTGGTCATCGCAGAAGTTTCTTAGTGTGTGACATTGTGTGTATGTATAATCCATAGTTATCTCAAGCACTCAGACGGAAAGAAAGAAATACAAATATTTTATCAGTAACAAGAACATCGTAACACTCGCATTATTTTCTCTCCAAATTTTCGTATGTAGCTAAAAAAACAAGCTTAAAACAGAATAAAGGCACAGCTTATCTCACTTACAAAACCTCCTCCAACTCACCGTTCACATCACATGCGCATTCCCATTTTATGTACCCCACAAACAGCAATGAATTGCTATTGCTTCGTTTTTTTTTTTGTTTTTTCCTGTTCAATTGTACAGACTGGATTTTTAAAAGTAAACCATCGTCCGTTACATATACTAGCGAACTGCCTAGATGATCTTCTATCTAGCACCTGAGCTACATTACATGACTGACGTTTCATAGAGAACAGCAAATGAGAAACAATATCTACTGACGGCATGCGGGCAATGTGAGCGGTTACAAATCAAACTGTACCATTTTTAATTCTGTGGTATTCTCATCGCCTTGGGATGAAGCACAGAATTCTACGGTGCCTTAAAGCATCCAGCAAAGAAAAGAAGTTGTATAAAAGAAAATACTGCGAGGAAATAAGTCGCTTAAAAACTGACACCATCATGTAAAGGATAAAAACTGCAGGGAGAAATCTTTGAGCCCACGCTTGAAGATTTCTTTAAAAAGACAAGGGAGGTCAAATGGTGTTAACAATAACCCCAGTAGTGTCAGTCACATCAGTGTTCACGGCAGCCGAGAACTATGCAGAGAAGCCTTTATTTGAATCTGCTGAAATAAACCAATCCCCGACTAATTAGACCGAACAATAATATGTTGCAAATACGTAGTGGCAAGAAACGAGTGCATGAAAACAATTCCTTCCCCATTTAAATCATGACTTTGCAAAGATTCTAAGAAAAGGGTGTTAAGAAGGTAAGACGGGGAATATTGTGTGAGAACGAAAACGAGAATTTCGGGAAAAATTGCGTTAAAACATAAATAATAAAATGCTTCACTGGCAGCATACTGGGGCAGTCATAGTCTCCCCTGAATACAGTGTCATTTGTACTGATTTAACACTGGCGTGGAAGGGCTACCGCTGGTCTGGGTTATCAATGGAAGACCGCTAATTTCAGATGGTCCTCCCTCGGCATCAAATGGAAATACTTATCCGTTATTCTGTGATGTTATCACTACAAAGGGTTCAGAACAGAATGTAACTCTCAGTAAGGCTGCTTAGAAGTTTACAAAAAGCATGCCATTTCGGGAGGTAAAATTGTACTCTTTTCAAGCATCAAAATCAATGGTTTGTTTTTTGGTATGGCGAATCTTTCGGGAGGTAAAAACTGTATTCTTTTTCAAGCATCAAAATAAATCTTTTTTTTTTTTTTTGGCGAATCTCCTGAGATTGTTAATTGGAAGGGCTACAATGCTTAGCGCCCTGTAGAGACTACTATCAGTTCTCAGCGTGATGTACACACATCCATAGCTTCAGATTTATTGGTATGGCCAGGCAATACTTAGCGCCCTGTAGAGACTACTATCAGTTCTCAGCGTGATGCACACACATCCATAGCTACAGATTTATCGGTGTGGCCAGGCTGTCTGCAGTGATATTCCAGTCTCTTTTGGTCTCTCACATCGTCACCAAGCAATGTTGCTGCCAGACCCAGAAACTAGACAATGCTGCATGGTCTGCAACCTCGCTTGACGATTTGATCCTGGTAGAAATTTTTGCATCGGTTGACGCAATAGAGGAGACAACAGAAAATAACGGTTTTCATCTGACATGGAAAGGTTTGTATATTTTGACTAACTCATGCATATAATAAGCTATTGTACAACTTCCAAAACCATACAGGGTAAAAAATATATCATCCATCAACCACCCATATCGGTCATCAACGATAAAACAAAACTGGGAGTTATGCTCGACGCAAACCTTGGGCGGAGATGACAGCCACAGAAGTGTAAGAATATTTGGAGGCAGGAAGACTTCCACCCGGACAAGTGCTACGTACTGCTCTTTGGCGAAAAACATAAGATCACTTACCACCTGCACGGCCAAAATCTCCAGACCACGGAGGAAAAGTATCTGGGTGTTACCTTGTCTGCCAATTTGAAATGGGAACCTCACATCAGCAACATATCGCCAACAAAGCCTCCAAGACCCTTGGCTTTGTCAAGCGGAACCTAAAGATAGGCTCCATCAAGACAAAGGAGAGAGCCTACAAAGCCCAGGTTCGCCCGACCCTGGAGTAGGCCTGCCAAGTATGGGAGCTCTTTCAGGAAAGGGACAAAACGGCGCTTGAAAAGGTGCAACGATGGGCGGCACGCTGGGTAGTCAACCGCTATCGTCAGACTTCCAGCGTGAATGCGATGTACGAACAATTTGACTGGGCACCGCTTGAAGACCGACGGCGTCAGATCCGACTGTCGACATTCTTCAAATTCCATCATGGAGACATCATGATCGACTCCGTGCATGTTCCTCCTCGCCATACCCATCCCTATGACACATGTAACTCCCACGTGCTGCAGTATGCCACCGAGTCCTACAACAGGAACTACAGGAAGAATGGCTTCTTTCCACGCACTGGGAGAGAATGGATCGACCTTCCAGCTGAGGCAGTAGCATCAACCTCGCTGGAGGGCTTCAAATCTGGATATAATCCCGTCCCTTCCCTTCCTTACCCACCCCCTCTCCTGTACCCGCTCACCCCTCTCCCGAACCTGTTGTTCTTCCCACCCATTAAGGATAAGGGTCTACCTTGGCCCCTCGTAGAGGCCCGAACATAGACCATGCACAAAAAGAAACGCATATTTTTATTTCAGTCATTTCATGCGTCATTTAGCATTCACAATTTTACAACCACAGAAGAAATAAGACATAGATCTACTGTTATGTCCATTGATTATGCCTGACTATTCACACTGGGCAGAGTTCCCTGCTATACAGGGCATGTTTCTGTCAAAATTTTCCTTAATATTTTCAGCATAAAAAAGATGCGTTTCTTTTTGTGCACAGTTTTTTTAGTGGTGGCCTCAAGCCTTAGTTTCCTTCCCACCCACTTCAAGCTGGTGATCCAGGCAGCATCTTCATATAATTATATTGTTATTACCGGGAACCCTTTTTTAGTGTCAGAATCTTCGACTGGTTGAAGGTGGACAGCAACGAAAGAAGAAATAGTAGGCCTAGTACCTTGATTTACCCATCCCCCCCCCCCCCCCCCCCCCCCCCCCCCCCCCCCCCCCCCTTTCCCCCGCACTTCGTCCGCTATCTTAACCCCAACAACAGTCACTATATTAGGTGAGAATTTTAACATCTGAATGATGAAATTGACTTCTCCCCGATTTATCATTGCACGAGTTGAGTTTCTCTTAGCGTCGAGTACCATCTCCACGGTTTTCATACCTCAAAGCAAAGAAACACGATCAACGTCAGAGTGTAAAAAAGACAAGCGAGTTAAGCGCCACCTGCGTCAGTCTGGTCCTGCATGAGCACTTCACTTCTGATAACCTCGATGCAAGTCCTAGGTGTCTAGCCATGCGATCGGAGAAAAGCTATGAATTTCAAAAGAATAGTGTGATAGATCGATCTTTTCTCTGTAACCTGGCCAGACTGACATTGTTGGCAATGTCCTGTCTCTAGTGACATTGGTCTGCCGTGCAAAAAGTCAGTTCGATAACTTGCTGCATCTTTTCCTTCCCGTTTCACCGTTTTGTACCACCCCTTCCATGCCTTTACGATAGTTTGGCCTACCCTTTCAGCGTGTCATTCATCTGTATATGGTGCATCACCTGATTTCCCCTTATCTAAGTTTCAATATTTTCCCGTTCAGCAGATCTTTTCATGTCTCTTTTTTCGAATCATTTTCCACACCCCCATCATTCCCACGCTGCTCATTGCAGCACCTCATACATAGCCACATTCAGTTTCTCTCTGTCGTAGTGCCAGCACTGGCAGTCTCCAGGTTACCTTGGTTGTGTTTTGTGGTGCTTTTTCTGATCAAGTGCACACAGGAAAACGCTAAGATCTGTACCGACAACAGCAATTAAATAGACCCGTGAGTGAACAGTCCTGCAGGCGCAATCATCTGGTAACAGCCCCCATGACTCTCTCTCGATTCTTGCAGGATGGCTTACACTTGGTCTAGATCCCAAGCTGGTCAGATTAAAATCTGGTGTGGTTCGCAATCGCCACGGACTAAATGACATAACCATTGGCACCGGGTTAACCAGGAACAGGCTACTGCTGCACCAGTGCAGTTTTTAAAATGCACCGGTGCAAATGCATATTTGATTTGATAGTTTATATTTAAAATTATCAAAGGGTATTTGAAATAATTGTCACATTTTTTTTTTCTTTACATGTAATTTATTTGAACATTGTATCAGCCCTGGATTGACCGACCCCCCCCGAAGTCCAGTTGGTTTCAAAGAAGACAATAATGAAACCCTGTCGCTGTTTAAAGGATGACATACATTAACCCCTTCACTGCCACAGTAAAATAGCACACATTTGAAAATCTGTATGTCGTGGTAAAATTTAGCTTTTTTGGGTAGGTTCAATAAAAATGGTTACAGCTCACTTATTTCTTGACAGATCTCTCTGATTTTTTGCATGTTTTGTTGTTATACATTTGTCTACAATGTCCTGTAAAAATCACTTGATTATGTTGATAATAAGTATATTAGAAATTGACATAATTATAAAACGTTTACAAAAAATAACAGTTTTCGAGTATACACAAACACACTGCGCCAAATAGAATGAATCAAAACACTGTAAAAGTGGTCTTGCTGTTTATTCAGCATCAGCACTAACACATCACAGTCATATAAATCCCAAGGAATCTTGTTCTTGATGATAATCTGCTCATAACTGGGGGTACTATTATTTAGGTAAAAGGGGCATAATCATGCTTTTCATGGTATGTTCACTAACATCTCTATTACTCATCCATTTATTGAGTTATTTGTTAGATTTTTTGTGGATTACTTCCTTATACCCTTGTCTACAATTTCACATCATTTTAACTTTATTTTGGGTGTAATAATGATGGTTCACACTAATAACATATGATAAAACAGTTTTTGTTTTATTTTCAGTTTGAGAGTTTTACAACAATTCACCACCACATAAAAGCCCACTAAACACAGCACAAATACCTTTTGGTGTTTGCTCAACAATATCACAAACACCTGGATTCATATTGTTGTCAGTAATTGTCCCTCTGTGTAACAATCTGTATGTTACTGGGGGTACCCCAATTCTACTAGAAAGGGGCATAATTTTACTGTTTGGGGTAGGTTCAGTACCTCAATCCCTGTTTATTTATTTGTTGACATATGACTTAGATTTTATGGCTTCTCTTTCCTTATACCCCCAAGCTATGATGCTGTATAACAATAATGTAGTATTGTTGGCCATTAGGGGATGGACAGGGATATAATGAATGGTAGTTTTACAAAAAGAACAATTTTCAAGTATACAAATTGCACCATATAAAATCAGTGAAAACAATGAAAAAGTGGTGTGACTAATTATTCAACATCAGCACTAACACATCACAGTCATATAAATCCCAAGGTATCTTGTTCTTGGTGATAATCTGCTCATAACTGGGGGTACTACTTTTTAGGTAAAAAGGGGCATAATCATGCTTTTCACGGTATGTTCACTAACATCTATATTACACATCCATTTGTTGATTTATTTGTTAGTTTTTTTTGTGGATTACTTCTTATACCATTGTCTACAATTTCATTTCATCCTAATTTGATTTTGGGGGTGATAATGATGGTTCACACTAATAATATATGATAAACCTGTTTTTGTTTTGTTTTCAGTTTGAGAGTTTTACAACAATTTATCACATAAAAGCCCACTAAACACAGCAAAAATACCTTGTGGTGTTTGCTCAACAACATTACAAACACCTGGGATTCATATTGTTGTCAGTAATTGTCCCTCTGTGTAACAATCTGTATGTTACTGGGGGTACCCCAATTCTACTTGAAAGGGGCATAATTTTACTATTTGGGGAGGTTCAATACCTCAATGACTGCTTATCTATTTGTTGACATATGACTTAGATTTTATGGCTTCTCTTTCCTTTTACCCCAAGCTATGATGCTATATAATCTAGTTTTGTTGGCCATTAGGGGATGGACAGGGATGTACCAGTGGTGGTTTTACAAAAAAGAACAGTTTCTGCACATATACACATGTTACAACACGTAAGACCTGTAAAACACTGACAAGAAGTTCTTTTAGTGTTTACTCAGCATCACTGTAAGTATACAGTGTGGTCCAAATGTTATAGTATAGTACTCCTTGGTAAATGTTCAAAATGACAATCATGGGGGAAAAAAAAAAAGTGAAGAAAAAAAATAAACAATTGTCTGTTGAAAAAAAAAAAGAAAAAAACACACACAGAGAAAGTACTGTAGAAACTGAAGAAGAATCTGAAATACAGAATAAAAGTTTCAAGATAAGTAAACAGACCCACAACTGGCACACACACACACACACACACACACACACACACCACCACACAGTTAGCAGACCCACACACTGGGCACACACACACATGCAAACACACAATTTACACACACACACACATACATACACACACACACACACACATACACGCATGCACGCACGCACACACACACACCACAGAGTAAGCAGGCCCCACAATTGGGCACACACACACACACACACACACGCACACAGACAATTCTCACACACACACACACCACACACATACACACACCACACACACACACACACTGTACACATATGCACAAACACGCACTAACAGTATCACACACACATGAATGTAAAAAAACACACCACAATGGCGCACAAAAAAAAAAAAAAAAAAAAAAACCCTGCTGTGGACGAGTGCTTCTGTGCTTTACAAAATGAACAAACTTGTATGGAAAACTTGCATACAGAAATAAACAATGCTTTGGCACACATGTGTGCAAGCATACACACACACACACACACACACACACACACACTCACACATACACACACACAGAGTCCCACCTATCCATACAGTCATTATTTGCCATAATTATGTGATTTCAGTAGGAAATATGTGAAAGAAGCGAAATACAGAAAATAAATAGTGGAAGAATGAAGAATCAAGTAGTAACAAACAAAAAAAAGGAAAAAAAAAAAAAAAAAAAAAAAAAAAAAAAAAGAGAGCTACTTGCCTGAATCCAGTTTCTGGTCATGAAGGAACTGAAGACTGGAGCACTGTGCAGCCTAAAATTGGCACAGTTGAGTTTTGACTAGTATTCCCAATGAAAACACCACCAAGGCTGGGACTGACCACGCCCCATGCCACGCCCCCCGGCCGCTTCCACAGGACCCTCGCCATTGTCCTAGCCCCTACCATGTCCACTACCCTCTCCGGTCATGATAGGAATGCGTGCAGTGCTCGTTGATGGCACGGGTTCGGCTATTTCCGCTTCGTCACCCTCGCTCGCGGCGTTGTACTCACAGCTGTCATGTGCAAGGAACAATGAGGCCACGTCATCACCAGCACGTGTCTCTGATAAAAGTGAATGGTGCTGATTCCCATCCCTCTCCCCCTCATCGCTAGTATCAGGATCCGATCCTCAAAGGTCTTCTTCATCACTTTCTTTGGAATTCTTATCGTCATCTAAAACATCAAGTGCAGTGTAACGCTTGAAAACGGGAGGCGTCGACGAAGCGCTCAGTTGAGCTGCCATCTTGAATATGCTTATCAGCTGTAACTCTCAACTCGCTATTTGCATAACGTATGGTCAGCTGGCTGCTCGCATGCATGAAGGGAAAGGGGCCGTTCCTCGACACCAGTAGAAGAAGTGAGAACATTTTAGACGGTCGTCTCCCAAGTAGATTTTTCAGCTTTCCGTGACGAAACTACGACGTGACACACACGTCCTGGGTGTAGCGATTTTCAGTTTTCAGGACGTGCGTTACACGTTCCAGGCAGGGAACGGGTTAAAAGTGTTGTTTTGTTGATGTTTGATCTGTATTACAAAAAGAAGCACAACCCATCGTGTGGTGTTTACATAATATGGGGTGTATGTGTGAGCATGCATGTGTGTGCGTGTGTTGTGTGCTACAATATAATTGAATCGCTGAAATGCATAGTAACAAATGGTAATTTAGAATCGTTGAAGACAAAGTCCTCTCTACAAAACGGATCAGAGTATGTGCCTTGTATTTTAAGTATAGGTCAAGCATCCTGTCTACAAACCACCTTGCAAAGCGAGCAATCATAGCTCTACACATCCCTAGATGATCAATGTACAGTGATTCATTTCTGTGATGTGCATATCACAGCAATCGATATTGGTCTGAAGTATGGTTTTCGTGTGTGTGTGTGTGTGTGTTTTTTTTTTTTTTTTTTAGTCATGACATGATCAGCTCACTATTTCCATCTTTTTCCAGGATACAAAAATTTTGTGAGAATCTGTCAGACCTCTGTTACGGTACAAATAGTCACATTGCAGTGAAAAGTGTCATTTTAAGGACTCAATGGATGCATATCTGAGATTGTTGCTCAAATTCCTGACCAGCCCTGCAAGTGTCTGTGTGTCTGGTTAACGCCGGGATATATTTTGAAATTATGCACAAGGCACAGCCCTGTCATGCAGTCTCGTATCACAATAGAAACCAGTACCATCGTGTTCATCCTCATCTTCATCGATCAGCGTAAAAAGGTTTCAGATTCTGTAGTCATTCATGCTCTGCTTTCAATGGTGACTTCAGTTTCGCTTTCCTCTCCACGTCTGTCGAGGTTCTGTCAGGGTCACAGGTGTCAGCAATTTCATGATGTCAGAGCAGTAATTGTCACATCTTGCGCCAGGACATATGAGACAAATGCATGCCACCGAGACTGTGCAGCTCTGTCATGATGTAGTCTAATATCCCAGCCCACACCCCAGAAAAGAGCTGTACCTGAGTATCATGTCATCATTAAAAACAGAACTTCTACTGAGGGTAAGCAAAATTCCTGAAATTCTAAAGAAAACTGGTGCGCATGCTCCCCCATCCCTCCTTTCCCCTCATCCCCCAAAATTTGAAAATTTGCTTCAAACAGTGCAATTCTGCTGATGTGACCACTGACTGTTGAGCACGTCTTTCTGTCCAACCACAGCCAGGACCATTTGTGTGTACAGTTGTCATTCTCATTGGCCTCGTTCACTTTTGTGGTGTTTTCCCAGTGCACAAAAGAGCATGACATTGCTTTCCTTTCAATCAGATACACACAAATGCGTCTGTCAGCTTCACAAAAGAAGTTTACATGAGATTTTGTAACATTGGTAAGGTCTGCTAGCATATCAAAATGTGAAAGCATTCCACTCGCTTTTTTTTTTTTTTTTCATCTTCTCCAAAGATTTTTTTTCCCATGCTGAATTTTTTTTGCACTCAGATTTTCAGTTTTAAATTTCACTGACTTGGGAGCCATACAAAAAATATTAAAAATGAAAAAAAAAGAAATCGAATTCTGCCATCCTCAATGACACGCTGCTGTCATGCTGACATTAGTTTTCACTTTTCCACATCCTTACACATGGATGTCCAAGTCCTCAGACAGAACCATGGAAACTGTCATCAGAAGGATATAGTGATGATATCTGCTCCAGAGAGAGACATTTAACACACTCAAGCTCTGTGATTTAGCAGTAACAGTCCTCATAAGGGGGCAGAGTTAAGTGATGTGCTATTTGTACTGAATCAGAACAAGCTCTACTCTGCAGCACTGACATGATGCGGTACAGTGCAGGATCTGCTTTGGAGGGTGGCCTTGGGACAAGAAGTGGATTGCTGACATTGAGGTTGTTGGCAGGATGACCTAAGAGGCTGTTGATGGAGTGTGTTGGAGTGAACAGCCTGGGTGTAAAACCAATGACTGAGCATGAACATGGAGGCAGTATATGTACATCCAGTGTGTGCACTCTGGAATCCTCACTTTCTCTCCTTTGGAGACAACTGACAACATTAAGTATTTATATTTGAAAGTCACAAGCAGCATTCAACAGCGCCCTCCATCAACACACACACAAACACCACAAAATCGATGCGTACATGTATGTGTGCGCACTCTCTCTCACAAACACATAACAACACCACACTGCTGAAGAAAATATACATCATGCTTCATAACTGATTCACAGGGCTTTCATTTTTCATTCATGATGAAAGTCAGTTCACTTCCTTTCTTCAGTATGAAAAATCTTTTCAACCCACATAGTTTGCTTAGAAGACGCAAAACTCTATCATCAGGAAAATTACAAAATTTACTTCACTATCATTGATTTCTTTTATCCTTCCAGACTGTTGTAGGAAAACACACATCCTTGTCAACTTCTATAAGACAGCCTACATTTCTAATAGTTTTCAATAACAGGACAATCCTCATTTTTTTGCATAATATCTAAGTACTGGTCAAAGGGTATATAATGCACTTGCCTTGGAAGTGACCCTAAATGCCCAGTCAGTAGCTAAAATCTAAGTGCTACTGGTGAGTCTCCCAGTCTCCGCCACATCCAAGATGGCACTTTTTTAGACAAGATGGTGAACAAAGAGATTGGCATCTACTAAATTCAAGCGAAAGAACCCACAACAACACAGAAAAGCTTCTTTGATAGGTAAACAAAAATATTCACAGGAAAAAGTGCGGTTGTTACACTTGAGTGATGTTACCTCCCCTGCCAGAACAGCTCTGACTTTACACAGACAATCCATTGTGGCAAAATCAAAAAAAAAAAAAAAAATTAAACAATAAAATATACATATATATACTGGTACAAAAGAATGTATTCTGAGCATGTTAGCCTTCTTTTTTTTCTCTTTTTATTTTTTTTTTATAAACTTCTCTTGTGTGTACATATTTGAATATCTATTATTACATATGTACATGAGTATGAATTCTGAGCATGCTGGCCTTTCTTTTAATATATCATTTCTCCTGTGCATGTATCTGAACTCCATAATTTTATTCAGCAACAGACATAACATACTTTTTGTACAACATTGTATGCCACGAAAAATGAGCACTTTAAGCTTCTGTCTTTTGGTAGTAATGTCTGCATACCCCGAACAGCTACACACAGTGGTATTATTACAGTCGTCCACATATGAGGATCGGGAGTTTAAAAATAGTTGCAGCACAAAGTAAATACTTGTCACTCAAAACTAAGATGCCCATCCACTGCAGTCAATGTGACAGACTTGCTTGAATACCTGTACTCTGATCTTCACTCTTCTCAATGAAGACTTAAAGCACTTGCTGAGGCAACTACTTTTTGATTTGATTTGGAATGCCTAAGAAACAAAACAAAAAAACTCTTTTTTTTTTTCCCTCAAAATAAACAACTTTATGACATGGGACTGCTATGACCTTGATCTTCATGTAACATCCACATCTTCTTCATGAACTGTGCAAAATCAATATATTCCTACAACGTAAAGGATGTACTGTTCAAATGGAAAAAAAACAAAAAGAAAATTTTACAATGCTTCCATCAGTCACCTACTCATTTTCACTTTCACTGAAAGCAACCTCAGCAATATATAAACAGATGAAGAGCACACATACGATCTTCACTCTTGTTACAAGCGTTGCTGATACCCAAGACAGTGCATTCCTCCAATAACAGCAACATCATACATTAGGATGCTTTCCTGGAGAAGAACGACATGATGGCGTTAATACACTCTTTGGACTGCCACCTCTCCACCAGCAGCTCGCAATCTTCCTTGTTCACCTTGTGCAACAGTTCACGCTCTGCGTCACGATTCAGCGTCTTGGAAAACTTCAGACTCTGAAAACACAAAACAATCAGTGATCCACAGTTCAATACTCCTGATGGTCGCAGTTGACTCGGTCACTTGATGTTTATATTCATAGCCCAGTTGAACATGGAGGCCATTATCAGGGTTGAGAGCCCATTAAAAGCAGAACCAGTTCAGATTAATTCCGTAGGTTTAACCTTTTACCTACCAACTGAACAGTATACGCTATTTCAAGTTATCTTTCTGTAGGTTAACGTTTTAACTACCAACTGAACAGTATACGCTACTTCAAGCTATCTTTTGATCTGCCTGCATCCACCCAATATGGATAACCCTCTTTACAGTTCCCGTAACTGTTTTTTTTCTCTCTCTGCCACTTCAGTGGCGTTACCCCCCCACCCTGCTCATTCCAGCTCCCAATCCTGTCACATTTCAGCTTGTCTTGCTACAGCTCCCCATTGCTAGTCCATAAGGGAGCAGTTAATGTCGAGTTCAGAGGTCATGAGGCAACCCACCAGAGGAGACACTGCCCTGCTGCCTAGTCATTTCAGTGGTGTCTGTACTGATCTAACGTATACAGAACATCATCTACTAACCCCCTACTGACAACAATAATTGCCTAAGTCACAGAGCCAGCTTGAGTGTACATCCTTCTCTGGGCAAGTGCCACTATGTCCCTCCAATGGCAGTCGTCATGCCAATACCATCAACCTTGACACAAACACATAAAGGACAAAGACATGGAGAGGAAAGTGCAAAAGAGGTAGCCATGAAAGGAAGGCATGAAGGGCCACAGAATTTAATAATTTTAAAAACTTTTTTGCCAATCAAAGATGATGATGATGCTAAGGAGTTTCATTCCATTTTGAGACTGCATGACAGGGCTGTACTCTACCCTTGCCTTCATAAATACATGCAGGCATTAATCAGACCCAACAATTACAGGTACCTACCATTAAACGTGTAGAACTCTTTCTGAAGTTTCTTTTTATTGCAAAAGTCAGATTTTCTCATTTTAACAACCAAAAAAAATGTCATGCCCACTTTCAATTTTCTGTACTCTCATTTAATTTGCATGTTCAGGACTCGAGATTTCCGTGTAACACATGCTGTTGAATAAATAAAATGTAGTGAAACCTCAAAGATAAGGCATGTTAACAAAATCAAGTTCTTTCTGATGTATTCAGCAACATAGTAGTATCTCCAGCTCATAACAAAAACATCTCCTCATAGCAAACGTGCACAACTGTTTCACACAATCAGTGCTTTCTAGCATCACGTACTGAGGACAGACATTGCACTGAAAGTGCTCAATCAGCATTTTCCTGAAAATAAAATGAAAAAAAAAAAAAGTGCAAAGTGAAAGGAAGAAACAGTGGTATTGAACCAAAAAAGGAAACACCAAGGTATTGCACCAGTATCTCCTTCCCCCCCCCCCCCCACCCCCCCCACCCCTTTTCACTCCACTTCCTCTCCTTCCCTTTTCCATTCCTCCCCACCCAAAAACACCTTAAATCATTTCAGTGACTTTACAGAGCATGTACCTCCAGCATCCTTTCCCAATCCCACTCCATGTGCCAGACATCTTAAAAAGAGAACTGGAAGCTACCCCAGAAGACTCTGCCCTCAGAACCCATGGAGCGGTGGAAGATTTGGCCCTCTATCGCCACCCGGAAATACAACTGCCATAAGTTTGAAATTTAAATTTTACAGGAAACAAAAAAAAAAAACCAACTGATTATTATCCCCACAAAATAAACTGCGAGCTGAGCTACGGTACAAGTATTTTGTTTATAGGATGTTTATTTTTACGATAATGTGACTGGAACTGGGCTACATTATGCCCCTTGGCCCGCTCCTATAGTTTACCAAAAGTTTCAAAAATGCAACAACAACAAAAATCGAGTTATGGCAGTTATATTTCCAGGTGGCAATATGTAAAATAAAACCCCAATAAAACAGGAGGTGGGGAAGAAAATAACAGGTGGCTCAGCATGACCGATTTTCCACATACCTGAGGCGGCAGCGCGACCATAGTAGTAAGCCACCAGGGCCTCCGTTTCTTTTTCAAACACATCTTCAGGAAACACTCTAGTGACCAAGTTCCTCTCGTAGGCCTCCTGGGCGGTGATTTTCTTGTTGAAGAAGAGCAGCTCACCAGCCTTGGCGTTGCCCATCATCTTGGGGGAAGAGGTAGGAGGAGCAGCCCTCAGGAGACTGGCCCAGCTGGGAGAAAGGGGTGTGGAAAGTGGCCTGCAACCCACAGTTGCCCCCGTCTTGACCAGGTTTTCAACAGACTATGACAATTTAAGGTTCCCCCCACCCCCCACCCCCCCAAATAAATCAATGTCTGAAATTTGCAAAATCTTTTCAAAATTTCCCCTGGTAAAAAACTTCTGCTCGCACAGAGTAAAATGTGTTTAACTGCTCAATTATTTCATCACGT
Source organism: Conus betulinus (assembly GCA_016801955.1). Lineage (NCBI taxonomy): Eukaryota > Metazoa > Mollusca > Gastropoda > Neogastropoda > Conidae > Conus > Conus betulinus. The sequence continues at coordinate 1,110,577 of JADBJO010000004.1, read as the reverse complement.
ACGTGCATTTCTGTTTCTTCACAGCATTTTGTCACTGGATGATTCAAAACTAGCCTTGGTGCTAAACATATATCGATTTGCTAGACCCATGCGTACCTAACAAGATTCTATTAACATTTGACATAAAACAAAGCTGTTGAGATTTCTTCCCTACAATACTGCAGTTTTCTGTTGGCAGTGAATAATAAGAAAAAAGTTGAACTGCATAGAGACAGTTTCTTTTTCCTTGTTTTGGAGGTGATCATCAAAGATTTGTTGTTCATTTCTTCTTCTTCTAACCCTTCTGCACACACAATTCGTGTGCCTGTGTGTGCTCATGCAAGTATGTGTTTCTCTGTGCGTATGTGCGTGTGTGTGTGTGTGTTTGTGTGTGTGTGTGCATACTTACATTCACTGAGTTTTGTTGAAAATGTTTGACATCAAGATTCTACAAAAGTAATCAAAATTTTTAATTCATTTACCATGCCATGTCTGCCTCCTTCCCTTTCCCTCCCTCCCACCCACCCACCCCCTTTTCAACATTAATTTTCAAACTTTTTGTTTCAAGTACCTTGCCATGCCACTCCTCCCCTCTCCCCTTTCATGAATACTCACCTAAGAAATATAGAGTATGCCAGTTTCATGTTTCAAGTCTCGCACCCTTTCTTTTTTCTCCCCCTTAGCACCAACACACTAAATGGTGATCTAAATGCTGCTCTATAAGGTCGGAGGATACACCAAGATCCTATGTGCACCATGCACTTTTCACACAATGAAGAACCCTTGGCAACAAGGGAGTTGTCTCTGGAAAAATCATTAAAAAACCCCCACAACAATGAAAAAAACAAAAACCCCCTCAGATAGGTATGCAAAAAAAAACACAAACGCACGCAGGTTACCAAAAAAAAAAAAAAAAAAATGGTGCTCTTGTAACTTTAAACAACAAGCTCTGTCCAGACAGAACAGCCTGAACTACAGCAAGAGAACTCTGCTGCAAGTAACACAAAAACAAAACCAACAAAATAATCATCACAAAGGCTGTTCATGGCTCTATCGTACTCTGTCCCATCACTGACGCATACAAACCACAGTCAACAGACAAAAACATGTACACAGACTTGCAGACAGACAGACCCCCTGACTCCGAATCTGACCCTGTCTGTGCAGTAGACGGCATCGAACAGCCCCATGGTAGTGACAGAGATGCCCACAGCGGGACCATTCACCAGAGCGATCAGCGGCTTGGGGAAGTCGATGAAGGCACTCACAAAGTCGCTGCAACACATGGTATGGTAACAGAACGTGAGAAATTTTTCTCTAAAAAAATTGTTGGGGTGGGGGGTGGTTTCCTTACCAGCCTCCCCACCCTTTTAAGCCCAGCATGTTCAAGAGGCAAGGCCCTGGTAGATTTTAAGGGTGGGGGGAGGGGGTGGGTGGGGCTGTTTTGCAAATTTGCCCTTTTTTTTAAAAAGTGGATTCTAACGCATATAATGTTCTTCAAAGTTTTAAATATGTGTCATACTATTTTTCTTTAAAATGGCATGTCAAGTGGGGATTTAAACATAGTGAATGCTGAGAGTTGAAGGATGCATACACACATGCTGCAGTAGTTTTGACTCCCACCTTGTGCAGGCCCACAATGCTATCAGTAAGAGCTTGAAGATGTTGTCGATGTGCCAGACACCTACAGAAGGGCACACAACACAGCAGCGTTCATTGAGAAGTTTCAGATTTTTTTCGTAAAGACAAAAAAGTCATGCCTTTATGGGTCTGGTCAAGCTCATTCCATTTCCCACTCGTTGGCACAGCTTCCCTAACAGTATCAGTTCTCTCCATCATTGAAATGTTAGCATGTGAAATTTGCAAATATGAGGTAATACATGGCAACTCAATGGAAGGCAAACGGGTGCAAACAGGTGCTGGTGCATTTCTGCAAAACTTCTTTTTCCTATAATAAGATGCACTGAAATTAATTTTTAGGGAGTTCCATATTTTCAGTTATGAGGTATTTGCCTTTAAAATAACACTTCATTATGATGCATTTAAAATCAACCAAAAACATGTTTGTTTGTTTGTTTTTTTCCCAAAAGCATACCTAAGCAGATTAGGCATAAAAAAATGAAGACAAATGGTAAAATGACAACAGCTGATTTAGAATTCAATTGGACCTCAGTAACTTTAAGACTCCTGCCTCCCTCAAAACACAAAAAAAAATTGCTGATGTATGTTTCCTCTTATACTATGATATTACTTTTCAACATTTCCTACCTATCAAGATAAACTGTCGATTTATCAATAGTCTGTACCTATGTTTTTTACATGCTAAACTGTTGAAAAAACTTGCCAGCACCATTCTTTTAGCAAACTAATTCTTTACTTTCCTGAAACTTGCCTGACCCTCCCCAGTCATTTGCGCAAATTTTTTTTGCTTTTGTACCGAATGTGATGTCTCAAAACAAACCAACCTTTTTCTTGTCCTATCTAACGATGAATCTGACCTTGTGACAGGTGGTTTTAAGAGTATTTGGTGGTTCATCTTTGTATCAAAATGACTGTCACATTATAAGATCTGAACATATTCACATTTTTGTGAACTGTCAGTCAACCTTCATCTTTAAATGAAAATTCCATGAAATTTTCACGGTTTGTAGCGAGTTTTCACTGCATTTTCTACCTATCCATCATCATTAGTTACTTATTAATTTACCCTGTACCCACCCATTGAGAGTAAGACTACCTTTGTACCCACACCAATTATTCGGAAGCTAAAGGAGATAATATGTCTTGTTTTCAATGTGGCCACTAAACTGAAAGTACACAATATTCGCAAACTACTTCAAATTGAACCAAAAAAATTCTGAAAAATGTTACATTTAAGCTCATGTGGAGTATGGCAACAGGTGACATTGACAGTAGACTGTCTGTTCAACACAAGCCGCAAATTCAGCTGCCCATGATCCACTGAATGGATAACGATTGCTCAAAAAGCCATGCAGAATGCAAGGACACATGTTTGCTTGAGCTTCATCAGCACAATGGCGGAATCAAAATGATCTTACACAGCAGTGTTCATCCATAATGGTCAGTTATACACAGCGCACAGGAAGGCAAATGCACAGCAAATTACATCCAGTTCCAGGCTGCTAGTTAAAGTTCGTTATCAGAATAAACTAGTCACTCTCGCCCTCCGTTTCTCTGATGGTTCTCTTCCATTATACCTGTCCTTTGCACACACCAGTCATCACATACTCTCCGCTCTTCCAGACAGGAACTCCTGAAGATACCAAAGCAAAATTTAAATCGTTTGGTGAGCATTCCTTCAGTTTTGCTGTCCCAACTGTCTGGAACTCACTGCCTCCTGCCCAAAGAAACCCCATGTTCTCTGTTTCCAAAGCACAGCTAAAAACTTACCTTTTCAGCCAAGCTTTTTGAGCATTGCTGCTTTTTCCACACACTGTGTTTACACAATAATTTCTGTTAAAAAAAAACAGCTGTTATGTGTGAAATTAAGTGAATGAATGAGGATCCGAATGGTGTGTGAAAGCATAATGAGTAGATTTCATCTAGAACTGCACTATACAAATGCTGTTTATTATTAGTATCATTAACAAAATATCTATTATCTGCGACAAGATACCAGCAGCAGATCAACTGGAGAGAGAGAGAGAGAGAGAGAGAGAGAGAGAGAGATTGAGAGACAGAGAGACTGAGAAGAGGGGAGAGACAGAGACAGAGAGTGAGAGAGAGAGAGATTGAGAAGAGAGAGAGAGAGAGAGAGAGAGAGAGAGAGAGAGGGAGAGACTGAGAGAAAGAGAGAGAGAGACTCACAGGAGCACATCTCTTCCATTCAGAGCCATCTGGGGGATTTCCTCTGGCTTAACGTTGGTGAAGTTGGACAGATCATTCCCGCTGCAGTAGAAGTCCCCAGTTCCTTGATTGCACCAAACCAAACCACATCAGCTGCCTAGCAACCCTGACTTTGGGGAAGAACATCATCCTACATCACTCTCTTTCATGATGTTCCTAAATCATATTGGCTATACAGCCACCCCTGACTTTGGGAAGAACATCCCACATTACTCTTTCATGAAGATCCTAAACCACATCAGAAGCATAACAACCTTGACTTGCAGGAAAAACACCTCACACTACTCTTTCATGAAGATCCTAAACCACATCACCTGCATGGGGAGGGGGGGCATTAAAGTCAATTGTTCTACATTACTCTGTTTCATGAAGGTCTTGCTCCAATTCTTGTTTAACAGAAATTGATGTTCTGAATAGTCTATCTTTCAAGGGAAAAAAAGGAAAATGCATGTTGGTTTGTGCCTTGCAACCCAAATAAGTGTTGTGAAATTTAAAAAAATCTGAAGAACTCACAAACAATGCTTTGGCGAAATATATCTTTTTCTTTTCACAAGGAATTTTGAGCAATTCAACAAAAATAAAAGACGGTGGGGGAGGCAGTATACCCTGCAATACTAAGGCTAATACTGATAAAACAAAGTTGGTTTCAGTTTTACTATCATTTCTTGTATTTCATTTCAGTTTTTCTTTTTTCCTTCTTTTTTTTTTTTGCCAGAGATGTCTTTTGAAATTAACACAAAATTGTTTAAAGTAAAAGATTTTCGTTGTTAATGCCAGCATGTGAAAAAAAGAAATTCATCATCCGATTCAATCTTTGTTTTGATCGTTCAATACACATGTATTTTTCAAATTGGTGTCTCAATTAAAAATAAATGTGCAGAAATTATTTACAACTTCTTATATGTACCCAATGATGTCTGCCAGATGATTTGATGACAATCTATATCTTACATCTAGTTATACTTTGTGAAAAAGAAAAAAAAAATTTCTCTCTTACACACACACACACACACACACACACTCTTACATTACAACACACACACACACACACACACACACACACTCTTACATGTACACACACACACAAACAAAAACACACACACACACACACACACACACACACACACACACACACACACACAGAGGCTGAGCAAAGCTACACCCTGAACTCCTACCAGTGAGGACAGCGACAGACACATCCTTATCTTCACCAGCCTCCCTCAGAGCAGTGGCTATATCTGTGTACATCTGCAACAAGTCCATTTCCTTGCTTAACAATCTCATCTCCTTTGCCACCCATCCCCCTGTTCCACCCCGACCCCTCCAACCCAGTGGTCATTCATTCCAATCACTCTACATACCACCAAACTCGAGACTCGTCTAGCTGCAGCCCTTACTCATGCAGTCAAGAGGGAGCAATCAAAATTTAGTCTTCATGAGGCCACCCAACTAGGAGACACTGACTGCCCTGTTAGCAAGTGTTTCGGTGGTGTGAAGCAAAGTCTGTTCTGATCCACCATACTCAAGATACCATTCACTAAGCCCCTTATGACAAAACCGACAAACTTGCCAATACCCATAGCTTTCACATAAACTCACCATGAGCAAATTTTTCTCATTTAGTGTTTAGACCGTGTGTCTGAATGAAAATGTTATGATGCATATAAAAACAAGACATAAATTAACAACAAATTATGTCGTGAGTAACTGGCCTGAGTGTGTAATGGTTAGCTCAGTGGGTTGCAGGTTGGGAGGTCATGAATTCGTCCCTTTGGAAACATATTTCTGACTGGTGTTTTCCTGCTCTGGCTAGCTTCAATTCAAGGTTGCTGAGTGTGCCATGGATTTAAATGAAGCATGTTACCTATTTCCTGACTACCATTGCATGTGTCTGTATTTCTCCATGCGACTGATGCCAGGCTATATGACGAAAGGAAGCACATGCACATGATAAGGGCCTGTCACTGGTGTCATTAGAACGAATCTCTATAGCATCATCTTAAACAACCTTGTAGATCACCATAAAACATGTCTTGAGTAGTGTGGCTCTTCATGTCCTGCTCTCGAGGTAACCAAACTTTGGATTTCCTCTTCAGTCCCATGCTTTGTTTACCTTAAACCTCTTGCATTTGTTTCGCCTGTATCCGGCTGCTCTGTTTGTCTCCCCTGGTGTTTGTTAAGGCCACAACTGGACGCACATGCTGCGTTACTTTCCCTCACACACTACAACCTTGTTTGAAATCAAGGCTGGCTAAAATAAATGGGCATCCCTGAGAGGTGTCCAATGAAATCTTAGCAGTGGTATGGGGTGTGGGAAACGATTTATTCACACAGACTATGGTTGTAAACTGAACGCATTCCACTGATTTATCAGAAAATACGAATACTAGGAGCAGTGCTCGGCTGGAAAATGCAAATGCAAGAGGGTTAAAGACTTCGTTCTTATGACGTTCATGGGGAAAGCCGAAAGACTGATGTAGAGTGTGCTCCTGCCAGGGATGCATGCTCATACTGGCCCCATGACAAAGCTATTCTGCTGGACAGTATAAGTTCAGTCGGTGAAGTTCTGTGCATGTTTAGATCAGAACAGCACCACTGTACACCACTCAAGTAACTCAGCTGCAGCGCAGTGTCTCCTCTGGTGTGTTGCCTCCTAAAAACCTGATATCAACTGCTTCTTGTGAACTGTCAGAGATCCAGCTGTGTGAGGCAGGAACAAACGGCGTTAAAGTAATGTCACTGACAGGCACAGACGATGAGACAGCTAAAAATAGTACATACCAGTAAAAGCAAAGAAAACACAAGAGAAAATGGAGGTAAACAATATCTGCAAACTTCCTGATTCATCATTATGCAAATCATATTTCAAGTCAGAAGGGCTCTCCGGAGAGCAAGGACCTTTGTCAATGTCAAAAAGATCTAGGGTCCAAGCTTTGATCCTCACTGGCACCAAATTCAATGGATTCATCCTTGAGCCACATTCCACCATTTCATCGCGCTTTGTAAAAAACTGGTTCTGGAGTTTTGGTGGTTTTTTTGCTGACTGACAAATATTCCAAAACATACATGCAAAACATAACTTTCGTGGTGGAAGTCAAACAGTCTCACAAATATGTTTCCAAGCAAGACATTTTTCGTATTCTCTGTGTTTGCTACATCCCACTAGTTTAACAGATCTTTTCCTCTTCAGACTCATCCCATTTTAAAAAAAACATATTCTGGACTTAACTTATATATGTATTATGTCTCCAATCCAATTCGTAACGATTTCGTTACACTGTTACTGAGAGCATCAGTTATATTAACCTTTCATTATCACTCTGCCCATTGATAGCGACTACATTCTGTTTCCATGTGGGCTGTTAGGGAAGGGTTCAGTGTTAAGACACAATGTTTTTCAGCCAGCAGCTTTAGGTGTCGCAATCACCAGGAATGTACTTCAAAACAAGCCATCACCCACCCCTCAATTCTTTCAAAATTTTTTTATTTGCCTTTATCAAGAGTGACTGGTAAAAACAGTAAACAGCAATAACTGAGGACAGGCACCAGACCAACAATGACTTAGAAATTACCATCGGCTATACTTATGTGTTTGAAATCGATTGACACGAAAGTGACTTTGACTTAGGTGACCAAGATATGGTGAGTAAGCATGTATGATCGGATCAATTTGTGGATCCTCTGGTAGGCAGAGGTGTAATCACACTGTTAACAACACTTAACTTTATACACGCACATCCTGCTAAACTGCTACTAGATTTTTTTTTATATCAGACACTATAGACAATTTTTGTTTAAAACTGGAAAATTTTGTCTAAACTGAACCCCAGTTTCTGAAGTTTGTTAAAACGCTCCTGAAAATAACGTAGGCAGTCTGGAACACATTACACAGAAATGAAAAACAACTTGGTAGTTAATCTCATCTATGTGGCAAAGGTCTTCAGGACCTATCTTGTGTAACCTTTACAATCTGAAATCGAACATGGCCCACACATGCTTTTAGCCAAAAGACACAGCTAAAGCATTTGAAATACCTGCCAGGTGAGGCGCGTTTTTTGGGCAGGACGGTTCAACTGGATACGGAATACTTTGTTGTTCTTGGTGATCTTCATCCCCTGGAAGCGATCTTCTGGATCTGCAGGCCCTGAGGATCCAGGTGCATCTTCCCCTGCCAGACTGTTGATGAGGCTGATGTACTCCTTCTGGGCATCATCCTGCATGCACAGGTCTTTGTTCATTTAGTTGTGCATGGTTCACACAGGCAGTGTCACACACACAATTAAGAAAGCAAGCTAGTGCATAAGCATTTGCTGTAGACACATGCATACATGTATATTCGCACACACATATACCCATATCCACCATACAGGTGGCAATACATGCTTGAAATGCAGACACAGAGCGCACACACTCAAACACACATTCAAACTACTTAATAAAACTGATGCATTCTTCTCCGACACATATGTATGCACACTACTGGGTGCACTATCCGGTACAGAAGACCAGACACATGTAATCAATTAAGCATTGTTACATCTGCAGAAACCAACAGCAGCACATGCACCCTCTATGAGGTTTAATATCCTAAATAGAAATATATGAACTGCTTTGTTGCCCGCTCCACACAGCCTCAAACGCCTTATGAAAAACACTGCTAAAAAATCTCAGCCATTGAGACAAGTGGTTTTCTTTTTAACTGACTCCAGACTCCAGACCTATCAGAAAAACTTTTTTTTTGAGTGAGTGAGTGGAAGTTCCTCCGCAGAATGTAAGTTCTTCTTCCCTTCTCAAGTAGTTTTCTTTTACAAATTTAAAAAAACAGCAAATACGTTTAGCCCCCCAGCATGCTCATTCTGACTAGGGTGCTTTATATCATAAAGTAATGAATCACAGCAAAATCAGTTTTGGCAACCAGCTATGTGTACATGATCTTCAGTCTTGTTCAGTGTCAACACAGCTCAAAACGTCCATCACCTAGAGCATCTAACAGACAAGCTTAACATTTGGTGCAAACTCCAGCACAGGCTGACACTAATATCCAGCAAAACAAAAATATTCTGACTTTTGTCATCATCTGAATCGACAACAAAATTCACCCAACTTACTCTCAATGGAATTTAATCCAGGTGATGAGAAAAGCAGGATGACAGTAACCGAACACCTGACTTTGAATCAGAAATAGACAGCACCTGGGAAATGGGAAAAAAAACCAACAACACCAAACAACTTAGTTCTGACTTGTTCCCAAAGGCTGAAGTAAAAATCATCGCCGATCATGGCTGAGCAAGAAATGGAGACAGGTATCACACTTGTTCATGCCAGTTCACTTGACTCTAGCCTATCTACATGTTCCACTGTTTCTCATGAATACAGACTGTATTATATTATACTGTTTCATGCGTCACATAAATTTCAAAATATCTTATCGACTTTTACAGGGTTATACCATTACTGTTTGTTACATTTTGACACAATTAACCTTGGCCCTGCAATGAACTTTTGGTGTTACATGCACAGGCCTGGCTAGCGACTGTTTTCTGTGCACATCAGAAGTCATGTGCCTAATTTCCAAAAGTGTCTTATAAGTGGATAAAATACACTGTATCCAAAAGAAACTCAATATGTGGATAAAATACACTGTGTCCAAAAGAAACTCAATATGTGGATAAAATACACTGTATCCAAAAGAAACTCAATATGTGGATAAATACACTGTATCCAAAAGAAACTCAATATGTGGATAAAATACACTGTATCCAAAAGAAACTCAATTTGTGGATAAAATACACTGCATCCAAAAGAAACCCAATATGTGGATAAAATACACTGTACCCAAAGAAACTCAAAGTAAGCACTTCTTACTCCATAGTGCCTTGAGAACTGAAATTTATAGATGACATCTTAAAAAAAAAAAAAATCCCTGACAACCCACTGGACAATGCCTTTAAAAACATGCAAATCTGTCTGACATTTTGTATGATACATAAAAGTCAACTAATGTATATATTTGTTTGATATAAAGACAGGTTCCATACAGACTGACAAGTTCCAAATTCAATGACTTTTTCATGGTTTTTCAATTCCATTTACAGAAATGTCCATTGATAGCAAATTAGCTTTTCTCATACACAAAATGCATTCAGACTGTTATCAAAATGGCTTTTTCAATTATGTAAGTAACAGGAAAATCGTTCAAGTTTTTTCACACCTGTGTAAGTGGGAGCAAGGCAGCTGTTCCTGCCATCCATACCACACGACGACAGCAGCAGACTACACAGAAAAATGTTCTCATCTTTCGCTTTATCAAATACTGGATGCAGTCCCACCTCATGCTTAGTCTCACATGTCAGTTAATGGAAAATGTTTTTCATGTCAATAACAGAGATGACATTTTTGATGTAAAGAGCTTAAGACAAGGAATGTTGGACATTTTCACATCAGTCGGTCAAAGTTTCTTTTTTTCTTTACATCACAGTAGTGTTTTGGAATTAGTTAAAATGAACTGAAAAGCATGCGGAGTGAAATGCTGATATTTCACTCTTTCCCATGATATTTAACAATAACTTTTCACCTGTGTGTTAATGTTAAGAGACACAGTAAAGAGTCTGTTGCCCAGGGAAATAATTTGTTATAAAAGGCATTCATCATGAATAACTTTCTCTGACTTTTACCATGATTCCATGATTTTCCAGTCCTGGAAATTTACTTCTGTAAATTCCCTGACTTTCCATGATTTCTGTCCTCAGGTGGACCCTGTGATCTTCATGATGGTACCGACCACTTTGCAATGTTTTTCTCTCTTTGTGCGTGTATGCACAACACAAGCTGTAAGCTCCACGAATAAAGTTCAGCAAGAATGGGAATAGAGTAAATGTAAATGATGTTACTCCTTGTCATATCATCTGTTATGGTCTTTTGGTGAAAACATACCTACCTCGTTTTCCAATACGATCTCTGAAGACAAATAAGAAATAATCTCCTTATGTTTCACACTGTTCAAAGTTTAATCTGGTGCCCTTCTGGGCATTCATTATGACTGTGTTCCCACTCAGCAGTGTTCTTTTTTTCTGCCCATCAGTTGCTTTTTTCTGCAGTCCTTTTCTTTAAGCAATGTACACACAAAACAAATGCGCGAATGTTCCTTTGTACTGATGCACACAAACATACTCCTCTGTCCTCTAGTCCATATCACATTAAGTCAACTGACAATAAAACAAAAGAGTGAAGGACCTTAGAGCAAGCACACTACCTGAGACATGGCCCCCAGGCTGTTCCAGGCGTCCCACTTGGCTTTGCCCACAAAGTCAAAGGCGCCTGGTTTGGGAGCATTGCACTGTCCACTTGTGGCCTGCAAAACAGTCCATCCCTCTTCTAGATACAATTCTCTGGATTAAAAAAAAAAAGCGAAAACACTAGTCCAGGCCAACAATTCCTCCATAAAATTATGTCGATGGTACATGGGCTTAACAATGATTTTTTTTTTTTTTTTAAAGAAAAGTAAACAAGCCACATAAGTTCAGCTATACTTTGTGAAAGGCTTGATAAATAGACAAAAAAAAAAAAAAAAAAAGAAAAAAAAAAAAAAAAGTTTTCAAAACGATATCTTTCATGTCACCCTACAGATCATCAACTTCGCACAAAAAACCCTCAATTCCAAGCTAACACCTGAGGGGAGAGGGGGGAGAGAGAGAGAGAGAGAGAGAGAGAGAGACTTGCTGCAGCACTGCATTCGAAAATAATAAAAGACAAACTGAGAAGCATTGCAAATACTCCTGTCAGCTGATTTCCGAAAGAGTACTCATCATCATATCAGGTACCCCGATAACCTCTTCAGTTTGGAGCAAGTGCACCAATCCATTTAGGTACAAACATGAGCACTTGTGAATGTGTGTAACAATGTGTGCCTTATCTAGCCTGCATGTTTAAGATGGTGTGTGTGTGTGTGTGTGTGTGTGTGTGTGTGTGTGTGTGTTGTGTGTTCCTGGGTGTGATGGTGTTCCTGTGTGTGTACATGTGTGTGGTCACAAAAAAATTTTTGCTTTTTCCTTTGTGTGTGTGTGTGTGTGTGTGTGTGTGTGTGTGTGTCTCAAAATATTTGCTCTTAACCTTTTTTCTACAAATTTTCATGCGGTAATGTTGACATAAATTAAAAAACAAGTAGAGGCCTCAGTCTGGGCATGCGCTTAGAGCTGGACTTGTGTTTTCTGTCAAAGGTACTGTTTCACTTTGCAAATTTGTGTCTTTATCTTCCTAAACTTCACGATCATTTTGAGTTTGCAAATACATATTTTACCATCTCAACCATCCCATAAAACACATCAAATGATTAATTTTTCAACGAAAATTGATAAATTCATGTATTTTCCAAAAATGCCAGTTGTTACTTTACACCCTTTACTGAATACACAGAATGGTGCTTCAGATAAACGGAAAGAACACTTCACCCCCATTGTTTTTATAACCAAACATGATGGATGTGACTGCCACTTCACTGGTTTTCACATCTGAAAGCATTCATGTTGTGATCTGAGAAAAACTATACCATTACATGCTAGAACAGAAGAGAAAAATGGAGTGCAGACAGAAGGCATTAAAACCATGCATCCCAGAGACTCTCTGAGGGTCAACCTGTGTGTCCTTTTCAAAATCTGTGTGTGTGTGTGTGTGTGAGTGTGTGTGTGCAGGTATGTCTGTGTGTGTGTCTGTACAGTTACAAATATATATAGATACAGATAGATATATTGATGGATGGATAGATACATACTGAAATCTTATCTGCAATATAGCTGGAGATGTTTCTCAAAAAGTGTTCAACAACATATGTGCCAAGATAATCCGAAAAGTGTGCCAAACAGTTGAAAAACATTGTACACCTCTCACAATGCTCATTATTGCTTTAAAAAAAAAACAAAAAAAAACCAAACAAACAACACACACACTAAAAAACTAAAAACTGTAGAAACATATCTTTTTTGGTGTTTGTGTCAAAGGATTTCAGTTTCTAGGACAGTGAACTTCTTGTGGTATGAATACCCCCACCTATTCCATACCCACCCATGTCTTCTTGAAAAAAAAGCAGTAACACACACACACACACACACACACACACACACACACACACACACACACACACACACACAAACAACAACAACAATGAATAATTCTGGAACAAAATTTTCAATCTAATTATCTTTTGTATCGCTTAAAATGTGCTAAAACTATATTCTAAAATCTGTTGCTAGCTTTATATTCTAACCAGAATCTTTCACAGATTCATCCCCATTCTATGGTCTCTTTTGTGGCACCAAACACAAGCGTGGGTGCTGAAAACACATGAACCCAACAAGTGCTAGCTGAATCAAAACAGATCAAGCTCACTTCACAAGCCCTCACTATTTTGTCACTGGTGATTTTAGTGACCAACTCCTCATTTACGTGCCAAGTTATACACTACCACTCTTTATAGCTACCACATATTCACTGGTTTAAAAAAAAAAACAACAAACAAACGACACAAAACCTACACATCAAAAAAGCAAACAATCAAGTGACAATGAATCAAGACTAAGACGGGAATATGAGGCTGAATGGTATAGGCTGCTGATGACGGCTGTAAAGTATCTGACCAAACACAGAGCCACACATGTGGCTCACCGCACTCTACTGGAAGACCATAATCATGGCTCATCATGTCTGATGGGTTGACATATACATCTTTTTTAATGTTGCTACTTAAGTCAAGTAGGTTAGTTGTTTTTTGTTTGCTTGAAAGAGATCACACCATATTCTGTCTGCAGTCGAAAGACTATTCACTGTAATTGCTCATAACCCCAGATGCATTATGGTTAAGTTCTGCTGTATTTATGTTAATGATGTACAAAGGCCTATGAATAATTTTGAGGGCTCTCTATTACTAGAAAACATTATCTTAAGGACTTAACCAAGGATACATATATTTAGATGTAACCCACCCTCACCCCAAAACCTGTAAATATACAATGGCAAGACCTGTTTGAAGAGAGCATAGATTTTCAGCTTGACCATGTTGTCTGGTTCTTCTTTCAGCGTATTGAGCCTTTCTTTGGCTGCATTGAATTCGGCATCATGGGCTGGCAGTCTGGTGACAGCACTCTGGTGAATGCGACACACTTGAGCTGATAGCCCTCTGAAAACACACACACACACACACACACATGAACACATACACACATGAACACATACAAGCACACACACACACACACACACACACACACACACACACACACACACACACACACACACAGATACACACACACACTAAAAAGTAAAATAAATAAATAGCACCACAGAATAAGTGAACAAGTAAGATGACAAGTGACAGACTGGTTGAGAAGGAGAAGTTAGAGACAGAGAGAGAGAGAGAGAGAGAGAGAGAGAGAGAGAGAGAGAGAGAGATGGACACACAGAGACATAAACAGACAACAAACACAGACTGACAGACAGAGAAAGCTCTCTAAAGACAGAGAGAAATAAATATTCCATAAGATCGGACCACTACCCCTATCTAAATGGGGTAGTTACATGCTAATCATAAACATCCCAACACTAATTACTCCTGACATCCTGCATGCCGTTAATGTTAAAAGAAAAAAAATGTTAATGAAATTACAATATACACTGATGAACAGTTACGGCAGAATTTTGGTCACTGAACAATTCATATTAAAAACAGAAATTTCTCATTACTTCAAGCCATAAGAAAATTTCTTCTAAAACAGCATTATTTATTCATAATTTGGTACAACTGCTTTTATTTTCATTTATAAGCACAAAATTTCCATGATTTAGTAATGAAGAAATTAATGACAAGACATGCAACCTATTAATGCAACCTATTAATTGTCTTTGCCAAGTCCACTACTGAGTGACAGTTCAATACAGGGCGACATGGTGGAAGAAGTGGTAGGTAGGTAGGGTATATGAAAGAAGGCTGAGGGGGGGGGGGGGGGGGGGGGGGGATACAGGACCAAAGCAATAGCCGATGTGAGAAGTAGTAAATAGGATGGGGGGGGGGAAGGGGGGGGGGGGGGGGGGGGGGGGGGGGGGGGGGGGGGGGGGGGGGGTCAGGGACAAAGACAATAGCTGATCAATAGTTTCCCTTTCAGTTTCATCATGGAGATGTCACTGCACGTGGACTAGTTCTAAATACGCTACACCACATCTGCTAAGTTTCCAGACCACATTGTAAGTTTCCAGACCATTTGTAGACAGATTTACACTAATTACAGCTGATAGCTCAATGAATTAATGACTAAGATGACATGATTTGAGGTGAGGGTCTTATGATACCAGATGTCCGACCCACACATTAGCCCAACATGCTGGCCCGACCTTAGGTACCTAATACTGATATCACTGCATATGTCTGTTTGCATGAGTGTACATGTGTGTGCGTATGTGCCTGCATGGTTGGGTGGGCACAGGCCCATGTGTGTATATCACTGTATGCAGTATGTGTGTGCATGTGTGTGTATCACAGTATGTGTGTGTGAGACAGGGAGACACAGAGAGAGAGAGAGAGAGAGAGAGAGAGAGAGAGAGAGAGAGTGTGTATATAGTGTGTGTGTGAGAGAGAGTGAGAGTGAGTGTGTGTGTGTGTGTGCGTGTGTGTGTGCATGTGTGTATGTATGCACATGTGTGATCATTAGGCTTATGTAGATGTGTGTGATCCTGCATGCACGCATGTACTGTATGTGTGTACATAACATGTGTATCTCACTATCTGTGTGTCTCTCTCTCTCTCTCTCTGTATTGTATGTGTGTACATAACATGTGTATAATATACATGTATGTGTGCCTCTCTGTGTGTCTGTGTCTCTCTGTGTGTGTGTGTGTGTGTGTGTGTGTGTGTGAACTTCTTTCAGTTAGTGGGTTTATCAGTCTTCTCTGATATATAAACTAAATTTCTCGGATTTGTTTGTTTCTTCAAAAAGAGAACAAATAATTGCACATACATACGCTTACTGCTACTATATACACCTGCACCTCAACGTATGTGTTTCAGCATGAGCTTTTTCATTTTCAATACCACCAATGCAATGGTGGTAATCGCATGAAAGAACATTGATGACACTGACAAACATTTCAGAACCTTACTGCTTAGGTCAAAGTCCAAAATCAGACAACAACTCTTGCATCTTGGTGCAAGGCTAGAGAAGCGGCTGACTTTCTCACGCAACAAGGTATATATAACGAAGGTGATATAAACATATGTACAGAAAATGCGCCGCTGATCTATCAATCTACAAATACAATATTTACCTGGTCAGGAATGCCGACAACCGGGTAAGCTTTGAAGTTGCCATCACGTCTCGACTGCTAAAGTCTTTCTACATAAAACAAGACAATTTTATCTTTTTACCAGAAGATTTGCTAAAGAAACTATTTACACGCGCGACACCGTGGATATGTAATGATGGTTTGGTCCCTTAATTGTTACTACAAATATTTCTTTATATGCGTTTCTTTTTTTTCAGTTGAATCTTCAAGCACACCTATTATGGAACAATGTAAATGCATCGTAAATTCGTGAAAGAGAGGTAAAAACACCAAATTGCACACACACACACACACACACACACACACACACACACACACACAGAGTAGGAGAACGAAAAATTTTGCCATGGAATAGATACAATAACATTGTTTTGGGTCGAAAACTCTCTTTTCATATAGGCCAATGACTGGTTTGCAGATTGCTGCGATCAGCATTTGGCGCGTTGCCTCGTTTACTCAAGAGAGACTAGAAACCCTACAGAAACTAAGCACTAACAGAAAAAAAAACTTGCCATACTCCGACGATTAATAAGCGACCATAGCGCCGAACATTAATTTGATGTCGAATATTCTGTGGAGTTTTCATCACTGGCTCATGTGAATCCAAAGTGATTTTACTGGTGCAAGCACCTTGTCTTCATTATCAACGTGTGTGCGCGCATTTGTTTGTTTGCTCTCTCTCTCTCTCTCTCTCTCTCTCTCTCTCTCTCTCTTTTATTTTGTGCATGGGTCTTTGAACAGAGCAGGAAGGGTGCGGATAGTGGTGGTGGTGATGGTGGATGCTGGGCCGAGATGGGAGTGTGTGGAATGGGATGGCATTGTGGTTCTGTAGGCTGGAAGCATTTCATGTTCTGACCGACAGGTTGTGTATATTTCGCATGTTCCGCCCCCCCCCCCCCCCCCCACCCCACACACACACACTTTATCTCTCTTTTGTCCCCCCCCCCCCTCCCCCTCCCTCCCTTCCACCCAGTTTGTTTACTTATATTATGCATTTGTATTTATGTACAATTTTGTGCCAAGAGGGCTGGATGTAAAAAAGAAAATATCTATTATGTTTATCCCACCACCCTCTTCAAATAAGATCGTTGTTGTCTCTCTCTCTCTCTCTCTCTCTCTCTCTCTCTCTCTGAGAGAGAGAGAGAGAGAGAGAGAGAGAGAGAGAGAGAGAGAGAGAGAGAGAGAGAGAGAAGAGAGACAGAGACAAGACAAGAGACAGACAAGATAACATTCTTTAGTTACGAGGACAATAGATAAGCGCTGACGTGCATTTTACATCCGGTCCTCGCCCTGAGTAGGGACTACAACATGCAGTGAAATGAAATAATGTAAGAAAGCAAAAAAGCAAACAAAGCGGTCGTGCAATTATAGTGGAACATCAAATGAAAATAGAAGAGAAATGATGGAAAAAAAAATAAATAAACAAAAAATGAAAATGAAAATAACAATAACGAAGGGGAAAGAGAGAGAGAGAGAGAGAGAGAGAGAGAGAGAGAGAGAGAGAGAGAGAGAGAGAGAGAGAGAGAGAGAGGGGGGGGGGAGAGAGAGAGAGAGAGAGAGAGAGAGAGAGAGTGTTGTGTGTGTGTCAAAGCGTCCAAATCCACACAAAATGCAGGATGTTTCTTCATGAATCTGAGACATCCTGACGACGTCAGTTAACATCTGAAAGATTCTCCTTTAACGAAGCCATACAAATGTATACTTCACGCTCAAAAACAATTTTGCTCCATCAGTCACCTTAACAGAGAGAGAAAAAGATGCCAACACACAGATGTGAAACGGTGCGCCTGTAACGCAGACAGTCTTTTTCTTTTCTTTTTTTTTTTTCTTTTTTTTTTTTCTTTCTTTCTTTTTTTTCTTTTTTGTTTTTTTTCTTTTTTGTTTGTTTTGTTGCATCAGTTATCAGATCA
>JADBJO010000004.1:1075000-1085000 GCA_016801955.1 Conus betulinus | reverse complement strand
TATCAGGCAGGGACAGTATGATGGTCTGTGTCTACGAGCCGAGTGGGCATCCAGGCCTGGTCTGGATGTTTTTTCTTGCTGTTGTGTCTGCTGCTCCTGATGTGGAACATCACCAGAGGATGTCTACAGAGGCTGTTTCTCCTGACATGTACATGGGAAGTTTTTGAGCCATAACTGACACAGTTCTCTTCTGTTTCGGGGGCGGGTGATGAGCCTTTTGGCAGCTACCATCCACAAACTCTTGGCTGAACTGTAATGCTGGTTACCCCGATGGACGCTCCATTACAGAGTAGCTTCCAACCTACCAATGTTGTAACATGACAAATTGTGAACATGTAATGTAAAGAGGGGCCTGTAGTCAAATGCTTAGAGCATTTACCTGCGAAGCTGACGGTCCTGAATTAGAATGACACGTGGAACGGATTAAAAAAAAAAAAAAAATTTCGGCTCGAAAATCCTCTCTGTCCACCCAGTGGTAAATGGGTACCTAATTCAATTCAGGGAAGGTCAAAGCGGCGGAAGGAGATGGATAGCATCCGTCTTCCATTTTGCCGTGCCCTAAATACGGTGAACGTAAGACAGTTAACTGCCTCAACTGCTGATGTGTGGAAGAATGCAAATAGAGTGGAATTCATTCTGGATGTGTGAACAAGGTGGTAGAGAAGCAACATAGACGAAGGCCCAGCCCAAGGGATACTATTTGTTTAAATCAGTATATGAACTGAACGGAGAACGAGACGAGGAGGGAGAAGAACAATACGATAGGAGAGAAAAACGTGAAGAACAGGTCAGGGACCGAAAGAAATGTGGTCTGGACGACAGAAGTGGAAGCAAGGTGTTTAAACAAGGGCTTGGGCATCACAGACAAGCTGAGAAACGAAGATGAAGTCCGAAAGCCAGAGGTGGGTGAAGAAGAAAAGAAGAAGACTTCTACATCGACGAAGATTAAGTTCGAAAACCCAGAGGTGGAAGAAGAAGAAGAAGAAGAAGAAGAAGAAGAGAAGAAGAAGAAGAAGAAGAAGAAGACTTCTGCATCGACGAAGATTAAGTCCAAAACCCAGAGGTGGGGGAAGAAGAGAAAAAGAAGAAAACTTCTACGTCGAGAGAAGATTAAGTCCAAAACTGAGGATGAGAGATGAAGATAAGAAAGAAGAAGAAGAAGAAGAAGATTTCTTCTGCGTTGAAGAAGAGTCCCCAGACACGACCACGGAAACCCAGTCCAGGAAATGGTGCCAAGCAACCCAAGACATCACCATCACCCAGTGCTGAAGCAATATGCAGTGACTTGTACGAGAACTGTGGTGTGGTGTGGAAGTGTGTATGTGTGGAAAACTGGCCTGGTAAGAAGCCATTGTAGTATATAACCCAGGATGAGGAAATATTGATCTCACGTGTTTTGATTTTATTCTTTTTTGTGCATTTGAATTTTTCATGTGTGATTAGAAGTAGAGTAGTTCTAACTATATTTCTTGTTCTCAGTCGTGTCAGAAAAGAAGCAAATGCGTGACATCCCATTCCGAGATAGTGGGATGTTTGGTGGATGCATGACCGCGCATATGCATGTATGAGTGCAGAGATAACCTTAGTGTGTTAAGCATGACTAAATACTTCAACTTGGTTCATTTGCGCAATACCAACACAATTTCCCCCGTCCTAGACAAAGATAATTAGCCACTCTTGGTGGCACGGGTCAGCCTGTATGGCCGCACGGATACATAACGTGAGTGAAGCTAGGTTTACACACATACAACTGCGTGCGCGCACGTGACGTCAATGAAAGGTGGAAAGGTGAAGAGTATGTCATCAGGAGAGATAGAGATAGGGCAAGGAAGGAACACACAAAAAACACTCATATACATTTAAAGATTACTTGTACTGGAATCCATACAAATGATTTTGAAAAGTATAAACAAAACAAGGTATATAATATTATTATTAGTCACGCTGTTTCAGAAGTTTAGCATCAGAAATGAGAGGTATGTGTTTTTCGGAAAATTTTAGCCAAGAATTTACATTAAATGAAGACGATAGGTCAATTCACAAATATCTACCGGGATAAATGAGGCTAGATTTTAAAAGATTAATCCTCGGTAGGTATATCTTAGCCTTTCTGGCATTGCGAATCAGGTTCGTTTCAAATTTATTTTTCAGAATTGGTGGTGCATAATTGACATTATCTTAAACATGACAATTGCTTTGTTATAAGTGAGTTTCCATTTCAGAGGCAAAATGTCTAAACGTTTATAAGCAGGGGGAGTTACAGTTGTATATTTGAGAAGAATGAGTTGAACAGCCCGTCTATGAAGACTGAAGAGTGGTTTTAATACGTTATAACTGGCCGAAACCCACAAAGTAAAAGAGTAATTCAAATGAGATTCAAATGTACGAAAAAAAAAAAAAAAAAAAAAAAAAAAAAAAAAAGAAAAGCAGCTTACAACAATGTTGGTCTAAGAAAAGTTTTAGTTTTGAAAGCTGGTGAATCTTTTGAGACAGAGGTTGCAGAGCATTGTGACATGAGAAGACCATGACAAATTGTCTACAATAACACCAAGGACTTTATGATGGTCAACTTCTTCAACTACCTCATTATTTATGTAAAGAGACAGGGAATTATAAGAACTATTTCGACGACGCTTTTGCCTGGTGGTTATTATCAAGTACTTCGTTTTTTGAAGATGGAGACACATGTGATTGAGATCAGACCATATGTGTTTAATTTGTTTATGTTTTCTTGTAAAGCGGCAAATATAGTTTCAATTTTTTATGACTAGTGTGTAAAGTGGTGTTTTTCAGCGAACATTTCATACAGACTATCAATGAATAGAGGTAAATCATTTATATACATATATGGAAAATAAGATAGGTCCAAGTACTGACCCTTGAGGCACACCGTGACTAATAGATGATATAGGAGATACAGATTCATTTACTGAAAACCATTTGCTTTCTATCAGAAAGAAATGAAGATACGAGTTCTAACGAATTCTCTGATAAGTTATGTATCTTTAGCTTTTTAAGAAGAAGATTACGATCAACAACATCAAAAGCTTTTATGAAATCTACCATGGTAATTGTAATTTTGTCGTTATTTTTATCAGTAAGCCATTGATCAACTAAGTTTGTCAACGCCGTTTGCCAGGAGTGGTTAGCCCTAAAATCAGACTGGTTTTGATGAAATAAATTGAAAGAATTGAAGTGATCTAGAACATGTTTATTTATTTACTTGGTTTTCCAATGGTTTAGACAGTACAGACAGAATAGAAATGGGCCTGTAGTTTAACAGATTGGTGTGATCACCTGTTTTGTAGATCGGTATTACTCTAGCAACTTTAGAAGCCTTGGGGAAATTATTTTTAGTAATGCAGAGATTGTATATATAAGTGTTTCAGTGTTACAGGGTCTGACAGTTTGAGAATTTTTCACCGTCAAAGCCATCAAGGCCAGTAGTACTAGTTTGCTTTAAGTGAATAAGAGCATTGCATACTTTGTGTCCACATAACAACTTAACATCTAGACATGTTGCGATGTTTTTGGACTGACAAAAATTTAGAAGAACATCTAAATCGTTTTGTGAGGATCTGTTTCTTTTTATAGTAAAACTGGCAATATTGCAGAATGTGTATTCAACTTTTCAACTGATATATCTTTCGGTGTAGTAACACGATCGTTGGAAATTTTTATTACTGAGCTGACTGATAGCTTTCCAAACTGATCGGTTGTCTGTTTTAGAATAAATAAGATCTTTGAAATATTTCTTTTTCGCTGAGCGTTTTTAATAGTTAACAAGATTTCTTTGTTTTATGAATTCTTTGCGATTACCTGATGCCGGAAGTGAGTCTCTTACATCCATGACTTTTTTTTTTATATATCACTTGTTGTCCAAGGTTTTTTTTAGGGATACTTTTGACACGAATTGTTTTTAATGGAGCGTGTTTATTGTAAACATAGAGAAAAGTGTGATACCAAACCTCTAAACCTTCACTCGGATTCGTAAAATGATACACAGAGGACAGTGAAGAAATCATCAGATCTGTGAGGAACAAATCTTTATCAAAGCCTGAGAAATTTCTGTACGTAATATACTGGCGATGATTTAGGGGAATTTTAACGCCTCGTTCAGACAAAGTAAAACACACAGGGGAGTGATCACTGCATCCAAAAACTGGTGAACGTATTTCTATTATGGTGCGTACAGAAGATGTGTAAACATGGTCAATGAGAGTTTGGGAAGTGGCAGTGATTCGATTCAGCTTATCGATTAACTGAATAAGATTAATTGAAGTATGAGTTTGAATCCAGGATTTGTTTGCTTTCAAAAGATCAATGTTAAGATTATCCAATAAAATAATTCCGTTTGAGAGTAACGACGCCGCCTCCATCATTAGAGTAAAATTATCCATCCAGTCAGCATTGTTCCGCTGGGTTTCTGTAGATAAACCTTAGAGAGAATCGGTTTAGACTTTTAAAACTGTAATTCTATCCATAGTGACTCTATATATATTTTTCGAGCGAAGTGGCTCGATTCAATTAATAGATCCGTGAACATAAACAAGTAAATCTGTTTCTCTTGGTCTGGAAGGGTCATTTCGAACTAAGTTATAACCAGGTAATATTAATTCTGTGTCAGAAATATAGTGTGTTAATCTTGTTTCCGTGAAACCAAATAAATAAAAAAATAATTACCATGATCACATAGAACATGAGATACGTCGCATAACTTATTAGTCAAACTGTTAATGTTTAGAAATCCAACCTTAAGGCATCTGCAGATGGCCAGACTTCTTTCCTTCGTAACATCGTGACGTAATAGCAAAGCAGGAATGTAATTGCAAGGAAAAAAAAAGTAATACCAAATACGAACAAGGGATATTGTAATACCAAACAATTTAGTGACAAAGACAATAATGAGTCAAATATCAACAGACACGTGATCAAAAATGCAATAGAAAATGGAGCGTATGTTATATGCAAAATGTATAAACGATTGAGACCTGGACTGGCAAGAGCACAGAACCTGTAGGACCCACTTGTGACCACATTCACATCTCAGTAGCGCGAGTCAAAAAGCTGCTAAAAGGCCTAGACCCGACCAAAGCCCCTGGACCAGACGGCATCACCCCTCGCCTTTAAAGGAAATTGCTGATGAAATTGCCCCGGCTTTAACGCTTCTCTTTCAGTCCTCCATAAACACAGGCATTGTACCAAAGGACTGGAAAAGGCAAACGTCTCCTCCATGTACGAGAAGGGTGAAAGATACAGGCCTGAAAACTATCGTCCCATCTCCCTCACGAGTGTTCCATGCAAAATCCAAGAGCACATTGTGGTGAGCACAATCATGGGTTTTGCAGAGGCAAATAACATCCTGCGAGAAGACCAGCACGGTTTCCGGCGAGGCAGATCCTGTGAAAGCCAACTGCTGGGGCTTGTGGATGAGCTGTCCTATAATATGGAGAAGGGTAACAGTCAGACGTCCTAGTGATGGACTTCTCCAAAGCCTTTGACAAGGTCTGTCATTCTCTTCTAATCCACAAGCTCCGCCATTACGGGATCACCGGCCAGGTCCACGAATGGATCAAGAACTTCCTGGCAAACCAACAGCAGGCGGTGGTTGTTGATGGAGCATCTTCAAAGGCCGTCCCAGTAGAGTCAGGGGTCCCCAAGGGATCAGTCCTGGGCCCAGCCCTCTTTCTCCTCCTCTACATCAACGACCTCCCTGAACAACAACTCTCCTCAACAACACGGCTTTTTGCAGACGACACTCTCTGCCACAGAACTGTAACTTCCTCCCAAGACCAAAGGAAGCTACAAGAGGACCTAGACCACATGGCAGACTGGGAAACAAAATGGAAAATGTCCTTCCACCCAGACAAGTGTCAGGGACTCCATGTCTCCAGGAAGAGAAACACACTAGCTGGCACGTACCATCTTCATGGCCAAAACCTCAAGAGAGTAGAAGAAAAAAAATACCTGGGGGTCACCATCTCCCAAGACCTCAGTTGGGACACCCATATTTCCAACATATCCAACAGGGCAAACAAGACCTTAGGCTTTCTCAGGCGAAACCTGAGAGTGGGTTCCATAAACATCAAGGAAACTGCCTACAAAGCCCTAGTTCGTCCCCATCCTTGAATACGCCTCACCTGTCTGGGACCCCTATACTGCCAAAACATAAACGATCTAGAAAAAGTCCAACGTCGTGCAGCTCGATGGGTTGTGAATCGCCACCGTCACACCTCAAGTGTCGACTCCATGCTGACACACCTACAGTGGTCCACTTTAGCAGACAGAAGAAGAACAGCAAGGCTGACCACCTTCTACAAATACCACCGAGAACAGGTCAGCATCAACACCCCCTTCAGGCCCACACCAAACACCCCAGCAAGGTCTACAAGACAGTCACATGGGGAGACGTACCTCCTTCCTGCCTGTAAGACAAACTACAGGAAGTTTTCCTTCTTCCCGAGGACTGTCAGGGACTGGAACAACCTGCCCTCCCGAGGTTATCTCCTTAGCCTCGGTTAGGAAAGAAGAAGAAGAAGATAAATGATCAATGGAAGCTAATAGCTGTGTATAGTTAAGTAAGCAACAGGAAAAAAGAAGAAGAAAACAGAAAAAAAAAACGAGAGAGTAATCAAGAAACAACTGACAACTGTTGTATGATCAGCAGTAGCAACCGTACGGATTATCATGACAGCCAAAAGTCGCACATACACAGAGAGAGAGAGAGAGAGAGAGAGACAGACAGACAGACAGAGAGAGCACAACTAATTTGCCGAGTTGCAGCTTGTCGCTGGCGTGGCGGCATCCACTACAGCCACAGCGAGCCCAGTAGGCACAGGAAGGCGTACGTAAGTGTTAACGCAGTCGTCAGTCACGCAGACCGTCAGCACAGAGCTGACAGAACCGTGCGGCACAGTCCGTCAAAGCGCGCGGCACATGCCATCGATCCAACAGTTCGTGTAGGCGTCTGGGAACATTCCAGACACCGTGTTTACCCTGCAGCATGCCAGACCTACACGCAGTGTTGATTTAACACGCGTTGCACCAATGCAGTTCTAATAATTATTCCCTCAGCAGGCATCTTCGCACAGGGGATAGATAGCACGCGCCGAAAGGTGATGTAAAACAGCTGACGGGTATTGACGAGCGAGATGGCGAACGGATCGACTCGATCTGTTCTCAAGTTGTGTGAGGGTAAGTAACAATGACAGACTGAACTCGTGTTTGATTACGTGTTGACATAGTTGATGCAACTTACCTATATGAGGCGCTTTTTCCGTTTGATGAAGAGATCGCTCTCTCTATCTTTGTTTCTTTGTTTGGGTTGACTGCTTGTTTGTTTGGCTTGATGCTGTTTGTGTAATCATGTTTTTCATGCATACATTGTATCATTTAGTATTAGCTTCGTAGAGTTGTAACGGCAGTATGAAAAATGGCTGACTAAGCCAATACTTTAAACCGTTATGAAATAAAGAATCATGTCATTGTCATTTCTCTCTCTCTCTCTCTCTCTCTCTCTCTCTCTCTCTCTCTCTCTCTCTCTCTCTCTCTCTCTCTCTCACCATGTTTTCGTCAAACTAACCTATATTAGGCGTTTTTTTCCAACTGGTGACGAGAACGCTCTCTCTCTCTCTCTCTCTCTCTCCTCTCTCTCCTCTCTCTCTCTCTCTCTCTCTCTCTCTCGTGTGTGTGCGTGTGTGTTGTTGTCTCTTCAATTTAACGTCTATCCACATAGTGATATTAGAAGGAGGGAGGGGAGGGGGGAGGGAGGGGTCGGGGGGAGGAGGAGGGGAGGGGGACCGTATTGTGTGTGCATGTGTTTTAGGTCTCTTTGATAAGGGGAGAAAAAAAAAAAGGTCAGAAAAATGAGCATTAACAACAATTACAATCAACTAGTCGTGTGTGTGTGGTGTGTGTGTGTGTGTGTGTGTGTGTGCGCGCGCGCGCGCGTGCGTACGAAGGGTACTACCAGGCTTGAATTAATACGTACGCAGCCCGTCTTTTTTCGTCAAATATCAATCGATGTTCTCCACCGCCTACCATCTGTTATGCCTTTGACATATAGGACACACAGCACAAAGAGATTTCACCATGCTGATCTGTTCTGCTTTGTCTTCTGAACGGTACCCCGCTCGGGTCGAAGGTCATAGTTCTCCCTCCGCTCTAGGTTACCAGGTTGATCTTCGCTCTTCCTCTCTTCTCGCGGTTGCTGGTGGTGCCCCAGGCAGGGGCGGTTCGGGTGACGATGTCACGCTGCTCCTTTTCGGAGGACCGCGTCCAGTCCCATCCTCATTATGACGAGGGCTGTCCCATTCTCTGGCTTGAACTGGGTGAGTAGTTTGTTGGTTTAGTTGTAGACGGTGTTTCGTTCAGTTTTGGAGGTTCCTGCTTAAGAGTGACAACTTGACAAGGTCGCTCCTTGTCACTCTCCGATATTGTGAACTGAGCCGCGGCGTGGAAAGGACACAGGTGTGATGTAACCTCAGCTTGCTGCTTGCGGCTGTACCGGATAACCTCCCCTCATTCGTGTGATACCGTAGTTTGCAGCCATTAAGGCTTTGATGAGTCTGGTTTTTAATGCGATTGCCTGTTCCCCGATCGCGCCTCCGTGATAATGCAACCCAATCCGATACCTTCTTCGGTTGTGGGTCAGTAGTTCTGCTCTGCCCGCTTGGACCGATGAAGAGGTTATTATATTAGATTACCTCTGGTTTTTTTGTTTGTTTGTTTTTTTGCTGCTCATCTTCAGGCTTACCTTGCTGTGCATGCGCCGGTATTGAAGTAGAGATGGTTTCTCTCGCATACGATGGTAGTTGCCAACAGTTGGTGTTCGTCCGTCGAGACGACGAAGACCATCTAGTCATCCCTGGGATCGGGGGTGATTGCGTAGATGGCTGGTCAGGCCGATATGCGCCCGAAAAGACCTGTCACAGTATGGACAGGGGATGGTGGCGGCAGCTACACCGTGAAGGAAACCAACAAGAAGCTCAACGGAAACAGATCAAACCGACTAACCTGGTTTTCTGATGTCGCCCCGACATTGCAAAAGATCTCAATGCTATGAGTTACGTGTGAAAGCGGGCCAGTTGTTGCATAGATTGTTATTCCAGGGAACACCCCCTCCCCCCTCCTCCTCCCCTCCAACCACCTCTCTCTCCCTTCCGCCCGAATGTTATTCATCAGTCTCGCTGGGGTAGGCTACAGCACGCGCTATAGCACGAACCTCGAATAAAGGCAGCGAGCGTAACCTTCCACACAGAAGTCATACGCCGTATACCGTGGAGGAAAAGAAACGAAGCAATTATTACCGCGTCTTTGTGGGCACCAGCGATATCTGATATACGCTGTTACCCCTACGCTTTGTGACTGCGTGTCTGAGGGTTTTCCGCAGATGTGGTGTGCCATAGCCCATAATTATGTAAGCTAGTCCATGCGATCTTTAAATCTGCTGAATAATGTTGGGTGAGTGAGCCTCAGCTGTGCGCGCGCACGTACCACGCGTTACTATAATTATCATGAAAGGAATGTAATGAGTTCTGTGTCTTTCGCGTCAGTATGTGTTTCCCCCCCCCCCCCCCCCCCATGTTTAGTTTAGTTACTTCTTTCTTTGTTTATTAATTTCGTATTTATTTTATTTTTAGTGATATGTTCAAACGAAAATTGAAGTTGCGTTTCTTCTTTGAACAGCGTAGTTGCGTGTTGGCTACACCCCCCCCCCCCCCCCCCCCCCCCCCCCCCCCCCCCCCCCCCCCCCCCCCCCCCCCCCGTGGCTTTTGCCAAGTTCGGCGAAGCGAGACAGACAACCCCCACCAGTATCGTGGAAAAAAAAAAAAAAAAAAAAAAAAAAAAAAAAGGCCAGTCACCCGTCGAGAAGAGAGCAGCCACGCGTGACAATATCTGTCTGTTAACTGGTGAATACAGGCAGCTTTTGTTGCTACCAATCGCAGGGAGGTGTACAGATGGATGCGAATCGTGTGTAGCTCAACGCATGAAGTAGCGT
>JADBJO010000004.1:1052500-1070000 GCA_016801955.1 Conus betulinus | reverse complement strand
GGTTGCGATTCGTTCCACGGTTTAGAGCGACCTTGACGTAAGGTCATGCATGTGCGCGCTGACTTTCGCGCAAACATTTCGTCTATTTACGATACAGATGTGATCATTTACAAATGAAAGGACGGAAACCGTTTGTGGTGTCTTGTTGGGAGAATTCGTCTTTTATGTTTCTATGTCCCTGTCTTTTTATATCACATTTGCCTTTCTTCTCGAAATTAAAATCAACAAAATCCTAAGTAGTTGGGTCAAAATAGTGATCCTTTCGTTAAAAATTAGGCGCAGACACAAACGCACACTTATAAACACACACACACACACACACACACACACACACACACACCTGAAGATGATGTCAGAAGTGATTCATTTCTGGATCAACTGTTTGCCGTTGTGACTTAACAGTTGCCACGTGACTGCCTTGGCCTGTGTCTTTTTTTCACTGCATCACAGGTCCAACTCCAGCCTGAAGTGAATCAAAATTATGATGTGCGCGTAACGTTCGCAGGATCATTGACAATTAAACCACCAGAGATCATGCTGATCTCGCTCAAAGATCTCATGCAAGGGGACTGGAACATGCAGACGGTTGACAAACCCTTTCAAATCTGTCCAAACCATAAAGAGTTTTTATGACGTGCTATGAAGAAAGAGTTATATGCCGCTGGCACACAGGCCGCTCCTTTACACACCTATTCATATCTCTTAAAAGACAAAGCTGCTCCATGGCATATTTCATATGATGTCCCATTCACTATGAAATACGCGCTTATAGACCGCTGGGATTTGCATGATGGCAGACATACACACTTTACAGCAGAATCAAAACCTTCTTCATAGAGGGCCCACACGATATGATTTTTGAGTTTCTAAAAGAGATAAGCATTAAGCAAAATATGATCAAAGATTTGACAGAAGAAAGATTCCAAAGCAGTTTTAGACAGAGATTATATCATCAACTCACGAGCCAGGTTTCGCCTGTTGGTGCGAATTTCTTTCTTATATGTATTTGAATAGTATTAGTGAACGTTGACAGACTGGGTCTATCTCAGGATTTCCTAAAACTCTGGGTTATCATATCAGCGTTGGTTATATAATGCTCCCTATCAAAATACTTTGGGGCTTATACTGTAAGTCTATAAACGCCCATCAGCAGCTATTAGATTCTCGAAGGCATTATTTATCGGTGGGAGAGAGGAGAAACTGGCGTGCGGGGGCTGTTTCAAAATGCAGACTGCAGGGGCTAGGCACATTTTGTCCGTCGCAGATTGCAGATAACTTGGCGCATACTCAGTCGCATACCGCAAAGGAAATAAGAGCAAACCGGGAAGTTGTGAGGGAGGGAAAGGGAATAGGGAAAGGGAACGTGAGAAGAGAGGGTGGGGTGGGGGTTGAGGAGGTAGAAAGTGTTGATCCATCATGTTTGGCAGCAATGAACTGATTCGTGCGTTGCACAACATTCTTTGTAGCACATTCACCGAGCATGCGATGATGGATAGGTCCCCTGTGTTCGTGTCATTGATCTAAGTGGGCCTGTCTTTGTCACAGACACAAACACGCACACTGTGACAAAACACTTGACAACTCCACCCGATCGGTCCAAACCACCCTCTTTGTACAAACTGTACAAGCCCAAACGGCAGACTAGATTTCAAATAGATCTATATGCCCACTCTCCCCTCTCAAACGATGTTGCCCATCTCTCCTCCTCCCTTCTCCCTCCATCCCCCCCCCCCCCCCCCCCCCCCCCACTCCCTAATGTGGCAGCGTGACACAGCAAAAAAATTCACATCGAGTCATAACCATGTTGCCCGTCTCTCACCCCTCCCCCTCTCCCTCCATCCCCCTCTCCTAGAACAAATGTAGCATGAGCCACCAAATCTTAACACCATATGTTACAAGAAACCATATGTTTCCATTTCAAAATGGAGTGACTGAGGGTGGAAAATGAAGCAAAATTTAGAAAGAGAGAGGGGGTTAGTTACTGCCAAGGACACGGACAAATTGAATACAGCACAAGACACAATGCATTTCAACCTCTTTGGTCTTCTTCAGGTGAAAACAAATAACATTTAGGACAGTGAAAACGAAGAACGAGGAACCACTTATCTTCTCATGTTCACCACGCATCAAAATGGCCACCAGATGGAAACGAAACCACCCAGGAGGGGATCATGGGAGAGGAAATAAGGAGGGGGGAAGGGAATTGGGGGGGGGGGGGGGGGGGGGGGGGGGGGGGGGGTGTGAAACAATGGGATTTGTAGCTTGTTTAGTAGAATAGTATAATATATTTAATGGTAGTGATTATGGTGGATTGATATCAGTGCTTAGTGGTGCTTAAATAAATCAATAAATAAATAAATAAAGAACTTAAATGGGTGGCGATGATGATGATAGTAGTTTATGTGTGGGTAGTGGTATGTGGGGGTGTAGGTAATGCTAATAAAATCAGATGTAGGGGAAAAAAATAATTAATTAAAAATGTAAGAAAAAAAAAAAAAAAAAAAAAAAAAAAAAATAAATAATAAAATAACAATGAAATAAATAATAAATAAATCAATAACAATAATGATAATGATGAAAAAGATTAAACAAGTAAATAAAAAATAAAGCAAATAACAAGTACAAATATTTTGAAATAACAATTATAAATAAATAGATAAACAAATAAAATAAAGTGAAACGAAACAAAATGAAATAAAATAAAATAAATGGAGGATGGCTGCAACCTCTGTATGAAGTGGGTAGTGGGGGTTATGGTGGTGGTGTGTATGTATGTGTATATGTGTGTGTGTGTGTTGGTGGAAGATATTGCCAACTGGTGTTGAAGTGGTGGGTATGTATATTTGTGTCACTGTTGGATGTTGATGCCTTGGGGCTGTAGCATACCAAGTTTGGCAATGAGATGGGTCTCTCATGCAGTGCGTTCAAAGTTGTCACTCTGTGATTGCCAGAATGTCAAGACTTTCACATGGTTGATGTTGTGTTGGGGGTGGTTGAAATGTAGGGCAACGGGTTTGGGTCGGTGGTGGCAGATGTCAGCCAGGTGTTCAGAGATGTGTGTCTCAAGTGTGTGGGATGTTTCACACCTATATAGATCTTATCACACAGCTGGCAGTGGATAGAGTATATAATGTTGCAGCTCTGACAGGAGAATGTACGTTTAATAGTGAAGGAGTCTTTTGGGGCCTGTAGGATGGTGTCTGGTTTGGTGAGGGGGGCAGATTTTGCAATTAGGTTTTGAGCAGGGGTGAGTACCTGGTGGTGTAGGTGTGGAGATTCTGTTCTATGTGGACCGCACACGAGATCTTTTAGGTTTTTATCACGTTTGAACGTGATCATGGGTCTGGTATGGAAGGCAGGTTTGTGATTTTGTGAAATGTGCCTGTTGGATTTGAGGATTCTGCAGATGGGGAGGGTGTCTGGGTGGAAGAGGAGGTAGGTGGTGGGTCTGTCTGTCTCCTTTGGATTCTGGTTTTCCAGAGCAGATGTTCTGGATATGGTTGTGGTGCAGCTGAGAACTTCTTTGATGATGAAACTGGGGTATCCATGGTTTGTGAAAAATTCTGACATTTTGGCTGCTTGTAAAGTGAAGTCTTCTTTGCTGGAGCAAAGTCTGTGAGACAGAGAAATTTGTGAGTATGGAATGCTGTCTTTAGTGTATGGATGGTTGGAGGATGTGTAGTCTAGGTATGCATGCGCATCAGTGGGTTTGTAGAAAATGGAAATTTTGAGAAGGCCATCTTCGAGGGAGATGGTGATGTCTAGCAAGTTGACTGACTGTGAAATGGTGTAGGTTAGCTGGTTGGATGGATGGAAGGTCTGGGCAAAGTTGAGGAAGTTGAGTAGATCTTGTTTGGGCATGGATGTGGCTCCCAGTCCATCATCAATGTACCTTTTGTATAATTCCGGTGTGGGACCTGTGTAGGTGGTTAGTAGGTGGGTATTCCAAGTGTCCCATGAAGAGGCAGGCATAGGATGGCCCCATTTTGGTGCCCATAGCAACACCACTGATTTGTGAGAATGTGTGGTTGTTGAATGGAAAGGTGTTGAGGGTGAGGACTAATTCTGCAAGTCTGACTAGTGCCTAGTGGCGGGAGGGTGTTGTTGGTTGGAGCGCTGTTTGTCATGGAAGAAGAATGTGAGGGCCTTCAGTCCATTGGCTTGGGGGATAGAGGTGTAGAGTAGAGTGACACCATGTCAACTGTGAAGAGGAGGCTGGGTTGAAAAGTGGGGTCTGTGTTGCATGAATTGATCATGTTGAGTGTGTGGGTTGTGCCTTTGAGGTATGTGGGGAGGCTCTATACTATGGGTTGAAGGAGAAAGTCTAAGTACTGTGAAATGTGTTCCATGGGGCAGCTGCAAGCAGAAATAAAGGGTCTGCCAGGTGTGTTTTTTTATGTATTTTGGAAAGCAGGTAGAAGGGTGGACTGTTCAGTGTCTGTCATGATCAGAAGTTTGGCTGTGGTCGGTAGGTTGTTGAGTTTGATTTCTTCTTTGAGATTGCGATGACTTTCTGGTGTTGTGGGAGGGGTGATGTTGCGAGTGGTGTGTAGAAATTTGTGTCTGACAGTTCTTTCTGTGCTTCTATTATGTACAGTTGTTTGTCCCAGACCACAACTGCAGCACCTGCTGGCTTGATGACTATGTTCTGTCATCTCTTAATGGTTTCAGGGCTTTCTGTTGGTCTTGTGAAAGGTACAATGTCGGACAGGTTTGGATTTGATTTGGCTGATGTCTTTTTTTTTGCATTTTTTTAATGTAGAATTCAATTTCGCTGGATTTGTTGGAGGGTGGGTGGGGAAGCACTGGGGATTTGAAACAGTGGATTGAAAATATCAGAGTTCTGTGGTAGTGGGGCCTGGGTATGTTTTTCGAGTGTCACCGTCCAGCAAAGTTTCTTAAAGAATCTTTCCACATCAAGGTGGTTCTGGTACTTATTGGTCGTGGGCTGAATTGGGATGAATTTCAATCCTTTACCAAGACTGATCTTTCATCGTCAGAATGGGGAAGATTCTCAGGGATGCAGTGGACAAGCTGGTGGTGGTGATCAGATTTGGTAGTAGAGTCAGGAATATGGGTTGGGGAGGCTGAGTGGTCAGGGTGAATTGCTGTGTATTTGTTTTGTAATTGTGACAGCTTGTCTTGTTTGGTCTAGTTGCAGTGGTTGTGAATGAGTTGGTTGTGTGTATGGATGAGATGTCTGAGTTTGGAGGCAGAGGCTATGGGCATGATAATTGTGGTTTGTTGTTTGAAATGTTGGAGAAGGTTGTAGAGAGATTTCAGGGTTGAACTGGGTGTTTTTATATGTGCCAACATGAGTTTACGGCTGGTTTGGAAGAGAATCTTTGTGGTGGTAGTGATGAGAGTGGTGTTATGGAGATTAGATAGGGTGTGGGAAAGTGAGAAGCCCCGAGAAATGATGCGTAGTCTAAGACATTGTTTTAGAAAGTTGAGATCAGATGCTGATTTGGTTTTCTGAAACTGTGTTTTGGAATAGCCTAATGCAAATGGCTGGATGGTGGGTGGTAGAAACTGAAAGGACTTACAGAATGACTTATCAGACGTTGATTTCGGTATGACACAAAAGTGACAGGAAAGTTTACGTCACGTCGCGACTATGTCGCCAGTCCCTCCCCTCCTTCTTTCCCCTCTCTCACCTGACACAAAGGCACTGGACCTTCTCCTCGCTCCCCCCCCCCCCCCCCCCCCCCCCCCCCCCCCCCCCCCCCCTCAATATTCACCCCGGCACGCGGATGGTCGCGCACAGTAGGTGGATGATGCAATAGTGTTGCTGTCAATTAACATTCGTTCTACAGATGTATGCATGAATTATCAGACGTTGATTTTGGTACGACACAAATGTTGCTTTCCATTGTTTGCGATTGGTCCAATCCACTATCTGGGGAGGGAGATGACAGACACTTGAGTGACAGCCTGTCTCAAAGGAATAATCTAGAATACACAGTTTAGCATACAAATAGAAGACACATAGGGTCGCACGCTCACTTTTCTTCAAGACTAGCTGTAGATCAAAACAGTGTATCAAGGAAGGCCACTGGGGTAATCAAGAGAGGGGCGTGGTTATCTCCCTCTGATCTGAAACTCCTGTCTAACGTTTCACTATTCTCCCAGAAATGTAAGTTGAAACTATGTTTTTACATTTTGAATCTGTGCATTTATTATATATATGCCATGTAGTTAAGCTACTTTAACTA
This sequence comes from Conus betulinus, assembly GCA_016801955.1. Classification (NCBI taxonomy): domain Eukaryota; kingdom Metazoa; phylum Mollusca; class Gastropoda; order Neogastropoda; family Conidae; genus Conus; species Conus betulinus. Next base: position 1,063,785 of record JADBJO010000004.1, on the reverse strand, counting down.
AAGTTTTGCTTTTAATCTTCAACAGAACTGTTTCCTCTTTCCAGTATGTAAGCAAGTAAAGTTGATGTGTGGATGTGCACTTACCTTGTGTCAGTTCTTTGTTGTTCAATCAGTATTGAATGTTTGAACTTCTCTCTAATTCTGTCTCTCAGAGCTACAAGTACTTTTAAGAATACAAGCCCAAGGAAGCTTATCCAGAGCCACTATTGAGTATTTTAACAGTCCTGGGAACAAATATAAATTTCTTTCATTGACTAGTACCAGAAAGTTGCTCCTTCCACACTAGTAAGAGATTAGGTGGAGGTGAAATATCAATATAATTCTCATAGAGAAAATATTCAGAGTCCTTCCCCTAGAGGAACCCATCGACCCACTCCCAACTCTCGTCACACACACACACACACACACACACACACACACACACACACACACACACACACACACACACACACACACATGCACGCACGCGCACTCATGCACGCACGCATGCACGCACGCAGATGCACGCACACACACACACACACATACACACACACACACTCTCTCTCTCTCTCTCTCTCTCTCTCTCTCTCTCTCTCTCTCTCTCGCACGCATACACTCAAACTCACAAAATATTTAAGCGCACGCACGCAAAACAAGTGCCCAGTCTGATCAGGCAGCCATACTCCGTTGTGGAAGTACTGAAGTCCATGTCAGGTGAGCAGAATACAGTCTGTCTGTCAGCAAATCTTCGCTGTCTAAATTACTGCCAAAGCCAACTTTACCGCGGCTGTATTTGACGTTCCCAAATGTTTCTAAAAACCATCAGTTGAAAAGATGACCTTGGTCGCCGTCTAATTTTCATTCGTATTCTTCCACTGTTAGCATTCTTTGACGTTTACTGTTAACAAGTAATTGATGAAATACGAGCCAGCGTGGCAAAGTGGTCATGGCGGAATCCTGGTTGGGAGTTTGTAGGTTCGATTCCATTGGAGTCATGTGGGATTTTTCTGCTCCAACCGGCTCCTACCCACAGTTGAGTTTGGTACGGGCTCAGTTGGGAAGACCTGGACCACGCAGTCAAATTTCATCCACTAAATGGATGCGTCTCTGAGTGGTGCTAAAATTTTCTGACCAAATACCGCAAACTACTTCTGCTGGTGGAATCCTGATTTAGAACCCATACTGACTGAGAAGATAAGCACACCATTCGTGATGATATCAGGTTTATAGTGACTTTGGTGTTTACATGTATGCCCTAATTATGATAAATTGTAATGCACAGAACAGTTGGTGAGACATTAGTTTTTTTTTTTCACGTTCATGGACTTGCATTACGATAAAGATGTAGATAAAGAGCAAGGTAGTCCTGTGGAAATCACTGTGACGTGGCATGTTGACAACCACACCATCCTGTACTAAACCTCCCCCCACCCCTCCCTCCTTCTACTCCCCTTTCTTCCTCCTTTTTTTTTCTCTTTTTGCCTTTGCCTCACAAACAGCAATACAGATTACTAATCTATGGAAATGCTCAGTCTGTCTTGGCTCTCCTCACAGTATGTCAGGTCTTCTTGAGGTCGTCAACCCCGGAAACAGCACATGGCTTCCCAAACAATGACACGGAAAAAAAGGGACGTCACTTTGGGAGTAAGTCGCCTGTTTCACTCCCTCTCTCTCTCTCTCTCTCTTTTCCTTCCTCCCCTCTCACCTATCTTGTGTGCAGGTGATCGTCTCTGGTTGAGACCAGGGATCATGCTTTCTCGCTTCCTTTCCTTTTCACTACGTGCCATGGCGTTCGTGCGTGCGTGCCGTCCATGCATGATGCAGTTATGTTAAACAGTGCTTTTTCACTTAGTATGAAGGCTAAATAAAATCAACGCCAACAAACAAGATAGAGCATTCTGGAATCTCTTCTACACATTTCCTCACACTGTTGGGGTGGGGAGTGACCAACCCCTCCCTCTCCTCGCCTTTTCTTTGCCTTCAGTGACAGAATCTTCAAAATGATGAAGGCGGTAGTCAAGGGAAAGAAGAGAGCAAACCGAACAGGAACCTGAATGTGTAGCTGAACAGACTAAAAGGGAGAAACTCTGTCCCTCCAATTCATTGTGGCACAGAAGGCTGTAAGACTGATCACCACCAGTGAAAAACAGAGAACAGACTGAGGAAAGATCATATCTCCCACTCTGAGATACCCTGTGTAAGATTCACTGGTCACCCAGAAAAAACTGTAAGTTGAAACTATATGTTTCTAAATTTTCAGACTATGCATTGCTTGTATGTACGCCATGCGTTTTAACAGAGTAACTTTATGCCAATACTTGGTGACATCTATCAAGAAGATGAATGGTTATTATATTGTAACAATTTGCTTGCCACAACTTGGTAAAAACTAGTAAGATGCTTGATTAACACTCTTTGACAACCATCTGACTTGCCAGCATTCAATACTATCTGTTAAGATGATAACTAAATGATAAATTCTGACCAGAAAAGCAATATGCCTGTATTAGGTGAAAAACTGTTACGTTGATTTATGAATGCTGTTGATTGTTGGAATGCTTTTTAGTAGGTGACTCTAAGTCTAATCAACATGTTTACTTGGGCTATGTTTGTACCAAGTTACTTCAATGTAATTCATAAGAAAAACATTGAAGAGTTTTTGAATCCCATTGTTTAGCATTGTTTTACTGTCTCCTACCCATTGTTTCGATCAAACTCTGAGCGATACTGGAGACTGATAATTATGGCAGATATATTTATGTTTGTCTAATCCTTTATTGGTTGAGATCTCACCCATTTACCGAAAGCCAGAGGGCAAGTGTGAGAACTCGACAAACGAGACTCTCAGCTTCTCAACTACAGACTAGGTTCTGTTTGTCTGTTCATAGCCTGGGTTCATACCTACCCCGGGTGTACATGTTATTGGCCCAGCCGGGACAGCACCCCAAGATCAGCTTGCCTGAAGAGAAGGTGGACCAGTCACTAGCAACTATAGAGAGATCAGCTATTCTCTCCGACATCAGATAAGTTCTGATATTCCAAGTAGACTCCAAATCAACTCATCCAAAAGTTTCCCTTTCTTATGATGAAAAAGGAACAACGTCAGCCAAAACTGAAGTAGAGATATTGATTTAGATATTTCACCCTTGTATAAACAAATAAATTTGATGTGTGAGAGTAAGCTTAACTTGTGTCAGTTCTTTGTTGTTCATTCAGGATTTGAATGTTTGAACTTACCTCTAATTCTGTCTCTCGGAGCTACAAGTACTAGTAAGTGTACAAGCCTAAGGAGAATTATTCCTGAGCCACTCTTTAGTAGTTTTAACAGTCCCAAGAAAAACAAACATTTCTTTCGATGACTAGCGCCGGAAAGCTGCTCCTTCCATACTTAGTAAGAGAGAGAGTGGAGGTGAAATCTCAACTTAACTCTATTAGAGAAAATATTCCAAGTCCCTTCCCTTAGAGAACAACACCACCCCACTCCCAATTCTCGTCACAATCACCAGGCAAAAATTGTTTTATTTGCCTTTATTTCTTTGGAAACAATAATACTGTTTGCAAGCACTACTTAGTTAGTGTGTTTAGCTGTATCACAAAATCATACGACATTTTTTAAGTGTTAGTTTTAGGTCTCAGCTGTCAATGCTAGCTATCGAAAAAATATCAATTATGAAACGAAGATGGAGCTCGGGTATAGAAATAAAAAGAAAATGGGAACGTACTGAGAATGCAATATAGCCTAAACAGCTGTTGCAAGATCATGCACCGCGTACGTGAAGTGGGAGAGGCCAACTCCGGTGGTATACAAAGCGAAAGAATTAAAAGAAATTGAGCTAGTAATACGGGTGGGTTCACCATTACAGTTATCGTTGTTTTCCTTTAACCATCTGTCATAATTTCTCAGGAGTGTTGACCACAGAAGAAGTTCTTCGTGTACTTACCTATTCTGTGTAACTATAAAACATGTAAACGTCTTTCACATAATTGATATTTCCGAAGAATACAAAAACTGAGTGGTGTTTCAGAGACACGGTCGTCTGCATCCGAAGACAAAAGTCTGCGTGTTCCATGAAGATAAAACCGAGGTATTGTGAAGATGGCACCCAAGGCATCCAACGACCACCCCACCAAGAACGATGAGGGTTCCAGACAGGCTGGCTCGGACCCAGAAGACGATGGACCGGAGGAAGACCGAGACGTGGAGTCCACGGACCCCCCTGCCGATGGGTTTGTGCCGCCAAATGTGTCTGTGCGCGGGTCTGATGGCAAGCGACGGCGGCCTGGTGTTCCTGCAGTTGGCCATGGTGCCCTGCCTGCAGACCCTGGGGGTGCCCGTGTCGCTGGTCACTGTCGCCGGCGTCATCTCAGGCTCCCTGGCTCTGATGGGACTGCCGCTGATGGGGCTGGGTCAGCGACGGAGGCACGAACCCTCACCGCCGTAAGAAGCCTGCCGTGGTTCTCTCGCCATGTTGTTCGTGACGGGGTACTTGCTGCTTATAGCCGGATGTGCCTTGCGTCTGGATACTGCTGATGAGCATTCCTCTGGAACGATTCCGCCCAACTCTACGAATCTGACCAGGGACATACAATGTTGATTCTTCTTCATTCTCATGAGTCTCATCACCATTCGTTTGAACATACTGCACCGATTTCTCGTTCAGGAGAAAACTTCGGCACGGCAAACACGAAAAACCAAACACCAGAAGCACCGGGATTCTCTGAATCCTCGGAACCCTCGCTGGGAACATTGCACGTGTCCACCAAGAACAGTTCCAACATTTCCGAGGCAGACGACTGGATATCTGTGGATCCCTTGGGCTTGGGCATCCCTCTGACCGGCCTGTTAGGCATTGTGGGCTTTGTGTTCATGGACATGGGCAACGACTTCAACAACGCGTGTCTGAAGAGCTTCGTGCTGACCTGCACGTCCAGGAGGCAGCACAACTCGCTGTTCGTGGTGGGCGTGCTGATGTCGGCGCTGGGCGGCTGTGTGGCCGCTGTCCTGGGCGTTCTGGACATCGCCCGCTCTGCTGCTGGATGGCTATGACTTGTGAGTCAGCACCTCTCTCTCTCTCTCTCTCTTTCTTTCTCTGTCTGTTTGTCTCTCTCCCTGTGTCTGTCTGTCTCACTCTCTCTGTTTCTCTGTCTCTCTGTCTCTCTCTCTCTCTCTTTGTCTCTCTCCTGTGTCTGTCTGTCTCTCTCTCTCACTGCTATTGCCTGATGGCAATGACTTGTAAGTCGGTTTCGGTTTCTCTCTCTCTCTCTCTCTCTCTCTCTCTCTTTCTTTCTTTCTTTCTTTTCTTCCTTCCTTCCTTCTTTCCTTCCTTCCTTTCTATCTTTTCTTTCTTTCTCTTTGCTGCTTTATGGCAGCAACGATTTGTGAGTCAGACTTTCTCTCTCTCAGCACTTCTCTCTCTCTCTCTCTCTCTCTCTCTCTCTCTCTCTCTCTCTCTCTCTCTCTCTCTCTCTGATGCTTGATGGCAATGACTTGTGAGTCTGCACTTTTCTTTCTTTCTGTTCTTGTTTTCTTTTTGTCTTTCTGTCCTCCTTCCTTTTGCTGGCTGTTTGTCCCAGGCACAGACTAAGCATGGCTGAGCAGGCTAGATTTGTGTTCCCCTTTATCTGACAATGTAAGGGAAAACAATTGTTTCTTGGTTTGTCCGTGAGATGACTCAAAACAGTTGGGTTTATCTCCTTCACTTTTAGTTTTATAGGATTCTTCGCAGATTCAGTAGTTAAGAGCTGATTTAGTCAGGAGGTCTCTGTGAGCAACGTGGACGTAATGTCAATGGGAAAGTCGTTCAACTTTTCATTATCTGTATTTGGTCAGGGAATGGTTGATGGCGCGAAGGATCTGCATCCGGATTGTCGAATCTGGTTTTCTTTCAGTCATTCTTTTTTGCCTCTCAGTTTTCATGCTTTGTGATCTGCACCTCCTGTGTGCGCTCGTAGGACAAGTGGTTCTTTCACATGTACGTCCTCTTTGTGTAGGCAGCCCTATTCCATTCTCTGTTACAGAGCTTGATCTTGCCATCCTTAAACCCAATCAAGACATTGACCAACATTTCATGAGCTCTAACACGTATACCTTGCATCTGCTGCATCCATACCTTGGAAAGGGATTGTGACTTTGACTTGCATCAGTTCTAACACGTGTACTGTACATCTGTGTGCTGCATGCATATCCTGGATGGGGTTACTTATCTATCGGTCGTTTCGTTCATTTGTTCCTTCAGTCAGTCAGTGAGACAGTCAGTCACCCTGTAAGTTGGTCGGTCATTGTCTCTGTGTTTAGATTAGTTGGAGACGATGAAAACAGCAACAGAATGATTACTTAAACTGAACAGATGTTTACTAGGTCATTATTCTTACCCCACTCTGACAAAGCACTTGTTTAAACGAACAGGAACGAAAACTCCAAACACACACGTATGCAAGTGAAGAGGAAGGAGAACTCCAAACGACAATTTCCTCACCTGGCGACATCGTGTGATCTGTCACCATCACTATTAACTAGTTTGTTGAAGGGACTTTCTAGGGTGTAGAAATGTCTGGATGGATTTTCTGGCTTGGAAGGATCGCCTCAGCTCTCTGCTGTCAGTCATACGATACAGGATAGACATGCTGTTAACAGCAGACCAATCCTTCATAGTGTCCAGTCAGGAATTGTTCAGCTTGCCTGCATGGTGCCCTTTAGGCGGAACCCTGTGTTTCAGACAGAGAGTCATGGAGAGGCACTTGTCCATACGAGGCAGGCTTAAAGCATAATGGACAACTGTTGCGCAAAGAGAGGTTCTTGTCTGTCTGCTACCACTTGTAACTTGGTTGCTGCTGTGCAATAGTAGATGCGGTTGCAGCAGCAATGATAGTAGCAGCCGCTGCAGCAGCAGCAGATCCAGCATCAGCAGAAGCAGCAATGGTCGTAATAGTAGTGACAGCAGCAAAAGCAGCAACAGCAGTAATAGTAGTAGCAGCAGTGGTTGTTGTTGTTGTAACATATATCGCTTTAATAGGTACCAAAAGCAGCAACAACAGCAAGCAGTAGTAGTAATAGTAGTAAGTAACAGCAGCACGAATAGTAATACTAACCGAAGCACCAGTTGTAGCAGCAGCAGATGTAATAATAATATTGTTATTGTTATTATAGATGTGTGGGTAACAACTACAGCAGCAGTAGTAGGGCAGGAGTTGAAGTATCAGGAGCAGTATTAGCAGGCTTAATGGTAGTTGCAGTAGAAGTAACAGCGGAGGAGCAGAATCATCAGCAACCATTGTGATAATTGTTCTTGCTCTAAAAGCAACAGTGGTATGTCAGTTTTTGTTTTCTCTACCTAACGAATGCTGACCAACATTGTTCCAGAGAGGCCGTTCCCACCAAGACGCTGCTGCTGGCTGCCTTCTTCCTGGTCGTCACCGTCGTCTGCATGCTGGTTACTCTGTTCTCAGCCCCCCTTTCCTTCCCGTGAGAAAGACAACATCATCGTCCAGTGACCTCAGTCTGTCCAAACCGCTTGGCTGTGAAACAGACAAGGAGGATTTCCCCAAGCCCAGAGTCACCAAGGATGCTCAGATATCGTTAAATCAAAGCCTGATGAACAACATCGTCCCGAACAGTGACGACAATTATGACCAAACTCTCAGCGATGGAAATGGTGCGAGTGCACGTACCTCGTCTTCGAATTCAGTTTGTGGAGCATGTCCTCAAACAGAGGGCGAGAAGAACAGTTCATCCGTTCCAGTGCATTCAGGGAATTTACCTGGTTTGCCAGCAGGGACAAGAGAAGCCGAAAGGCAGCCGTTTCTCAGCTCCTGTGACACAACACAGTGTCAAGATTCAGTCAGCCATGCCGGAAAGCCTGCAACAAACATGGTCGTGATCCTCAAAGACCCATCCGTGGGGTCAGTGGAATGTGCAGTGGCGGATGATACCACCTTTCCTTATGACTTCAAAGGCACGAAGAAATGTGTACAGGAGAACCCCCCAGGTCCAGGTAAACCTCAGCAAGCCCCAGACACCCACCAGTATTCGCCTGTTTTGAAATGGGGTAAGTTCATTTTTATTTTATTTCATTTATTTCTTTTATTTTGTTACAGTTGGTTTTGTTTTTGTTTTTGTTTTTTTTTTAAAGCTGAAGACTCGAAGCCATGTTCTTAATGTTTTCAGTTTCTTAGTTTGCGTTTTGTCTTACAGACAAATGTGATGATAATTTAATTTAGCGTTATGATACGTGTTGATGCAAGCTTTGGGAGTCTTAAAAGTGCATACAATGAACCATGATAATTTAATTTAGCGCTGTGATACGTGTTGATGCAAGCTTTGGGTGTCTTAAAAGTGCTATAATGAGCCATGATAATTTAATTTAGCGCTGTGATACGTGTTGATGCAAGCTTTTGGAGTCTTAAAAGTGCTTACAATGAGCCAAAGTGATAGTTTATATAGCACAGTCATCGTCAAGGTTGTGACAAAAAAGGAAAGAAATGTCTAACAAAACCAGGAAGCAAAAGGTACATATCATTGTGACCTTGGTCTCTTCTTCAAGGCAATTCAAAACGTTTTCGAGAATCTAGCGGAAAAAATTGAAATATTATCTTTGACCTTATCACTACAGAGCAAAGTCAAGGTGTTTTCAGTAGATTGAAAAGTTTTTGCGTCTGGTAATCGGACGTTTATCAAAAATCTATTGAGAGGATGGGGAACATTGCGATATTGTATACAGGGGAGACAACTGTTTTTTTTTGTTGTTTTTTTTTTTTACAAAAGCAGAAATAACTGTCTGTGTAGTAGGGCAGACAGAGAGTCACCATCGTGATCAAGCCTGAGTGTTGAGAGTTTCTGGTACTGACTCGGCTTTGTCATATTTCGTCTAATCCAGCTTTTGTTGAAAAGCACAAACACAAATAAAAATTCTTTGTGACTTTAAGACCTTGAAGGCCAGTTGATTGATCACGTGTGTTGTGGTTTGACAAATGAAAGAGAGTAGCTAGATTCCTTTCCGTAATGTAAATAAGTAACTTTTCTTTATCTGTCCTGACCAGTTCTTACCCAGGGTCAAGAGTGCTAAAGGCTCACGGGGACCAGACAGTGCAGTCTCCTGACTTGACCGTTTTCATGTTATAGTGTGTCGTCAGAGAATGCTGCAAGTGTCCGTGTTACTCTTGGTGTGTTTTTCTCTATGAAAGGAAGCGTAGAGTGCATTACTGTCGTGCGGTCTCAAACCAGTGTAATGAACTGCCACAGTTTCACCCTATTAATCCGTGTCAGTTCTTACGGAACGGAGAAAATGCCTTAAATTGTGGGACATGTAAAGCGCTCCCGAATGCACATCAATATAACATATAAGATATAAGCAAGGGACTTCAAACTCATTGCGCTTTTATGATGTTCTAACTGTTCCAGACAATTTTTCTACCAACATTTTGCGTCAAATACACAAAGTTTGTCTTGTTTAAATGTTCTACTAATTGTTACAGGCAAAATTTCCACGAAGATTGTCTACTCAAGCATTCCAGGCAAAATTTTCAAAATTGTCATGTTTCAACTATTCTTCCCGAATGTTCTAATTCTAGGAAATTTTTCCTCTAAGATCTTCTGGTCCAACACTTCCAGGTACAATTTTTTTGTGTGTGTTTTTGTTTTGTTTTTAAACAAAGGTTGCTTGAATGTAACTGTTCCAGTCAGATTGCCTTGTCTTGTTCCAACTGTTCCAGGCATGTTTTCATAAATTCATCAAGACTAGCTAGTCGAGACTGTTCCAGGCCTGTTTTTCATCCAGACTGGCTTGTTCCATCCGTTCCAAGCATATTTCCTGTCAAGACTGCCTTGTTCCAAGTGTGCTTTCCTTCAAGATGATCCTATCTCAATTTTGTCCCAGGCCCATTTTCCATCAAGAGAACGACGCTGAAGATGATCCCTGTCTGTGTCTCCATGTTCTTCATGGCTGGCGCTTGGCAGTCTTTCAACATCTGCGCCACAGACTACCTGGGCAAGATTGTCTACGGCGGTGACCCAGACGCAGGCGGCCACAGCCGATCCTATGCTGCCTACCAGCAGGCATTAGGACCGGGTCCCTCGGGGTGCTGATGCTGAATGTTGCCTATGTCGCAGTGAACCTGCTGCAGAAGAAGGTTCTCGCACTTATTGGTTAGTAAACTCCAGTAAATTACGGTTGTCATTGCTCTTATGATCGACTCACGAATGTCAACGAAGGAAGTCTTTGTGATCACTCCCGTTTTAGTTGTCCATGTGCATGGTCATTAGGATTGTTTGAATGTGTTGATGGTAGTGGTGGCAAAGTTCAACATTTGCACATTTCCTGATAATTACAGCGGCTACCATAACCGAACTGGGCCGAACATTAAATATTGAAAGGATCTTTCCAGCCACCCTATATGTGAAGACATAACCAACAGTCAAGACTATTAAATTCTGATTAAAGCAATATGTTGAGTATTACATTGTTGACATATCTACTATCTATTGTCAGTTACAAACATATTTCAATGAACTGATAGAAGATATGTTACAACGGTGATTTTAAAATATATGTTACAACGATGTTTTGAAAATATATACTACAACGGTGTTTTTTTTTTTTTTTTTTAACAAACAATATTCTAACAAATCTCAAGTTACAATGTATCAAAATCAGACCGTTTCATGCAATTCCGTAAGTGGAGATACAGATATGAATAATGGATGTATCACCAAATGCAAAAGATAGGGCGCATGTAGGCCCAAGTACATGTGGACAAATATACCAAGATTGTAACAGCCTCTAATGCATGGTGAAAACAAGCAAATGAAGTCGCACTGAAGCTGCAAAATGAACAATCTGACATGTTTCAACAGGACCAAATCCTTACAAAAAAACTAGAAAACATCGTTGATTTTTATTCATATTGTTGCCGAAATGATATGAATTGCGCGCTGATCACGCAAAATGCGACAACAATCCATCCGAGTAAGGTGTAATATGCGTGACGTCAAAATAAAGCGTCATGTGTGTTTACATCAAGTTAACCGGATGACGCACATTTAAAAGAAATTGGTTCTAAGCACTGACCGTCCAGCCAGGAAGGAAAGTGTTGAGACAAAAAAACGTCTGCCAGAATTAGGTCAATGTCAGCAGAAATGGCCTTTTTTTTACTTTGGAATATTATTTGAGAATACTCCATTACAACTTTTGTCACCCTTTCTCTTCAAACTTCTCTCTACTCACCTTGCCTCCGCCGCACTCACCTCCCTCACCTCATAAAAAAAAAGTCCTAATACAGTCTTACCGTACAAGATCAATGTGCGTTTC
>JADBJO010000004.1:1045000-1050000 GCA_016801955.1 Conus betulinus | reverse complement strand
GGGTCACTGCGAGTGCCAAAGTGACAGTGAAAAGGGTCATTGAAAGCGCCAAAGTGACAGTGAAAAGGGTCACCGCAAGTGCCAAAGTGACAGTTAAAAGGGTCACTGCGAGTGCCAAAGTGACAGTGAAAAGGGTCCCCGAAAGTGCCAAAGTGACAGTGAAAAGGGTCACTGCAAGTGCCAAAGTGACAGTAAAAAGGGTCATTGAAAATGCCAAAGTGACAGTGAAAAGGGTCACCACAAGTGCCAAAGTGACAATGGAAAGGGTCACCGCAAGTGCCAAAATGACAGTGAAAAGGGTCACTGCAAGTGCCAAAGTGACAGCGAAAAGGGTCACTGAGAGCGACCACAGCGACCCTAAAAAGGGTTACTTTTTTCACGGCCACTTAAAAAGTGAAACTGAAGTGGGTTTCATGAAAGAGACAAAGGTGCCTTCAAAGTGAAACTAAAGAGGGTCGCCCTGACGATGTGCTATCAGAGAAAGGCAGGACTTCGCGCTCCAGCTAGTACTTTCATAGAACCCAATGAAGGTGCGATTTTGATTTTGTGCGGGGTGCAGGGACTGGTGTCCCTGTTACAGCACTGTGATGGTCCATCACGTGATAGGCTCTGTTTTGTAGGTCCCAAAGCGAGGCTCTAGGTCAAAAGGTCAGAGCGTTTGCCTGCAGAGTTCGAACCCACTCGTGAGATCGGATTTTAACGGCTTGAAAATCTTCTCTGTCCACCCAGCACTTAATGGGTACATGATTCAGATCAGGGCAGGTTAAGGCGGTGGAAGGAAAGGGGGTGGTGTCCGCTTTCTACTATGCTGTGTCAAGGGCACGGTGACCCTCTGTTAGTTCACTGGCTGTAAGGCTGTTGACCCTTAAAACAGAGTGGGCATATCGGGCGGTGTGCATGGTTCGGAGAGACAGAGCTATTTGATCACGTGTGTTGTTTTTCTTGTTTGTTACAATCATTTTCAAAATTCACTTTTTAATTGTTTCCATTTACTTTATATATCTATCTATCTATCTATCTATCTATCTATATATATATATATATATAGAAATATATAATATATATATCCTATAACAATAAATTCCAAGGGGTTGATAAGTACCGTTAAAAATAGGATGCACCATTTTAAAGCAACTTACAGAGACAACCCTCAAAACCATCCTGAGGAGAGCCAGCGCTCGAAACAGACCTGTCGATTTTAAAACTTCCTTTTACCATCCTATTTTTAACAGATGTTGCTCCGCAAGGGGTCGAGCATTTTAAGAATTTATTAGGCATTTTAGTAGTATTCTTTATATATATATATATATATATATATATATATATGTGTGTGTGTGTGTGTGTGTGTGTGTGTGTATGTGTGTGTGTGTGTGTGTGTGTGTGTGTGTGTGTGTGTGTGTGTGTGTGTGTGTGTGCATTTATGTAATTAGCTTCGTCCTTGTAGGTTCATTCTCGTATCTCCCTCATGGGCTAAAACGGACTATCTGGCGATGTGTGTAGTTCAGGCAGGGACAGGCCTACTGTTCGTCTCTGCATCTGACGGACGAGGTCATTCTGTTCTGCACAATCTCTGTTGTTTTTTTTTTGTTTGTTTGTTTGTTTTGTTTTATTTCATTGTCTTTTATATTTCATTTTAATTGATTCATTAACTGCTATTTCATTTTTATTTTTTATTTTTTTTTCTTTCTGTTTTTGCTGTCCCATCTCCTGTGCCACCTCAGTGGTATTGCACCCACACCGCTCATTTCATTCCGATCCCCTCGTCCACAGCCACAGCGCGGCCCGGCCGCCGCAACCCCGGCACTGGCAATCTACAAGGAACAATCATTGTCAAGTCGTTCAGAGGCAACCCACCGGAAGAGACACTGCACTGCTGCAGAGTCACTTCGGCGGTGTTCAGTGGTGCCTGGTCTGATCCAACATACGCAGGTCACCACCTACTAAGCCCCCCTACTGACGACAATAATTGCTTAGTCGCGGAGCCGGCGTGGGAGAGCTCTCGTTTCGGAGGGCGCCACCATGTCCGCCCAATAACAGCCCCATGAATTTGCCGATTCGATGACCCCGATGGAACCAGACAAAGGCCAAAGACGTGGAGAGGACATCGAAATATGGATCACTATGAGAGCAGGACATGAAAGGTCACAGAATTTGAGACTTCTGTTTAATGCTGATCGATCAGAATGAGGATGATGAAGACGGTGGTACGGATTTCCATTCCGGTCTGAGACTCTATGACAGGACTGTATTCTACGCTTACTGTTAGAATATATCCCCCGGCGTCAATATGACCCGAGAGATCCAGACACCTGCAGTGATGGTCAGGAAAGTTGAGCAACACTCTCAGAGACGCATCCATTGAGTGGATGAAACTCGACTGTGTGGTCCCCGGTCTTCCCAACCGAGCTCGTAGCTAGCTGAACTCTTGGTAGAAGCTGGTCGGGGCAGAAAAATCTCACAAGGGTGTGATGGGAATCGAACCAACGATTTCCCAGCTGGGAATCCACGACGCTAACCACTGCGCCATGGTGGCTGGTACTATTTAACATTTCATTTACTTGATTAACTAATTTCAAACAACAAACCAACCAACCAACCAACAAACCAACTAAACCAATCAACTACATACCCCTACTACCTACCTACCTACCTACCTACCTACCTTCCTAACTAACTAACTAACTAACTAACTAACTAACTAACTAACTAACTAACTAACTAACTAACTAACTAACTAAAACGACTGACTGACTAACTAACTAACCAAGTAACTGAACGAACGAACAAACGAACGAACAGACGAACGAACAAACGAACGAAGGAACTAAACTAACTAAACGTTTATGTATCCCGTGAGTTTATTTCAGTGTAGTGTTTACTGTAACGGCTGTCTGTGAATTCCTTCAGGGCCCAAGGCGGAGTACCTGACGGTGTGCGTAGTTCAGGCCGGGGTGCTGTTGTCGCTGCAGCTGACGGACGAGGTGGAGCTGTTCTACACTGCAGCCGTGGTGTATGGCCTGTTCCGCTCCGTCATGTATACTGTGCCCTTCATGCTGGCCAACACTATCTGTCAGCAGGTGCGTGGACCTGTGTGCCCCACTGTCTGTCAGATTATTTGTCTATCATCGGTCTCTCTGTCTGGCTGGCTGTCTCTGATGTCCATATAACTTAAACACGATTGTGTACCAGTCCACGTCGGGTTCAGTTTTTGTTTTGTTTTATTGCACCAACTGTTATGTATTTGTGGTTCTTTCAGCATGCATAGCTGTTGCTAAATATTTATTATGATGTAATTAGCCTATCTTTCAGATAGCCACTATAGACTAATCTGATTGAAAACATTGGCTGTCTCTCTCCCCCTCTCTCCCCCTCTCTCTGTCTGCACACACACACACACACACACACACACACACACACACACACACACACACACACACACACACACACACAGATTAAATCATTTTTTGTAATGCAATGCTTAACATCAAGGTAGGTGGCTAATTGATATGCAATGTCACATATGCAGCCTACCTTTTGATGTTAGTATAAACGAATCCAGTTAATTATATTCTGAAGTGCATTACTTGACATTGAGAGAGGCGGCTGAATGATATGCAATATCAAATATGTGACCAATCCTTTTTGCATTAGTTTCAAACACACGCAACATTCTCTTTTATGAGGCACCACAAATTCTGCTGAATAAAACAACTGTAGTCTCTTCATCCCCTCGCCCCATCCTCCTCCCTCCCCCTCCATCCCCTGTTCTCTCTCTCTCTCTCTCTCTCTCTCTCTCTCTCTCTCTCTCTCTCTCTCTCCCGGCTCTCTCTCTCTCTCTCTCTCTCTCTCTCCCCCCCCCCCCCTCTCTCTCTCTCTCTCTCTCTCTGTTTCCCTCCCTCATCCTCTCTTTCAACTCATTGCTGTGTTTGTTGGGCGTCCGAAGTTACCGGCTATAATGCTGTCACTCTCTCTGCCTCCTCTTTCTGTCCTCCTCTTCTTCCCTCTAAATCATTATTAGGACACCAAGCACCTTGCAGCACGAACAGAGTTACAATCACCATCCTCCCCACCCCGTTTCCTCCCCTTCCTGTCAATTGGACACAGAATAATTAGCAATATCAGCAGAGTTACAACAACAGTCCTACACCCCCCCCCCCTCCCCGCCCCCTGCCTTCTCATGTTGATATACTTACAATATTAGCTAAATTACAGCTATCCCCCGTCATTCCTCTCTCCTTGCTCTCATTTTGACACACAAGAACTTGCTGTTTCAACAGAATTACATCTATCCTCCCTCTCCCCCTTTCACTCCCACCCCCCGTCCTGTCTGTCTGTCGTCGTCTGTCTGTCTGTCTGTCTGTCTCTCAAATGCTGTTATCGATAGGTGTGAGAATGTATGTAATGCTGTTGTTTTTTTCCCATCACCTACCCACTCGCTTCCCCACCCACGTCAGCACCTTTCTCACTACTGTTTTGCAAAGATGCCTATGGCCTATATGCATGAAACGTTCGCATTCGCATTCTCTCAAATGCTGTCATGCTGGTCATGGGGGTTCCCAAAATTATCCTCTGAACTGGCAGAGGCACCCAACAGCAGTCCACAAAACAAGTTTACCTTTAGCTCTTCTTTATTTATATGCACGACAACATAGATGAAAAAGAAAGAGGTAGGGCCAAATTTCAGGGGAGAGAGGACGGGTAACTACACACTATCCCTGCAAAAAAAAGGAGAAACATTCCGACCTGTACCCATATTTTCACCAAATGGAGTGTGTGCCATAACTAGCCACTAAATCCAAGGGGATCGGGGGGGGGAAGGGGGGGGGGGGGGGGGGGGGGGGGAGGGGGGGAGGGGGGGGGGGGGGATGTAATAATGGAAGGGGGGCACACACTCCATTTAAAAGAAAAATGAATGAGGGACGGTAGGAAAAGAGTTAATCAAATGGACTGGTAGAAGAACGAAGAAAAAAAGTATGCAATAGTGGAAAACACACACAAAA
>JADBJO010000004.1:1027500-1037500 GCA_016801955.1 Conus betulinus | reverse complement strand
ACTGCTGTCATTTCAGTCCTGCCTTTCAGTGCTTGTCGCTAGACTCAGCAGGCTCTGCGGCATGTCCGCTGTCTGTGTTGTCATGGCGATAATCCTAAAGGAGTCATCGGGCTAAAACGTGTGGGAGATGATAAAATATGATTGCAGCCATGGCAGAATCCATTACGTCACGTCTATCAATGCAGTGACAGCTCGTTGGTGAGTCAAAGGGCGAGGTGGCAGCGTGGTCTTGAAGGTCACTGAAGTGGTAGCTCGCCTTTTAAGTCATCAAGGTGACAGCGGGCAGCTTGCCCTTTAAGGTCATCAAGGTGGCAGCTCGCCCTTCAAGGTCATCAAGGTGGCAGCTTGCCCTTTAAGGTCATCAAGTTTGCAGCTAACCCTTTAAGGTCATCAAGTTTGCAGCTCACCCTTTAAGGTTCTGAAGGTGGCAGCTCGCCCTTCAAGGTTATCAAGGTGGCAGCTCGCCCTTCAAGGTCATCAAGGTGGCAGCTCGCCCTTTAAGGTCATCAAGTTTGCAGCTAACCCTTTAAGGTCATCAAGTTTGCAGCTCACCCTTTAAGGTTCTGAAGGTGGCAGCTCGCCCTTCAAGGTTATCAAGGTGGCAGCTCGCCCTTTAAGGTCATCAAGTTTGCGGCTCACCCTTTAAGGTTCTGAAGGTGGCAGCTCGCCTTTCAAGGTTATCAAGGTGGTAGCTCGCCCTTCAAGGTCATCAAGGTGGCAGCTCGCCCTTTAAGGTCATCAAGTTTGCAGCTCACCCTTTAAGGTCTTCAAGGTCAAAGGTGGCAGCTCGCCCTTTAAGGTCATCAAGGTGGCACCTCGCCCTTTAAGGTCATCAAGGTGGCACCTCGCCCTTTAAGGTCATCAAGATGGCAGCTCACCCT
Organism: Conus betulinus; assembly: GCA_016801955.1. Lineage (NCBI taxonomy): Eukaryota > Metazoa > Mollusca > Gastropoda > Neogastropoda > Conidae > Conus > Conus betulinus. The sequence continues at coordinate 1,036,619 of JADBJO010000004.1, read as the reverse complement.
TTAAGGTCACCAAGGTGGCAGCTCGCCCTTTAAGGTGATCAAGGTGGTAGCTCGCCCTTTAAGGTCATCAAGGTGTGTGACGTGACGCTTGACAACACCATCCGATCGTTCCCACTAAAACACCAAACCAAAGAATACATTTCAAATCTAAGCACACTCTCCCCTCTCAACCCCCCCCCCCCCCCCCCCCTCTTTCTTGCTTAGGATGGTGCGAAAGGCCCGACTGACACGATCTATGACACAGGAAAAAAATTGCGTCACGGGAAATGCGTGCCGCCTTTCGTTCTTATCGGCCTACCTCCCTTCCCCTCTCTCAACCCTCCCTCCCCATGCTGTGCGATACTACGCAGCATGGGATGTGCGTTCTAACAATAGCCCGTCTCCCCCCCCCCCCCCCCCCCCTACACCTATACAGATGCATAAATTAACTGAGGCTCACAACCACCTATACGGATGCATGAATTATCCTGTGCCGATTAGGTTCAAACAATTTCTGAGGCGATTGGTGACAAGACTAAATCCCTCCCCCCTCTCACCCCTGATCGGTAAATGACAGGTCGTCTCAATTTGATTCGGCAAGCGAGAGAGATTCATATACTAGGCACACACAGGTGCAACTTCACTGACCCCTCAGGACTGCCTGTAGACAAGAGCAGAGGAAGACAAAGGGACAGAGAAGGCCTAGTCCATTCTTGGTAAACTCCTTGATCTCAAGTCATTCCCTGTTCATTCCCAGGAAAAGTGAGTTGGAAACCTGTTTTACATTTTTGAATCTATGTATTGATTTTATGTATGCTGTGTGTGTTAACATTGTAACTTGTACAAAAATGCTTAGCAACATTTATCAAACTGATGAATGATTATTCTGTGTAGTAGTTTGCTTGCCATCATATGGCAAAAGCTCTCTCCCCCAGTGGTTTTGATTTCTTTGTTAACAATCTGACCACTGCTCTTTGTTTCACCCTGACTTTTGTCAGTATGCAACTCTGTCTGTTAAGATAATAATTCAATGATTAATTTTGATCAGGAAAACAGTATGCCTGTGCTAGGTAAAAACTGCTACTCTGATTTATAAATACTGGTGATTATTGGAATGATTTGTAGTGTATGACTTTAAGTCTACACCACATGTGTACTTGGACTAAGCATAGCCCAAGTCAGTGTGATTTAATTCATATGAAACAAGGAAGAGTTGTATAACTAAAAAACTGTAACATTGTATTACTGTCTCCTACCCTTTTGTAAGCTTAACTTAGCCATTAAACAAAAGTGGAGGTTAATAGTTATAGCAGAACTCTACCATAGAGAAAACTTTGCTGGCTGAGTCTCACACCCTCTCTGAAAGAAAGAGGAAAAGGGTAAATGTGTGCACTCTACAAGCCAGCCACCAGATTCTCATCTACAGATCAAGTTCTCTTTATCGCAGAACTGGGATCCTGGTCACGCTGCACATCACAGTGAACCAGGAGCTGGGACTTCGCCAGAAACCAGGGCGACACCAGACAACAAATCTACACCAGTGGGGCAGTCACCAGCCACAGGAGAGATTGACTGTTCTCTCCGAAGCAAAGCTAAGTTTGCTTACCACCCGGACTCAAACCCCATCAGACCCTTACCCTCACTTTTTATGATGAAACAGTGAGAACCTGTCTATGAGTACCATTCTGGCTACAGCACTGGTGCTAGCAAGCAGAATGGATGTATAATAACCATATACATTCAGTGTAACGTAGACAGAACCCCTGTATGCCAACTTAAGCTTGCTGCACAGAGTGCAAGCGAGTAAAGTAGGAGTGAGGAAGGAGCCCTCATTGTGGTAGTCCAATGAGAACTGAAACACAGCCTAGGGAAGTGACATGCCATTTCTTATCTATGTGTAAGTAATAAAAGTTGATGTGTGAACGTGCACTTAACTTGTGTCAGTTTCCTGTTGTTCAATCGAATGTTGAATGTTTGAACTTCTCTCTTCAATTCTGTATCTCGGAGCTATAAGTACTTTGAATTAAGAGTACAGGCCTAAGGAAAATTATCTCAGAGCCATTCTCCCGTATTTTATCAATACCCGGAACACATAAAAATTTCTTTGATGACTAGTACCGGAAAGTTGCTCCTTCCACCATAAGGTAATCAAGGTGCAGCAGCTCACCCTTTAAGGTCATCAAGGTGGTAGCTCGCCCTTTAAGGTCATCAAGGTGGCAGCTCGCCTTTAAAGGTCATCAAAGTGGCAGCTCGCCCTTTAAGGTCATCAAGGTGGCAGCTCGCCCTTTAAGGTCATCAAGGTGGTAGCTCGCCCTTTAAGATCATCAAGGTGGCAACAGGCAGCTCGTCCTGAAAGTCATCAAGGCGGAAGTTCACCTTCTAAGGTCCTTAAAGTGGCAGCACATTGCACTGTAGTGTATTGTATTACGCCGTGTTGCATTGTATTGTGATGGGTTGCACTGTGTCGTCTTACATTGCATTGTACTCTAGTGTGCTGTTCTGTTGCATTGGCTTGTATTGCACATCCCACCCCCATTCCCACATCCCTACCCACTCTGTGATGTTGCCACAGTATAGCACTACCCATCTCCTCTACTTATGTTTGCTGTTCTGTACCAGTCAAAGTAAATCTTCACACAGAAAGGTGCCAAGGACAATTCATTTGTCGCCATAGCTTTCTTTTGAGTGCGTAAAGTGCATGCTGGACAACAGACAGTAACCTCTCGTCACTGTTATCAGTGTGTGTGTGTTGACAGACAGTAAATTTTCCTCACTGTTATCAGTGTGTGTGTTTGATAGACAGTAAATTTTCCTCACTGTTATCAGTGTGTGTGTTTGACAGATAGTAACCTATCCTCACTGTTATCGGTGTGTGTGTGTGTTGACAGTAAACTCTCCTCACTGTTATCAGTGTGTGTGTTGTTGACAGACAGTAAACTTTCCTCACTGTTATCAGTGTGTGTTGACAGACAGTAAACTTTCCTCACTGTTATCAGTGTGTGTTGACAGACAGTAAACTCTCCTCACTGTTATCAGTGTGTGTGTTGGCAAATAGTAAACTCTCCTCACTGTTATCAGTGTGTGTGTGTTGACAGACAGTAAACTCTCCTCACTGTTATCAGTGTGTGTGTTGGCAAATAGTAAACTCTCCTCACTGTTATCAGTGTGTGTCTTGGCAGACAAGATTCCATCTTCACTGTCATCAAGCACCGTAATCTTGCCGGGAACGAGCACGCATCTTTTTTGCGCTGAACATTTTAATCCACTTAACAAGATGCCTGCGATTGCATCAAAAAATGATTCTATTTCGTTTTACATATTTTGGTCAAACATGCACATAACACATTGACGAGTAGCACAAATAATGACTAGATTTGTTTGGGGGGTATATCTCTTTTTGATCACATACGCACATGATATATTTATGATTGTTGATACTGGTGCAACAAATACAAGTAAACATATACGCATTACAACGCTGATATATTGAAGATAGAGACACTTACCATATCTTCCCCCAACGTTCACACACACACACACACACACACACACACACACACACACACACACACACACACACACACACACACACACACACACACACACACACACACACACACACACACACACACACACACACACAGAGTGAGAGAGAGACAGGTAGACAGACAGACAGAGACAGACACATAGACAGACAAAAGACAGAGACAGAGAGGGATATAGTGTCAGTGGCATTTTCAGATTTTATGGACCAATTATGCTTCTTTGACACACGAACATACCCTATCACTATCCTCCCCACGCCAATGCACAAGGAAAAATTATATAAGAAAAAGAGGTAGAGGGGGCAAGGAGAGGGAGGGGTAGGTAGAACCCAAACAATGATGCGATCAGTGACGCCATCAGTGGAGCACGCAGCCCAAAGTTGGATGTGCAGGTGCGACCATACTGTGGGCATGGCGACAGCAGAGACTGGGTCAGGTCTGACCCTGTAGGACTGATTCTACAGACCCGAACTTCCCTGCGGACAGCAAGTCGCCAGGCGCTGCGGTCAGTGGCAAGGGTCTTCCGTCCGATCCGAGGAACACCACAGGTTCCGAAGGATGCTTTCTGGCAGCCTTTGAAGCCGCCCAGTGTTCCTTTCACAAGGCGCTGAAGAAGACCAGCGTTGGAAGACGGGAAGTCAATCCAAATTGACCACATGTCCAACCCACTGGAGCTGGGCTTTCACGTTGAGTGCCTCAATGCCAGGCAAATCTACCACGTGGAGCTCTTTTCCAGGCGATGCCCGCGATCTTGTGCAGGCAGGGGTGGTGGAACTGGTCAAATGTTTTCAACTGTTTCCCTGGACACTGTCCATGTTCCATAGCCGTAGAGCAGGGACGTCATGATACCGTCTTGTGACGTGGTGTTTTGGCTTCGCGAACGATGATTTACGAAGGCGTTCCTCACCTGGTGCAGGCTCGGCGGTGGCTGACAATTAATTCGTGCGCAGGTATTGCGGAGTGTCTGTGAGACCTGTGCAATGGTTCAATCACCTGGACACTCGGGAGTGTGGAGACCTCTGCAAAGTTCGAGCAGTCCTCTGAACTTCAATCAGTGTCGACTCCAATCCATCGTTCATCTCTTGATACATCTCCAACGAAGCTATCGCACATGTATGAAGACTGCAATGCCTGACTGAATTTTCATTGTTTTCAGCTCTATTTTGGGGGTCGTTGAAGGTTTCTAGAACTGTGCAGTGACTGATAAGCCGCCCCTATTCCCCTTGCGCATACTACTTTGCTCATTGCCATCCAGATCCGTTCCCGATCTTCAAGTTTTCTTCAGCGCTGTGATGTACAGCATTTTTTTTCCACAGTCAAATCAACGCATTTTTTTTTCGAAAAATGGTGCGTTGATTTCATTTACCAAGAATAAATAAATAAAATCATGCTTATTAGATGCGTTTATAGTCACAGGCTTGAAAGATTTATTGAAGATCCGGATTACAAACAAGATCCAGTCAGTAGAGTGACAGTTATCGGGGGGAAAGGGGATATTTGTTCGATCCCTGCCAAGTACCAAGCTGAACTAGACACCTTAAACTACCGCCGAAATGTAGTTGAGATATAGAGAGTCAAAGAGGTTGAGAAAGCTGTTCAAACTTGTTTGAGGTCTGCGTTCTCCCAGCAACCCTTTCTAGTTGCTATAGAAGAAAAGGCTAAGGACAGAACCAGCAGAGCGTGCTATTACTTCTAGTTCTAGACCGCCTGCCCAGACGCAGTGGAGAGTGAACGTCCAGAACCAGATCGACAAGAAGTCCTGGACTGACAACACGAAGGGTTGAAGTGGCCCTGTCTTCTGTTGCACATGACTGGAGAGAGAGAGAGAGAGAGAGAGAGAGAGAGAGAGGAGAGAGAGAGAGAGAGAGAGAGAGAGAGAGAGTTGTGGAGGAGCACCCTGCCTGTTCGAGCGTGAGTCACCAAACTCCGATGACTTGCTCTGTCGGCCATGACGGGGGATGATAAAAGAACGCCCCTTCTTTGTCAATGTCTGTGCCATGGATGGTCAGGAAGTTAAGTGCCAATGGCATCTTCGGGAATGGTGTGTTTTTGTGGGCTAAGTTACGTACGTGATTTTTCTTTCAGGAGGAACATATTGCTACAGATTTGCATGGTTTCGTTCCGGCCTGGAAAGTGTTTTGGTTAAGTGTTGATACTTCTACGGTCTACTGGGCTAAAAGCAACAACATCAACAACCATCACCATCATCACCAACACCACAAAACAAGAACCACACTCGAAGAAGAAATGCTATCAACACCACCGCAACTGTCTACAAGTCTACTGATGGTGTCGGTCTACCTCTAGGCTCGGTGATCCATTCGTTATGTATCATACGTTGTGCAACAAGCAATGGATTTAGCGTTGCGCTTACTATTCCTGTGTACTGACCTGAGTGTGTGTTTCTGCACGTCCGTCCAGTCTACTCACCTTATCGGTGAGGCATACATCCTGCTTAAGCACAGGACTTACATAGTCACCCACGGACTCCCTTACCTAAAAGGACCCTGCAAGAGCGATTACACCGCACAGGAGAGACAGAGAGGTCAGCAGGGGCAGATCCTTGGCTGACCAGTCTAGAACCACGGTCCTTATCTTCTGACCCCAAGAGCCGATCCTGCGCAGATCATGTGACGGGTTAAGAAACGGGTTGTTGTATATAAGTGTGCAGGGGGAGAGTCCGAGCGAACACTTTGCCGGATCGTGCTATAAGCTGGAAGGGTGGTGGACTGCTGTGTCTGGTCGGCGTTTTTTTTTCCTCCTCGTGTGCCTCCTGAGCAGAACGTCTTTCAGTGACTGTTGGAGAGGCACAGCCGACACCCCGCCGCCATGTTTCGGCGATTCTGTTCGGTTGTGGTTCTGATGCTGGTGGCTGTCCGGCTGAGGGCGGTGCAGGGAAACAGTAAGCATTGTAGCTTGTGTGTATGAGTCACTGGTAGGGCTCAGGCGTGTGAATAATAGGCCACCTGCATCAAGGTATACTGTGTGTCCCATTCTATCGCGTGTTTGTGAATCACAGGTCTTTTCAATGTCTGTCGCGTGATTTAATGTGTCTATCGCAATCAAGACAATATGTTATACAAGACTTCATAGATCCATACGCTTTTTTTTTTTAAAAGAGCGATTTCGTCGCATGTTGTTTATCGAGGTACGAAGAGAAACCCTAGTAAAGGAGTTCGCATAGTGTCCATTACTGTGATTCGTACAGACACGAAAACAAGCCCTAATGCAGAGATCCCTTGCTCGTTATCTCTGATTCGTGCTCTCATGAAGAACTTGCTGTCTTTGAGAACACCGCCAGTCAATGACATCCTCACAAAAGCAGAGGGAGGGGCAGAAAAAAAGGGGATGGGTTTAAGGGAGAAAGTGGGGGAGGGGGGGGCTGTAAACTAGGACTTTGCTGACGTCGTAGTAATTTTTGAACCCGCTCATTTCAACTGGGCGTTTCTTTTCATGTTCATTTTACTACCTCCGCGGAGGAGGCCATGTTTTCAACCCCGTCTTTTGGCTTGCTCCTTTTTTTGACTGTCTCTCTGTTGGCAAGGTCACGCAACTCCCCCCCCCCCCCCCCCCCCCCCCTTCCCGCCCCCACGGTATCCATGTTTAGTACACCTGGTGGAAAGATGAAATGTAACACAAAAAAATTCTGCTAAATGAAAGGAAATCTGAAATGAGGCAGGGAACAGTAAACAGTCAATAACAAACAAGTAGCGTTACTCTTGCTCCCTTGACGAAATCAATGCGCGCCCATAACTCCCAAGGAATGTTGCTGACGACGCTGAATCGCCTAGCAGATGTGATGGCACAGCGCACACAGAACAAACAAAAAAAGGGATGTACAGAGCAGAAAGCACACAGAACAAACAGGGAAACAGGGATGTACAGAGCAGAGAAAGCACACAGAACAAACAAGGAAGCAGGGATGTACACAGAGCAGAAAGCACACACAGAACAAACAAGGAAACAGGGATGCAGAGAGCAGAAGCAGCACACAGAACAAACAAGGAAACAGGGATGTACAGAGCAGAAAGCACACAGAACAAACAAGGAAACAGGGATGCAGAGAGCAGAAAGCACACAGAACAACACAAGAAACAGGGATGCAGAGAGCGAAAAGCACACAGAACAAAGAAGGAAACAGGGATGCAGAGAGCACAGAGCACACAGAACAAACAAGGAAACAGGGATGCAGAGAGCACAGAGCACACAGAACAAACAAGGAAACAGGGATGTACAGAGCAGAAAGCACACAGAACAAACAGGGAAACAGGGATGCAGAGAGCACAGAGCACACAGAACAAACACAGGAAAGCAGGGATGCAGAGAGCGAAAGCACACAGAACAAACAAGGAAAGAGGGATGCAGAGAGCACAGAGCACACAGAACAAACAAGGAAACAGGGATGTACAGAGCAGAAAGCACACAGAACAAAACTAGGAAACAGGGATGCAGAGAGCACAGAGCACACAGAACAAACAAGGAAGCAGGGATGCAGAGAGCGAAAGCACACAGAAAAAACAAGGAAGCAGGGATGTACAGAGCAGAAAGCACACAGAACAAACAAGGAAACAGGGATGCAGAGAGCGAAAGCACACAGAACAAACAAGGAAACAGGGATGCAGAGAGCGAAAGCACACACAGAAAAACAAGGAAGCAGGGATGTACAGAGCAGAAAGCACACAGAACAAACAAGGAAACAGGGATGCAGAAGCAGAAAGCACACAGAACAAACAAGGAACACAGGGATGTACAGAGCAGAAAGCACACAGAACAAAGAAGGAAACAGGGATGCAGAGAGCACAGAGCACACAGAACAAACAAGGAAACAGGGATGCAGAGAGCACAGAGCACACAGAACAAACAAGGAAACAGGGATGTACAGAGCAGAAAGCACACAGAACAAACAAGGAAACAGGGATGCAGAGAGCAGAAAGCACACAGAACAAACAAGGAAACAGGGATGTACAGAGCAGAAAGCACACAGAACAAACAAGGAAACAGGGATGCAGAGAGCAGAAAGCACACAGAACAAACAAGGAAAACAGGGATGTACAGAGCAGAAAGCACACAGAACAAAGAAGGAAACAGGGATGCAGAGAGCACAGAGCACACAGAACAAACAAGGAAACAGGGATGCAGAGAGCACAGAGCACACAGAACAAACAAGGAAACAGGGATGTACAGAGCAGAAAGCACACAGAACAAACAAGGAAACAGGGATGCAGAGAGCACAGAGCACACAGAACAAACAAGGAAGCAGGGATGCAGAGAGCGAAAGCACACAGAACAAACAAGGAAAGAGGGATGCAGAGAGCACAGAGCACACAGAACAAACAAGGAAACAGGGATGTACAGAGCAGAAAGCACACAGAACAAACTAGGAAACAGGGATGCAGAGAGCACAGAGCACACAGAACAAACAAGGAAGCAGGGATGCAGAGAGCGAAAGCACACAGAACAAACAAGGAAGCAGGGATGTACAGAGCAGAAAGCACACAGAACAAACAAGAAACAGGGATGCAGAGAGCAGAAAGCACACAGAACAAACAAGGAAACAGGGATGTACAGAGCAGAAAGCACACAGAACAAACAAGG
>JADBJO010000004.1:1015000-1017500 GCA_016801955.1 Conus betulinus | reverse complement strand
TACATATTATGATACTGAAGCATACGCGGTATTTCATTAAAAATCAAAACCAGATCAAAGCAACGACATGATGGTGCCATAGAATTTGATAATGCTATGAGACGTGCCTATACGCTTGTTACCGATGGTTTATATGGAAATGATTGGTTTTTTTTTTTTTTTTTTTGCTTGTGTGTGATAATAGTTTACAATATTTGTCATTTGTTTATCAGTTCTGCTTTACAAGCACGTGAAAGGTAATACTTTGTTCAAGATACATCTACTGTGTGACTTTGAGATGTTGCCATGTCTTATACTAAATTCGATTCGGATTGTTGGTCCTGAAAGGAGAAACTTCAATACAAGAAGAAGGAAAATGATATCCAAACAGAAACTCATAATCATAGAACAGAACAGCGCCATGGAATTTTTCTCACTTGTGCAAACATTTTTTCTTTAAATTGGTTGCCTTTCAAAGTAGATTTACTGTTTTGTTATTGTTGTTGTTGTTGTGCCCCCCCCCCCCTCCCCCCCCCCCCCCCCTATTGCCATACGTTCTTTCACGGGAGCCACGTGCAACATGCACACTGAACCTCGGTTTATCAGTTCATCCGAAGGACTAGCATTCAGAGCATCAATAGGAATCTACTGGCTGCGGGGAGCGGATGGAATAGGAAAGAGAGAAGGGGGACCAGAGACAAAAACAAAACAAAACATCGTCACATCCAGGGATGGAACTAAAGACCCTGGGATGATGTCGTTTCTCGATAGGAGAGTGTACGTGTCCACGAAGCTACCTTGTGGATCAGTTCAGAGCAGTGAGTTTATATCAAATGTCTCTTCGTCAACATCAAACAAGCTATACAACCACCAGCCACTCCGTAATGTTCGCAGTACACCGCTACGACCTATCACACAGAAGCCAATAATTTTTTTATCGATGCTGAGATCATCACACTCGTCCAGAAACTTCCAAGAAATATCAGCTGCAAATGTTCGTCATGTATGGATCAAACACGACACGGCTTACGTTTTGACAGGTCAATATTGAGAGCTTTCTCCTTCGCCAGTCTTTGTTACTGGTGAGCGTTTCAACAGCACGTGATACACGGCAACAAGCCCTGTGCAGATACCGGACCATACTGACTGGCGGCGGACGGGTCTGTGTGGTGTGCAGGTCGGAGCGGTGGCCTACGGGGACGGTGCCCACAACGAGTTCTTCCTGAACCAGGCTGCCAACGTCACGCAGCTGGAGCACCTCATCCGGGCCATGACCTTCACCGGGGGGTCAGCGGACGCCGCCGACGCTCTCCGCTTTGCCTACAGGGTGAGGGGGGAAGAAGGTCGGGATGGGGGGTGGGTGGACCTGGCAGGGTGACGGGGTGGAATGCATCCTATAAGCACGAACTCCTGTTAATTTGAAACCGAGCACATGTCGAATAGCGCGTGTCTGAAATCGTCCGAAAGCGCTGATTTTAACTTTGAAAGGAGCGAGAACTTAAAGAGCCTGTCTGTTTGTGTTTCCCTTCCCGTATGTGAAGTGTGTATGCATTTTAAAGCGAAGTGCATACAGGGGGTACTGTAGCATAAAGGGTCCATGGCTGCAGTATGTCATATGCAGCTTTGGAGGAAAGATTTCTTTTCGTCCCTCTCCCCATTATCCCTCTTTTCCTTTGAAGAAAACTCTTGTTTTGGACAAGTATCAAGGACAGTTCTGACACAGAAAGTGTAAACAACGGTTTCGACATAATCCGGCGACAATATAATAGCATTAGAATTTAACCAGCTTCATTGCTCTGTTCAAAGGAAGCTCTTGTACAGGAGGGGAACGAAAGGAAATCGTTCCTTGTCTGAAGTACCAGATATAAAGACGAGTGATTTTATGTCAAATGAGTATGCTGTACTAAAGAAAATCGTGTTCGCGCGCTTTTGACGTAGAAAGTTAGAGGTATCGGATGATTAAACTCGAGCCCCCCCCCCCCCCCCCCCCCCCCCCCCCAAAAAAAAAAAAAAAAAAAAAAGGGGGGGGGGGGGGGGGGGGGGGGGGGTATTCGCGCTTTCGGATGTCTCCGACTAGGTGCTTTGTTTGGTGCATGGTTGGATTGGTATGGATGGTAACTGGGGTGAATGGTGTTGGCTGGGTAGGTTTAAGTGGGTTTTGTGGTCGTTGGTCGGTGGTTGTGTGACTCTGGTTTGTCGTTGGATTGCTTGGTCTTCCGGTCGCCCGCCCGCTTATACTGCACGAGGTTGTCTCATGGACTGTCTACATAAGATTTACCTGGGGGTATATTGGGCATGTGAGAGAGTTTGCAATGTATTGATGATCTACTTTCTTTTGTGTGTGTGCGCCATGGCCGACATATCTCTTCATACCAATCCACATTAAAAGCACAGCTCTCCAGTAGATCTCCACGCCAATCCAGCTCGAGTCATCTCTCTCTCCCCTCTCTCTCTCTCTCTGGTGTGTGTGTGTGTGTGTGTGTGTGTGTGTGTGTGTGTGTGTGTGTGTGGTGTGTGTGCG
>JADBJO010000004.1:987500-995000 GCA_016801955.1 Conus betulinus | reverse complement strand
CCACATCATAAGGGGCATCACACACACATGTGGCCTACACACACACCACACATCATTACACACACACATCCGTATCCGTATCCGTATCTCTCTCTCTCTCTCTCTCTCTCTCTCTCTCTCTCTCTCTCTCTTCTCACGCATACACACACACACACACACACACACACACACACACACACACACCACACACACACACACACACACACACACTTGCGCGCACGCACGCACGCTCACACACACACACACACACTCACACACACACACACATGCACGCGCGCGCGCGCACACACACACACACACACACACACACACACACACACACACACACACACACACACACACACACACACACCGCTGTTGAACTTGAAATATTATAAGAGATTATCGATTATATTTCTTTCCTTCCTGTGTTTGTGTCTTATCCCGCCGCGCGCGCGCGCGGGCGCGCACACACACAGTGCACACCACACACACACACACACACACACACACACACATACACACCACACACAGCCACACACACGCACACACGCACGCACACAGGCGCACACACACACACACACACACACACACACACACACACACACACACACACACACACACACCGCCGCTGTTGAACTTGAAATGATAATAAGAGATTATCGATCACATTTCTTTCCTTCGTGTGTCCTGCGCGTCTTATTCCACCGCACACCCCTTTGCCGTGCCTCAGGTGCCCGGTGTACCAGACCTGCCCCCGGAGTGCCACCCCAGGTGGGTGTGCCCAACGAGTGCTGCCTGAAACCCGTGTGTAACTTCCACCAGAAAGTGACCACCAGTTGAGGTGGACCCCCCGGTGCCTCCTACAGACATGCCAGGAACATAGGTCAGTGCCAGAACCATTCTCTTGGAGGCCATTAATTCACCTCTTCGTCACAGCCAGTAGTCCAGCCACCTTTTGTTTTTCTCCGGATATATGTCAGATTGCGTCCAGCTGCTTTGTCGTTTGTCTTTTATATAAGTTCCAGACCTTTTGTCATTTCATCCCATTAATTCCAGACCTTTGTCATTTCATCCCATTAGTTCCAGACCTTTATCATTTTGTCATCCCATTAATTCCAGACCTTTGTCATTTCGTCCCATTAGTTCCAGACCTTTGTCATTTTTGGTTACATTAGTTCCAGACCTTTGTCATTTCATCCCATTAGTCCAGACCTTCGTCATTTTATCCCATTAGTTCCAGACCTTTGTCATTTTGTTCCATTAGTTCCAGACCTTGTCATTTCATCCCTTTAATTCCAGACCTTTGTCATTTTATCCCATTAGTTCCAGACCTTTGTCATTTCATCCCATTAATTCCAGACCCTTGTCATTTCATCCCATTAATTCCAGACCTTTGTCATTTCATCCCATTAATTCCAGACCTTTGTCATTTTATCCCATTAATTCCAGACCTTTGTCATTTTATCCCATTAATTCCAGACCTTTGTCATTTTATCCCTTTAATTCCAGACCTTTGTCATTTTATCCCATTCCCATTTCCAGACCTTTGTCATTTCATCCCTTTAATTCCAGACCTTTGTCATTTTATCCCATTAAATTCCAGACTTTTGTCATTTCCCCTTTAATTCCAGACCTTTGTCATTTCATCCCTTTAATTCCAGACCTTTTTCATTTTATCCCATTTAATTCCAGACCTTTGTCATTTCATCCCATTAATTCCAGACCTTTGTCATTTTATCCCATTAATTCCAGACCTTTGTCATTTCATCCCATTAATTCCAGACCTTTGTCGTTTCATCCCATTAATTCCAGACCTTTGTCGTTTTTATCCCCCAGACCTTTGTCATTCCCCATTAGACCTTTGTCGTTTCATCCCTTTAATTCCAGACCTTTGTGATTTTATCCCATTAGTTCCAGACCTTCGTCATCGCATTTGTCATACATCTGTGTTTTTATTCATCCACATAAGTTTAAGATCGGTATCATTTCATTAATTCCAGACCTTCCATCAGTTTATCGCAAGGTTTGACAAGTGTGTTGGGCAAATGCGTAGGTCAGACATCAGCTGGGATCAGTAATTCAGACTGCTTTTATATGTCAAATTTCACCTGTATTCACCTCATTTCGAAAGCTGTTCGATCTTAACAAAGAACGCCAAAGGGGGTGGGGGGGAGGAGGGGTCAGGCGGTATATGAGAAAAATCAGTTTTGTGCCTTTCTTTTATATAGGGTGTGTCACATGGCTATTCCAAAGTAACAAACCTATTTTCCGATTGTTCACAAAAAAGCAAGCTTTTCATAAACTGATGGAGAATCAATTTAAGCATGAATAAAGACAGAGAAAGATATGTGTTTAACATTTGCTTGAAAAAGATGAGTATGGTGGACTGTGATGGATTGCAAATCGGGGCAAGTCGCATCATGTTTGCATCAAAGAACAATTGCTGCCCATCTTTTCGACTCTCTGTCTTCTGAATGTCGAGAATGTGGTGGGTGGGTGTGTGTGTGTGTGTGTGTGTGTGTGTGTGTGTGTGTGTGTGTGTGTGTGAGTGTGTGCGCGTGTGTGTGTGTGTGCGTGTTGTGTGTGTGTGTGTGTGTGTGTGTGTGTGTGTGTGTGTGTGCGCGTTGTTTGTGTGTGTGTGTGTGTGTGTGTGTGTGTGTGTGTGTGTGTGTGTGTGTGTGTGTGTGTGACAGCGGTCTGTGCCTATCAGGGCAAGCAGTACTACCAGGGGCAGACGTGGGAGGTGGGCTGCGACCAGAAGTGTCTCTGCACCAACGCCACGCTAGGGGCCTACACCTGCCAGTCCTAGTGAGTCCACACTGAACAGCGCAGCGCAAATAGACAAAATGACAAACACCACAAAAAACACACATTAGAAAAAATTACTAGGTCGCTTCGTCAGAGCCTGGTACCACTAGGATTCAGTACTTACGAGGCCCAGTGCCATTAGGGTCCGGTATCATTAGGGCTCGTCATTACAAGGATCCAGTACCGTGAGATCCCAGTCTCATTAGGGCCCAGTGCCAATAGGGCACAGAAGATTACCGTTAGGGCCAAAGTACCAAACCGACCGGAATTGTTACGGTACAGTAGTGTAAAGACCACATCTCATTCGGCCCCAGTACCATGAGCGCTCCGTACTATAAAGTCCAAGTACATTTAGACCAAGTGTTAATGAGGCCCAGTACCATCAGGGCTAGTGTAATCAGGGGCCAGTGCCCATTGGACCATCTACTAACAGGGTCCAGTACCAATAAGACAATGCTAATGAGGTCCAATACCATTAGGGCAGTACTCTTTTATCGTTGTACTATGAGCGCCAAGTACCAACAGGGGCGAATGTAAAGCCGCGCGCGCGCGCGCGGTGTGTGTGTGTATGTGTGCGTGCGTGCGTGTGTGCGTGCGTGCGTGCGTGCGTGCGTGCGTGTGCGTGCGTGTGTGTGTGTGTGTGTGTGTGTGTGCAGTTGATTGATGTTTGCAGGCAGATGTGCACTGCGCACTGATGATACTGAGATTTATTGCCAAAATTCAGTATGGCTGAAAAAGTGAATGTGTATTTGGTTTTGTCTGTCTGTGCACAAGGTTGTGCTCGAGCACACTCGCATGCATGCATGCGCGCGCGCGCGCGCGTGTATGTGTGTGTGTGTGTATGTGTGTGTGTGTGTGGTACTTAATGGTTTGTATCTATGTATCTAAAGAGCTGTTTCTTAAGTGAACACCATATTGAAAGAGAGCGACCCAAAACATATGACAGACATCACGTGCTCATGCATTCAGATATCATGTAACATTACGTTATCACCAAGAATGACCACACACACTTAAAACCGCCGCCCCGTAACGGACATTTGCAATACCTATGAAGTTACCACCCTACTTGTCTCCCCTGGCTTATACATTCATATATCACGTAACATTGCGCAAACACCAATAATTACTATCACAAAAAACAAACAACAACAACAACAACAACAAAAAAAAAACATCCGGTTACTTGCAAATATCTATGACGTTACCACCCCACTTGTCTCCCCTGACGACGGCACGGGTGTGTTTGTTGTCTCCCCTGCGGCCAGCTGTCCGGACTACCCAGCACTGCCCAAGGAGTGCCGCCTGGTGCAGAAGCCCGGGCAGTGCTGCCGGGAGCCGGTGTGTGAGTTCAGCACCCAGACCGGCACCTTCACCGGCTCAGGCACCGTCAGCGGCCGTGGCGTGGGTGAGGGGGGGCTGCTGATAGTCGTTGTGGTGTGTGTTGGTGTGGGTGAGGGGTTGCTTGGGGCTGATAGTCGTTGTGGTGGTGTGGGTGAGGGCTGTTGATAGTCGTTGTGGTGGTGTTGGTGTGGGTGAGGGGCTGCTGATAGTCGTTGTGGTGGTGTGTGTTGGTGTGGGTGAGGGCTGCTGATAGTCGTTGTGGGTGTGTGTTGGTGGTGGGTGAGGGGGCTGCTGATAGTCGTTGTGGTGGGTGGTGTGGTGGGGGTGAGGGGCTGTTGATAGTCGTTGTGGTGGTGTTGGTGTGGGTGAGGGCTGTTGATAGTCGTTGTGGTGGTGTGTGGTGTGGGTGAGGGCTGCTGATAGTCGTTGTGGTGTGTGTTGGTGTGGGGTGAGGGCTGTGATAGTCGTTGTGTGGTGTGTGTTGGTGTGGGTGAGGGTTGTTGATAGTCGTTGTGGTGGTGTTGGTGTGGGGGTGAGGGTTGTTGATAGTCGTTGTGGTGGTGTTGGTGGTGTGTGGGGAGGGCTGTTGATAGTTGTGTGGGTGTGGGCTGTTGATAGTCGTGTTGGGTGAGGGCTGTGTTGATAGTCGTTGTGGTGGTGTTGGTGTGGTGGGTGAGGGGTGAGGGCTGCTGATAGTCGTTGTGGTGGTGTTGGTGTGGGTGAGGGGGCTGCTGATAGTCGTTGTGGTGTGTGTTGGTGTGGGTGAGGGGCTGCTGATAGTCGTGTGTGGTGGTGTTGGTGTGGGTGAGGGCTGTTGATAGTCGTTGTGGTGGTGTGGGTGAGGGTTGTTGACAGTCGTTGGGTTGTGGTGGTGTTGGTGTGAAGAGAGGGCTGTTGATAGTCGTTGTGGTGCTATGGGTGAGGGAGGGGTGTTGTTGACGGTCGTTGGGGTGGTGTGTGAGGGGTGGTGTATGAAAGAGGGGGGCTGTTGCTAGTCGTTGTGGGTGTGTGGGGGTGAGGTTGTGGTGTTGTGTGTTGGGCGTGGGTGAAGGCTGTTGACAGTCGTTGTGGTGGTGTGTGGGTGAGAGATGTTGACGTCGTTGTGTTGGTGTGGTGTGGGTTGAGGGATGGTGACAGTCGTTGTGGTGGTGTGTGGTGTGGGTGAGAGATGTTGACAGTCGTTGTGGTGGTGTGGGTGAGAGATGTTGACAGTCGTTTGTGGGTGTGGGGTGGTGGGTGAGAGATGTTGACAGTCGTTGTGTGGTGGTGGTGGTGTGGGTGAGAGATGTTGACAGTCGTTGTTGTGTGGTGCGGGTGAGAGATGTGACAGTCGTTGTGGGTGGTGGTGTGGGTGAGAGATGTTGACAGGTGTGGGTGAGAGATGTGGGACAGTCGTTGTTGTGGTGTGGTGTGTGTGGGTGTGAGAGATGTTGACAGTCGTTGTGGTGTGGGTGGGGTGATGGGGTGAGAGTGGTTGAGAGATGTTGACAGTCGTTGTGTGGTGTGGTGGTGTGGGGGGTGGGTGAGAGATGTTTGACAGTCGTTGTGGTGTGGGGTGTGGGTGAGAGATGTTGACAGTCGTTGTGGTGTGGGGTGTGGGTGAGAGATGTTGACAGTCGTTGTGGTGTGGGGGTGTGGGTGAGAGATGTTGACAGTCGTTGTGTGGTGTGGGGTGTGGGTGAGAGATGTTGACAGTCGTTGTGGTGTGGGGTGTGGGTGAGAGATGTTGACAGTCGTTGTGGTGTGTGGGGTGTGGGTTAGAGATGTTGACAGTCGTGTGGTGTGGGGTGTGGGTGAGAGATGTTGACAGTCGTTGTGGGTGTGGGTTGACAGTGTTGTGGTGTGGGTGAGAGATGTTGACAGTCGTTGTGGGTGGGGGTGTGGGTTAGATTTTTACAGTTTGTTGGGTGTGGATGAAGGCTGTTGACAGCCGTGTGGGTGAGTATGGCTGTGACAGCAGTAGTTGCAAACATGCTTAGAAACAATACACCCCCCCCCCCCTAAAAAAAATGTTAAGAGCGTTAAAAGTGCTCTTCAGATGTTTAAAAAGTTTAAACGATACACATTGTGGCTGCACGCATTTATGTTTATTGATAAGTTCTCGTAGTAAACGTGTATCCGTTTTCCTTTGTTCCCATGGAGAAGAAGAAAAAAAAAAGAAAGAAGTTCATGGCAGGATACTAGGTTACCCATCTTTGGTTCCTAGTTTTGACTCTTTGATTGTTCGCTTTGGTGTTAATGTCAACATGTTATCTCCTTGCACTCTGACACGTTCTGGAAAAAAAAATACAATCGAAGCCATTGCAAAACGAACAACTTATTTTCCAAAACCATAGTAAACTTTTGTTAATGGAACTTGATCAGGTGAATAAGAATTAGTGGTCCATATTTGTAGGACTGTTGCATTATGTTGATGTCATTTTGAAAACCACACCATGCCGTGTGTCTGTGGCGCCGTGTCAGCTATGAACGTGCACGGATGTGCTGTGTGTCTGTGGATTCCTTTTAAAGTCGAAAGTATCTCTGTGTGTCGGATATACCCGTGCAGGCTAGTGCAGCATATGTGTGCTCTCCTTTAAAGTCAAACGATGCAGTGTTTGTTTTCGGGCTCTTTCAGGTATACCAAATGCAGGGCAGTATATGTGGCCAAACCATGCTATGTGTGTGGCTGTGTGTCAGGTTTGAACGTGCAGGGCATGCATTGTGTGTGGCCAAACCATGCTATGTGTGTGTGGCTGTGTCAGGTATGAGCGCGCAGGGCATACAGTGTATGTGGCCAAACCATGCTATGTGTGTGTCTGTGTCAGGTATGAGCGCGCAGGGCATACAGTGTATGTGGCCAAACCATGCTATGTGTGTGTGTCTGTGTCAGATTTGAGCATGCAGGGCATACAGTGTGTGTGGCCAAAACCATACTATGTGTGTGTCTGTGTCAGGTATGAACGCGCAGGGCAGTGCGGTGTGTGTGGATGACGTGGTGGACTGTGAGAACTACGGGCGGGACGCCTGCACACAGTACCCGGAGTGGGCCCGGGTCAACTGCGCCAAGTTCTGCGGCCTCTGTTGTCAGTTTTCTTCTTCTTCTTCTCCTCTCCTCTTCTTCTTCTCTTCTCCTCCTCCTCCTCCTCTTCCTCCTCCTCCTCTTCTCCTCCTCCTCCTCTTCTCCTCCTCCTCCTCCTCCTCCTCCTCCTCCTCCTCTTCTTCTGGTTGAGCGTATAGTGAACATAGATTGTATTTTCATAGCGTTGGCTTTTTTTCTTTTTAGGTCTTGTGTGTCGTGTTGGAACGTGCGTGCGTGTGTGTGTGTGTGTGTGTGTGTGTGTGTGTGTGTGTGTGTGTGTGTGTGTTGTGCGCGTGCGTTTGTGT
>JADBJO010000004.1:977500-982500 GCA_016801955.1 Conus betulinus | reverse complement strand
CAAGATCAAGTCGCCTTGAGGCAACACGCCAGAGGAGACGCTGCAGTAGAGCTGAAATCACTTCGGTAGTGTTCAGTGATGTCTGTTCTGACTCGGCACACACAGGACAGCACCAACTAAAGCCCCCACAATGACGACAATCATCGCTTAGCGGTGGACCCAGGGTGAATGAGCGATCCCTTCAAATAGCCGCCGAAAAGGAAGTAAAGTTTAGATACATCTTCTTCTTGTGCGTCCACTCAGACAGGAACCCCAGAGGCACTGACGAAGGCTGCTGTACGGTGGAGGCCCTCCAGTGATCCATAAAGCTTTCCCTCATCGGTGTGTTGGCAGGCCAGGTCTCTCTGCTCTTAGCTTTTCATGTGTGGGACAGTCCTGCAGGAAGTGTTTAACTGTCATTGGGGCCAATAGATACATCTGAAAACGATACTAGCTCTGTTTTAACTGTTGGTTGGTATTTTTTTTTTTAACCTGGCGCAGACGGGTGCCTGTTCAACGGACAGATGTACATCCAGAACCAGCGGTGGCACGACGGCTGCAAACACACACCTGCGTCTGCCAGGATGCCTCCACCGGACACTACTCCCCGGAGAGGTGTGAGAGAGACGGAGGGATGGAAAAGGAATAGATGGGGTTTGGAGATGCTCATGATGGGGGGACAGGGCGGGGAGTGGGGGTGGGGGGGGGGGGGGGGCGAACAAACGGTATGGAAGCTTTGCATGATCGGTGCGAACAGTCGGAGTCAGCACTGCTCATGTTTCTATGTGACGCCTGTCACAGTGTGATCAGAGGATGAGGGTGTTAAGAAACATAGACCACTGCCACGGGCAAATCATTCTCAGTTTGCGTATACCACTACGCTTCATTGATTCAGTGACACAATCTGTCTGTCGGTCGGTCGGTCTGTCTGTCTGTGTCTCTGTCTCTTTCTCTTTCTCTGTCCCTCTCTCCCTCTCTTCCTCTGTGTGTGTGTGTGTGTGTGCATGCGTGCATGCGCGCGCGCGCGCGCGCGCGCGCGCGCGCGCGCGTGTGTGTGTGTGTGTGTGTGTGTGTGTGTGTGACCAATCAAAACAGATCCTCTCTGTCAAGCCACAGGGTCTGATAGGGCCGTAACAGTCACCTGCCACAAACACTGTACCTGTGCTTGAGCGGAAAAAAAAAAGAAAAAAGTCAGAAGTAACATTTTTCATTCGCTGCAGTTTGTGTAAATCATTAAAGTTACCCCCTTTTTCATCGTTCCTGTTCCATTCCAAAGATTTAAAAATGTCCACGTATGCGACTATCTAAACACCAAAATCTTCTAAAACACTTTTAATATTTAACTGAGTCAAAGTTTTGCACGCTGCTCCCAAAAGAAAGAAAACAATGCAACACCCTTTTCATTAAACACTTTTACTGCGCTTTATGTAAATCATCAAAGTTACTCCCCTTTTTCGTTGTTCGTGTTCGTGTTCCTTTCCAAAAATGCAAAACGTCCACATAGGCAACTATTTAAACACCAAAAATCTAAAACGCTTTTGACATGTAACTCACAGAGGCAACAATCTAAACACCAAAAATCTAAAACACCTTTGATGTTTAACTAAGTTTAAAACAAAACAAAAAAAAAGAAAACCAGTAGCAACATTTTTCATTCGCGGCAGTTTGTGTAACTCATCAAAGTTATATCCCCGTTTTAACTCCTTCGTGTTCCCCGCTCCCCAGGTGCCCCAAGTACAACCAGGTGCCTGACGGGTGCGGCACCCAGCCGGACCCCAACGACCCGTGCTGCACCATGCCGGACTGTCCGGCCGCCGCGGGCTACGTGGCCATCCCGGTGTACGCCAAGGGGCTGCAGGGCATCGGGGCGGTGGTGGCCCCCAACCTGCCGGACCTGCTCAGCGGCATGTTCACCGCCAGGTTCACCCTGGCCTTCAGCGGCTTCACTGTCGCCCCCACCCCCCCGCCACCCCCCCCCCGGCCCCGCCGGCACGCTCAGACCTGGAGGCTTAGGTGAGGTCAAGCTCGCTGTCTGTCTGTCTGTATGTATGAATGTCTCTCTCTCTCTCTCTCTCTCTCTCTCTCTCTCTCTCTCTCTCTCTCTCTCTCTCTCTCTCTCTATCTCTCTCTATCGTGTCGTTCGGTGTATTCGTGAAAGCACGTCCAGGATGTGTGTGTGTGTGTGTGTGTGTGTGTGTGTGTGTGTGTGTGTGTGTGTGTGTGAGAGAGAGAGAGAGAGAGGGTTTTTTTTTTTTTTTTTTTTTTTTTAAAGTAGATAACGCCTACCTTCCTTCAATGCGTTATCTTTGCATGTAATGTACTTTTCTTTACATACCAAATCTAGTCCTGACAGCCTTCCTCGTTGTCTATAGCAATTATCAGCCCTCAATGACCGTCATGGAGATTTTCATCAATCATCTTAGGTTGGATTGATAGACATTAAAAGTATTAATCAGTTTTTGATGGACTTTTTGGCAGACGCTTGATTAAATTCATGTAATGCTTCACAGTTCAAGACGGCGGATTGGGAGACTGATTGCTGTTGACTTTGTGTCCAGATTACTGCGAATACAAAGGTCAGCGGTACCAGCAGGGAGAGCGATGGGAGGATGGCTGTGATTACAACTGCGTGTGTGAAGATGCTTCCTCCGGGGCCTGGCGCTGCGTGGACAAGTGAGTTCAAAAGCAGGCTGCACACCAGAAAATTAATGCGCCAAGGCCTTGCTTAAGAAGTCGAGTATTTACAGACCGGTGTAACTGGACTGTTTTGAGAATTTTTATTGTGACTGAAAGTTGATTCTCCTCTCTTTTTTTCATATGGCAATCAAGGTACAAGCCAGGTGGTTTTCCAAGGAGACAGATTAAAATCAAAGGAATAGGACTATTTAGGGACTTCCAGCTGGCGCAAAGATAAGGTCACGTGTGAGTGCAAAGGCCTGAAATGTAACGTCAGCTAAGGGAGAGGTCGTGTATTTGAAGACTGTTTGGGATTTCATCAGTGAAAACCCCCCGAAACAAATGAAATAATTGATGGGGAGTTGTTCTTTTGATCAATTATCTGTTTAACATGAAATGCTGGCTCAGACTTATGGTAGACCCCAAAAAGCTTACATGGATTATGAAGTGTTTTAGTGCAAAATCCTAATTGTGGCGCGCGGCCACATAATGGTAGCAAGTACGTACACGGGGCAAACGAAACGAACGACACTGTGACAGGAATAGAGAAGAGAGGTGGTGACTGTCTGAATTGTATGTAGATTCAGTCTACCATTACTGTGCCCTCTTTCTCCGCCTCGTCAGGTTAACATCCCTACAACTCGGTTTTCCGGTTTGCAGAAATCCTGCCCTTCCTTGCTGCAGCCCGGGAAACCGGGCAGCACAAAATCCCTCCTTTCCTTCCTGCAGCCCGAAATATCGGTTCCCGCGGTAAGCGCTTTGAACTTCGCGCGAGTCGTGTCATCGGTACACGTCATGACCGGGTCGCTTGTGGGGCAGTGTTTATGAAAGGAATGGATGCCAGACGGCCCCTACAGCGTGGGAAAGTGGTCGCCGCTCTATTCTGGCCAGTTTGCTACTGCGTACGTGGCAGTTCTCACTTTACTTTTACATATCTTTTTTTTATATATAAATCCAGGAATGAAAAGAATACTCGTATTATAAGAATCTAAGAACAAGAGGAAGTAATGGTTCATAGGAATGTAGGAATGAAAAGAGTTGAGTGACAAAGGGGAAGGGGAAGAAGACGTGGGGGAGAGGGCGGAGGGGGGATAGGAGGGCTGTCAGGTTTTCAGGGGAGAACATTCTGCTTTCTCTACTGGTTTACATTTAGACTTCAGCGGACAATACCTGGCCATCTCTTCTGGTTCGCCCCAGGCTTCAGTTTGTTCTTTATTCTGGCTTTATTTACAGCTCAACAGGCAATATTTTCCCCTCGTGTTTTGGTTTGTGGTTGTCGGCTGTCCTGGTTGGGATTTCCATTGTAAGAGACAAAATGTGTCTTACGTTACAAACACGTTTGCTTGCGACACCGAACAGGAACCGTGGACAAAACACGAAGCTTTCGTCGATCAGTACCTGCAAATCTGACCAAATATCAGCTTGCGTCAAAGTCCTCCCCCTTGACTGTTTTACTGTTCGGAAATGAAAATTAATAGGCGCAGCCTCAGTGGAGTTACAACACCGGATTTTGGATAGGACAGTCGTTTATGCACAGCATGAAGGATCGATGAGGTGTCATCGGACAGATTTGTGTGTTTCTGCCCATCTTATCCATTAAGATATAGTTCTCAAAAGAATATCAGTGCCGTTTTCTACATTTTTTTCCATCATAACAAAACTCTTACTATCCATTTGAACGAGAACTAAACTAGCAGAAAAACGCAAAAAAAAAAAATCGTCAGAAAACATCAATATTGTCTAGTAATTGTAATTATCTTGCGTGTTTGACTAACGATCCATTTTAAAAAAATTTCTTTTTAAAAAAAAAAGAAAAACAAAAATCTGAGTGACGGTACTTTCGCCGCATGATCCCAGGCTAGTCATAAGCTGCAAGTTGCTTTTGAGTGCACGTTGCGGGTTAATTAGTCACAGGAACTGTGCTTACAAGCATGGAACTTCTCCCCCGTGTAAGAGAGGGAGTGCCAGTGATCCTTCGAGTGCTTTGTTCAATGACCAGAGAGCGGCTGAACCCACTGCCAGAGTAGAATGATGCTGAAGATCACACACGCGTGTTCAAATGTCCGTGTTTGTTGGGCACAAATAATTCCAGCATGCACCAGAATATCCGGAGAAAAGACTGGCACGTTAGGCACCCCTACCCACTCCGACCCCCCTCCCCCTTTTCTCTGTGTGTGTGTGTGTGTGTGTGTGTGTGTGTGTGTGTGTGTGTGTGTGTGTGTCTGTCTGTCTCTCTCTCTCTCTCTCTCTCTCTCTCTCTCTCTCTCTCTCTCTCTCTCTCATGCATCAAAAGAACTGCCTGATCTTGCGCAGGTGCGAGAAGTACGTGGACCTCCCCGTGCCCT
>JADBJO010000004.1:960000-972500 GCA_016801955.1 Conus betulinus | reverse complement strand
CGTACATGCATTGGGACACAGACTCTGTGTGAGTGTGTGTGTGTGTGTGTGTGTGTGTGTGTGTGTGTGTGTGTGTGTGTGTGTGTGTGTGTGTGTCTGTCTGTCTGTGTGCGTGCATACGTGCAAGGGTGCGTGTGTGCTTGCATACGTTCGAGCGCGTGTGTGTGCTTGTTCTCGCAAAACCATCCTATGAGTAAACATGATGGTTATGTCCTCCCTGTGTGTCTCCCAGGTTACTGTGAGTACAACGGGGTGCACTACTCGCAGGACGACAAGTGGCAGGATGGCTGCGACTACACCTGTGTCTGCGATGACGCTCAGACCGGCCACTACACCTGCACCGAACTGTCAGTCCGCTGTGGGCTTGGACCCTCCTGGCTTTTCGTTTTGACCCTCCTCGCATATCGTTTTGACCCTCCTCACTTTTCGTTTCGACCCTCCTTACTTTTTCATTTTGACCCTCCTCACTTTTCATTTTGACCCCACTCGCATTTCGTTTTGACTCTCCTCACTTTTCATTTTGACCCTACTCGCATTTCGTTTTGACCCTCCTCGCTTTTCATTCGACCCTACTAGCATTTCGTTTTGACCCTCCTCGCTTTTCACTTTGACCCTCCTGCTTTTCATTTTGACCCTCTTCACTTTTTCATTTTGACCCTTTTTACTTTTCATTTTGACCCCCCTCACTTTTCATTTTGACCCGCCTCACTTTCTTTTGCATTTTGTTTTGACCTTCCTCACTTTGCATGTTGACTCTCTTCGCTTTTCATTTTGACTTTCTTTGCTCCTCACTTTTCATCCGCCTCACTTTTCATTTTGACCCACCACACATTTCGTTTTAACCCTTACAATTTTCGTGTTGATCATCTTAACTTTACATTTTGACTCTTCTCATAGATCGGTCTCTTTGTCTTTGTTGCCATCGCAACACAGCACAATCCAGTTCGGCAACACGATATATTACACCACAATACAATTCACACATTACAAGAAGAAAGTAGGCCTATGGTTTTACGCTCGATAACGGTTTTAAAAATGGAACCGAACATTTGCAATGTGCTTATTGAGTGTTGGTGGTTTTTCAATCATTCAGTTACAAGATAATGTAATGTGCACCAGCCCAACATGATGTAGCCCCGCACAACACAGTGACCACAACCTTGTGTACACTAAGGCACAGCATCAGAAGACGCGGTGCGGTGCGATGACCACACTGTCACACGGTGGTGCCATGCCTCGCAGGTGCCCGAGGTTCGGAGCGCTGCCGTCGTCGTGTCGCCTCATCACCGACTACACCAACCCGTGCTGCAGCATCCCCACGTGTTTCTGCGCGGGCAACACACCTACATCACTGGCACCGGGCTGCCCCCGACAGGCTCCATCCCCACGCCC
Organism: Conus betulinus; assembly: GCA_016801955.1. Taxonomy (NCBI): domain Eukaryota; kingdom Metazoa; phylum Mollusca; class Gastropoda; order Neogastropoda; family Conidae; genus Conus; species Conus betulinus. The sequence continues at coordinate 971,108 of JADBJO010000004.1, read as the reverse complement.
AGTAAGGAGTGTGGCTGTGCCAGCATCTGCTGCCTGTGCTGAAGAGTCTGTTCTGTTCTCAAGTCGTTTTAACTTCTCAAGTCGTTTCGTTTGTTTGTTGTTGTTTTGCTGTCCCATCTTCTGTGTGTGATACCTTAGTGGCATTGCACCCACGCCGCTCATTTCGACATCCCCCCCCTCCCCTCCCCCGGCTACAGCCACAGCCTGGCCGTCCCGCCCGCCGCAGCTCCGGCACCGGCAATCCACAGGGAGCAGTCAAGGGGTCAAGCACTGCACTGCTGCCGAGTCACTTCGGTGGTTTTCAGTGGCGCCCTGTTCTGATCCACCACACGCAGGACACCATCGACTAAGCCCCCTACAGACGACAGTAATTGCTTAGTCGCAGAGCCGGGTGTGAGTGAGCTCTCCCTCCGGAGAGTGCCACCACGTCCGTCCAACGACCGCCCCCCCCTCCCCCCCCCCCCCCCCCCCCCCCCCCCCCCCCCCCCCCCCAATGAATTTGCCGATACCGGTGACCCCTACGGAATCAAACCACGGCCATAAACGTGGAGAGGACATCGAAACTGAGGCCACCATGAGAGCAAAACATAAAGGGCCCACAGAATTTGAAACTTCTTTTTGTAATGCTAATTGATGGGATGAGAATTCTGGAGTCGTTGTGTTGTGTCTACGTGACAGACGAAAGGACGAGCCTCAGTGGCTGTGGATAGGGAGGGGTATGGGGAGGGAGGGGCGGGGGAGAGTCGAACTCAAGGGCAAGGAAATGATGCCACCGTGAAGGCGTGAGAATGAGACAGCTGGGAAAAAATGGTTTGCAAAATGTTTGTTCTTTTATGTAGTGTTAACTCTTTTTTTGATCGTGGTCTTCGAAAGTGCTCGTCAGGTAATGTAACTGACATTGATATTGACATGTATTGCCTATATGTTTTAACAGACACAGATGTTCTTATAAAAAAAAATAGGGAATTCACATCGATGATATCGGAGGGGGGGGGGGGGGGGGGAACGAGGATAGCGTTGAGCAGAGAAACGTATTTTAATATCTTGTTGACTTGAATTCACCCCACCACATCTCTCTCTCTCTCTCTCTCTCTCTCTCTCTCTCTCTCTCTCTCTCTCTCTCTCTCTCTCTCTCTCTCTCTCTCTCTCTCTCTCTCTCTCTCTCTCCCTAGCCTACGTTGACTTTAGACTGTCTCTACATGCTCAGTGTCATGTCATCATAAGGCATTTCTCATTCCATGCAAATCCATCCCCTCAATTTCCATAAACGTAAAAAAAAAAAACTCGTGTCTACAGTAAACATGTTAACATACGTACATTGAAAAAGGTGGGGGGGGGGGGGGGAGCTGACTGTGAGACAGACTTAAAAAAACAAAAAACCCAGTAAAGCAGACTAACAGACAGGTAGACAAACGCAAAGCAATAGACAGAGAGATTATGCAATTACCAGGCAAGGTCATCCAAATATTAGGCCAGATAATGCAAGTATCAGGCAAGATAATGCGAACACTAGCAAGATATTGCATATACCTGGCAAGATAATCCTAATGGCAGGCGAGATAACGTAAATACCAGGCAAGATAATGGAAGCACCAGGCATGATAATGCGAACACCAACAAGATAATGCAAATACCAGGCAAGCTCACGTCGCCTGATGACTACGAGAAGACTTCCGTCGGCCTCTGTGTGTGTGTGTGTGTGTGTGTGTGTGTGTGTGTGTGTGTGTGTGTGTGTGTGTGTGTGTGTGTGTGTGTGAGAGAGAGAATGCGTGCGTGCTGCGTGCGTGTGTGTGTGTGTGTGTGTGTGTGTGTGTGTGTGTGTGTGTGTGTGTGTGTGTGTGAGTGTGGTGTGTGTGTGGTGTGTGTGTGTGTGTGTGTGTGTGTGTGTGTGTGTGTGTGTGTGTGTGTGTGTGTGTGTGTGTGTGTGTGTGTGTGTGATTGAGTGTGTGTGTGTGTGTGTGTGTGTGTGTGTGTGTGTGTGTGTGTGTGTGTGTGTGTGTGTATTTGATACCCGACACTGTGGTATATGGATGATGACATCAAGAGCGGTGAAGGCCTGAGCTGTGTGCTGTGTGGTTGCAGCGGACGTGTGTGTGTACAACAAGGCCCAGTTCCTGCAGGGCCAGGTGTGGCAGGAGGGCTGCAGCAAGCTGTGCCGCGCTGTGAGGACGCCAAGAACGGACTCTACGTCTGTACTGACAGGTGCGTCTGGTCCCCAGGGGCTGATCCAGGGGGTAGGACAGGGTAGGATGGGAGATGTGGGGTGTCAGGATTGTAATGGAGGTATTGTATTGGAAAGCAGGCGGTATTCTGTCTCTGATTTTTCATGGAAATTAATATACGAGTAACGTAGACATCAGAACGTGAACTTTCTTTACCTGACATAAAAGAGCCCAAGTCACCGAGATATTACAACCTTTTTAATGTTTTGCACCAAAATATTTCTCTGTATAATCGGTTTCGCCACAGTCTTGTGTACTTTTTAGTCAAGATGAGCATGTTTTGGTAGGACATAGATCTTCGGCAGTTTCCCCATATTCAAGGACAGCTAGTAGTCTATACTGCTAAGACAGCCACACTTCACTTTCTGTCTGGTCTATGAACTGCTTTTGTGCGCAAGGGACCGATTGTCTGTTGTTTAAGAGCTCTACATGAAGTATTTTTTCTTTTTTTTTTTTTTTTATTAATGTGCCATCAAACTTCAAATGCATTGAGTATTGAATAACATATCACAGCAAACATACGGGAGGGAATTGAAAGGGGAAGGGGGGGTAACGAGGGATTCCTAACACATTACATAATCACCTGTTTCCATTCCTCTCACTTATACCCAATTCTGAAAAGGGTGGCAAAAAAAGAGAGAGAAAAAAAAGAAGAAAAATTTGCAGTGTATATGGCCAACATGATTCAGAAACTACCTGGTATGATTGATTGCTTGATACTACCTGCTGTCCCCACGTTAAATTCTAACCTCACATGCAGAATATGTCTGTTGGTGGAAACTGCGAACTGTTTCCGAGATTACACGCCTATTAATCCAGACCGTATCATACATCACACACGTTATCTATTGCATGCATATGTCATTCACAACAATGTATTCATTGTATGAGGTATTGCGCATGGATTATGTCTCTGTCATACGTGAGGTATTCCTCAAGACTTTTTTTTTTTTTGCGCTGTCCTATCTTCTGTGCCAACTCAGTGGCAACACGCTCTTCATTCCTACCCCACGTCCACAGCCAGAGCCTGGCCCGCTCCGCCACAGCCCTGGTACCAACAATCCACAGGGAGCAGTCGTTGTCGAGTAATCATGAGACAACCTACCTGCGGAGACGCTGCACTGCTGCCGAGTCACTTTTAGGTGGTGTTCAGTGGCGCCTGTTCTAATCCAGTGTACGCAGGACACCTCCTACTAAATCCCCCTGTTGACGACAGTAATTGCGTAATCGCGTTGCCGCCGTGAGTGAGTTCTCCTTCCGAGGGCGCCACCATGTCCGTCCGGCGACAGGCCGATGAGTTTGCAGGTAACAGGTGATCCTGATAGAATCAAACCAAGGCCGTTGACGTGGGGAGGCAATCGAAAACTGAGGTCACCATGAGAGCAGTACATGAAGATCCAAAAACAATTCGAGACTTGTTAAAAATTCTGATCGATGAAGATGAGGATGATGAGGATGATACTACGGATTTCCGTTCTGGTATGAGACTGTATGACACGGCTGTACTCTACGCTTCCTTTGATAACATATCCCGGCCTCAACCAGGCCCGAGAGATACAAACACTTACTCTGTTGCTGGAGATGTTTGAGCAACACTCTCACAGACGCATCCATTAAACAGATGAAACTCAACTGTATTGTCCCAGTCCTCCCAACTGAGACCACAGCAAACTAAAAATTCTGGGTAGGAGCCGGTCAGGGGCAGAATAAATTCTACAGATAAATGGTTATGATGGTAATCGAACCCTCGACCTCCGCAGTACACGTTTGCTGGCTGTGCTCGTTGTTGGGCAGGTGCCCCCGTTACGAGGACTACCCCCCGGAGTGTACGCTGGTGTCAGACCCGGAGGACGCCTGCTGTCTGAAGCCCAAGTGTGTGCCAGGGGTGCTGTCCAGCACCACCCTCGCCCCCGATCCTTTCGTCATCCCCACCCTGGCGCCAGGCAAGATCGTGGGCACTGCCGTCTTCCCCCACCCCACCCCGGGGCCTGGCGGAGAGACCCCCTCCATCAGTGAGTGCAGCGCGTGTTTTTCTTTTAACTCTGTGTGTGTGTGTGTGTGTGTGTGTGTGTGTGTGTGTGTGTGTGTGTGTGTGTTCCTGCCTTAAGATTTGTCTCTGCCTTTTTGTCTGTCCTGTCTATCTTTCTTTCTGTCTGTCAGTCCATCCGTCCGTCTCTCTGTCTGTCTGTCTGTCTGTCTGTCTGCCTGTTTGTCTATCTGTCTGTCTGTCTGTCTCTCTCTCTCTCCCTCTCTCTCTCTCTCTCTCTCTCTCTCTCTCTCTCTCGCTCTCGCTCTCGCTCTCGGGTTCATTAACATTCTCACTTAATGAGTAGATGAGATCTAAACGAGTAGTAACTGCGGTTCCTAATCTCAGATTCATGTATGTAGTACTTTAAATATTCATAATAATATATGTACGAAAAAAGTTGTCCGTTGAATTATGAGAATTAATCTGTATTTAACTAAATACACTTATTTGATAATTGTCATATATAATCAAACATGGTTTTCTGTAAATATTTGCAGTGCCTCTTCCCAGAGTTTGCAGCACTATATCCTTTCTCATATTTTGCCCTGCAGCATGCTGTCTAAGATTGTTCACAGCAATATGCCATCTTAACATTATGCACCGCAGTAAATCCCATTCCACATTTTGCTCTATAAAATCCCAGTTCAGACGTCACAGATTTTGCACTGCAGTATCCCATCCCAGATTTCGCGCTGTGATATTCTCTGTCAGATTTTGCCCAGTTATATGTAATCCATTCTGAATTCAAACGACATATTGATCAATAACTGCCATGCTTACCATTTCCAGTTTCAGAATCTACCATCCTCCGTTTTAAAGAGAAAAAAAAAAAAAGAAAGGAAAAGAAGGAAAGAAGAAAGACATACAACTTCACGTAAAATGACCAGGTGATCAGAACGATTGGTAACGGTGACAACCCCCCCCCCCCCCCCCCCCAACCGCGCAATCGTACTCCCACCCACTCCACGTCCCACCTCTCACACTCTCCCGTTCTCAACCTTCTTGCTCTCTCTCCCCCTCTCTCCCCTCCCAGATTACTGCATCTACAACGGGGTGCCGTACGGGCAGGGGGCGAGGTGGCAGGACGGCTGCGACTTCAGCTGCGTCTGCCTCAACGCCACCCAGGGCCAGTATCAGTGCACGGAGCGCTGCCCCCGCTACGTCACCATCCCCGCCGGCTGCGTGCTGGTCAGGGACGTCACGGACCCTTGCTGTCGGCGCCCGATCTGCAGCCCGGCCCTCTCCACGTCGTCCGGCGGGGCCACGGGGTCGCCCACGCCCATGGTGACGGGCCCCACGTTGTCCCCGGGCACCAGGACCACCGGCACGCCTGAAGGCGTCACCACGCCTGTGCCCAGAGGTAAAGACGCAGAGAGGAGGAGGGGTGGGAGAGGGGGTGTGTGATATGGGCGGGGGGGGGGGGGGGGGGTGAGGGGAGAAGCGGGAATGCGTGGACGCGGTGGTGGGATGTGTGTGTGGGGGGGGGAGATGGGGGGAAAGGGTGAGAGAGGTTATGAAAGGAAAAGGAAGTTGGAGGGGGGGGGGGGGGGGGGGGGGGGGGGGCTGAGAGGTGGCGGGGGGGGGGGGGGGGGGGGGGGGGTGGGGGTGGGCTGGGGAGGGGCGAATTCTTGGGTGAGGCTTTTTAGCAGATGCATGGCTGAAGCGATAGCGCAGCGTGTCAGTGCCCATCTGATACGGTCTGCAGCATGGTGTCTATGTATGCATATATTAATGCATGTATGTTTATGTATGTATGCATGTATGAAGGTATGCATGTGTGTACGAATGTATGTGTGCATGTATGTTATGTATGTACGTACGTACGTACGTATGTATGTATGTATGTATATTTGTATGTATGCAAACATGTATGCATGTGTACGTATATGCATACATGCATGCATGCATGCATGCATGTGTACGTATATGCATACATGCATGCATGCATGCATGTATGTATGTATGTATGTATGTATGTATGTATGTATGTATGTACGTATGTACGTATGTACGTATGTATGTATGCATTATAAGTAAATTAAGTGTGCACGTGCGTATGTTTGTATCATGTATGTAAAACATTCAAGCGGTTAGGTAGCTAGCTTGTTTCATAAATCTGTATTTTAAATGTTCATTTTGGATGAGTACATGTACGCAGGCACGTATGTGTTTTGTGTGTTTAAACTCTAAGGGCACTTAGCCGTGAGTTTAGAAGGCTCAGACACATGACAAAGTGCTCTATGGAGCGTCTGTCGTTTCATTGCTCATAAAATTTCCATTCGGAACAGGAGGGAGTGATAACGTGGACAGAGCGAGCAAGCCAGAGAGAGAGAGAGAGATTGAGAGAGAGAGAGAGAGAGAGAGAGAGACACAGAGAGAGAGACAGAGAGAGAGAGAAAGGAACTTTCCACATGATATAAAACAACTCTTTATAGTTTTTTCAGAAAAGGGTGACATATCTTTAAATAGAGCAATTACTCTCTCTTCTAACCCCCCCCCCCCCCCCCCCTCTCTCTCTCTCTCTGTCTCTTTCTTTCTCTGTATCTGTAATTCTGTAGCTCTCTCTGTCTGTCTTTGACTGACTGACTGTCTGTCCGTCCGTCCGTCCGTCCATCCGTCCGTCTGTCCGTCTGTCTGTCTGTCTGTCTGTCTGTCTCTCTCTCTCTCTCTCTCTCTCTCTCTCTCTCTCTCTCTCTCTGTCTGTCCCCGTCGCTGTGCGAGAGTACGTGTGGGAGCTACGTTCCCGTGCATTTGGGTTTCAGAGGGGTGTGTTTACAAGAACGTGTACTACACCCAGGACCAAAAATGGTATGATGGCTGTGACTTCCTCTGCACCTGCGAAAACGCCAAGGAGGGCATTTACCGCTGCATCGAAAGGTAGGGCATTAGCCGGTGTACTGAACAGCAGGAATGAACTAGCGTAATCGGTGCCAGAGGCGTTTACGTGGAGACTGAAACACAGGACATTCACAGGCGGGTAGAAAGACTGAGCGTTTACATATGTGTTTTTAAAAGGTAAAGAATGTTGTACAGTTGTATGACAAAATGGGGGCGTTTTGTCAGTGTTATAAAAGGAAGAGCATTTTCGGGCCTTTTTGGATGGTAGGATATTTACAGGTATATTGAAAGATATCTGCGGTTATATTATAAGAAAGATAGGGGGCATTTAGAGGTGTAATGAAAGATGGGGCAGTTATTATGTTCGAGCTGAATCGTAGGGCATGTACACCCGCAGTGAAAGGTATGGTGTTTATAAGCGTTTTTTTTTGACAAGTAGGGCCAGGGGCATTTACAAATGTTTAGAAAGATCAGCGTGTGCAGTTTGTCGTGAAAAAGTCATTATAGCATTTACAGGTGTTTTTCACAGGTGTACATTCACAGGTGTTTCGAGAGGTAGATCATGTGTCTTGTAGGTCAGGACATTGACGAGGGTATTACAGGTGTCATCAAACTGTAGGGCATTTACAGGGGTATTGACAGTTATCGCTACAGGTGTCTCCAAAAATATAGAATATGTACAAAGGCATTAAAGGTATACCTACATGTATCTTCAAAAGGTAAGGCATTTGCAGGGATATTGACAGGTATGGATACATGTATCTTTAAAAAGAAAAGTAGGGCAGTTTACAGGGGTATTTGATGTATAGCTGCATGCATCTTCAAAAGGTAGGGCATTTACAGAGGTATTGAGAGGTAGGGCCACAGGTACCTTCGAAAGGAAGGGCATGTATGTACAGGGATAGTGAGAGAGAGAGAGAGAGAGAGAGAGAGAGAGAGAGAGAGAGAGAGAGAGAGAGAGAGAGAGAGAGAGAGAGTATGGCTACATTCATCTTCAAGAGGTAGGGCAATTACATGGAAATTGAGAGATACGGCTACAGACATCTTTAAAAGATAAGGCGTTTACACAGAGGTATTGAGAGATACGACTACAGGCATCTTTAAAGGTAAGGCATTCACAGAGGTATTGAGAGATACGGCTATAGGCATCTTAAGGCATTCACAGAGGTATTGAGAGATACGGCTATAGGCATCTTTAAGGCATTCACAGAGGTATTGAGAGATACGGCTACAGGCATCTTTAAGGCATTTACAGAGGTATTGAGAGATACGGCTACAGGCATCTTTAAGAGGTAAGGCATTTACTGAGGTATTGAGAGATACGGCTACAGGCATCTTTAAAAGGTAATGCATTCACACAGAGGTATTGAGAGGTATGACATTACAGGCATCCTAAAAAAAAAAAGTAGGCCATTTCGGGGGACTGAGATGTAGAGTATTAATTTTGTTCTGAAAGCCAAGGGCACTGAGGTACACTAACACGTAGAGTCATTTACAGGTCTGTTGAAAGGTAGGGTCGTGAAACATTATAAACAGTTGCCGTTGTTCTGACAGGTATAACATTCACAGGTGCATTGGCAGACAGGGCATTTACAGGTCTGTTGAGAGCTTGGGCAATTACATATGCTCTCAAAGTTAGCGCATTTACATTTATATTAAATGACAGCGCCTTGACAGGTGTATCGAAAGATATGGCATTGAAAAAAAATCTAGGTACAGCAGCATTTTCAGGTACACTGACAGAGCGTTCACATATGTAATTAATCAAAGGCTGGGTATAAAAGGGATTTTGGAAGGTGGGGACATGTGTAGCTGTTGGAAGAGAGCGCCTTCATGAGTCTGTTGAAAGGCAGGGCGTTTTCAGGTGTGTGAAGGTACAAGGTGTTACTTACACTTCTGTTTGAAGGTCAGGGTTTCCTGGTGTAACACCAAAAAAAAATGGGCAAAAAACAAAGAACACCAAAAAAAAAAAATGGGGGAAATTTTTTTGCGTACTGACAGGTAAGGCATTTTCAGGTGAAATGAAAGATAGTGTTGATACAGATATGTTGAATGAAGGCCATGTTAATGAAAGATAGTGTTGATACAGATATGTTGAATGAAGGCCATGTTAATGAAAGATAGTGTTGATACAGATATGTTGAATGAAGGCCATGTTAATGAAAGATAGTGTTGATATACAGATGTGTTGAATGAAGGCCATTTTAATGAAAGATAGTGTTTGATACAGATATGTTGAATGAAGGCCATTTTAAGATTTACTAGAAAGCCAAGGTATATACAAGTGAAATGAGAATCAAGGTATTTACCTGTACATTGAAGAGCAGGCAAAGTACAAGTGTATTGAAAGATTAGAGGGCATTTACATTTGTGCTGACAATGGGGCATTTACAATCGTATCGGACCATAGATCATTTACAGAGGCGTTGGATGGAAGGACGTTTACAGATAAATCGAGAAATATGTACGATTGTGATTAAAGAAAGGGGCATTCACAGGATGGATATCAAAAGGTAGGGTATCTACAAACGGACTGAAATGCTCGTGTATTTAAGGGTGTTTTTTTGAGATGTGGGGCATATACGTGTCCTTTAAAAGGGTACGACATTTACAGGCATATTGAAACTGTTTCTCCGTTTTTCTTTTTACTTTTTTTTCTTTTCTTTTTTTTTTTTTTCTTTCTTTTCTTTTTTTCTTTTCTTTTTTTTTTTTTTTTTTTTGATGATGACTGATTATTTCTTACTCTCTTTCAGATGCGCAAGGTACGAACAGCTGCCAGCGGAGTGTACTTTGGGACCAGACCCTGCAGACCCCATCTGCTGCCAGACCCCCGTGTGTCAGGTGACCCCCGTGCCGGGCAGCACCAGCGGGTACCTGATCCCGCCGCTGAAGCCAGGGGTGGTGTCTGGCGGCAGCGTCACGCCCACTCCCTTACCCTACGTGACTCCCACCCCGGGTCCCGATGGACTGACGCTGGAGCCTCCTCGCCGCACCCCGAGCCCCATAAGTACGTCTGTTGTGACTGGCGTGCTTCATACTGATCATGCAGAGTGGGCTCTGCCTCCATGATGGGCTGCTCTGCTCGTTCGTTGCTGACTGTTCACTGTTCACTGCCTTGTTCAAAGGTTTCCTTCCTGCGATTAATGCGTTAGTTGCTCTCTGTTCTACCGACTTTGAATAGGTGACAAGATCACGGGGACCGGGTAGTGTTAGCGCTGCCTTGTCTGGCCTTCTGTAGATTTACAGTTCGTCGTAACTGAGAACATGAGGCGGGTATACCAGCCACCGTTGTAGAGTGATTAGCTTCAAGGATTTACGGGATAGGGATCATGCGTTTCAGTCCCATCAGAGGCATTTATCTGTGAGGTTTTCCTGTCCCGGCCGGTGAAGTTTCAGAGTTGAGTGTTCTGTGAGGTTTTTAGTGAGAATACTGGAATCACACTGTCCCGGCCGGTGAAGTTTCAGAGTTGAGTGTTCTGTGAGGTTTTTAGTGAGAATACTGGAATCACACTGTCGAGTTTCGTCCGTTGAATGGAAGCGTCTCTGAACGCGTTGTTCAAAACTCTTGAACAGCACTGAGGGCGCCTAGATGATGCTGGGAGAGGTTAGGGGAGAAAGCTAGAATACAGCCCAGTCTTGTTGTCTTGGACCAATACAGACCCCCTCAGCGTCATCACCATCCCTATTGATCGTCATTCAAGAAAGGCATGAAATTCGGGGTCCTTCAAAGTTTCCTTTCATGGTGACCTCAGTTGTGTCTTTTGTATAGTGTAATATTCGTCAGATTAGGCATAACGTGGGCTCTCTCTCTCTCGCGCGCACACACACACACACACACACACACACACACACACACACACACACACACACACACACACACACACACACACACACACACACACACACACACACACACACACACACACACACACACACACACACACACACACACACACACACACACACACACACACACACACATACGTGTGCATGCGCGTGTGCGCGCGGGCACACACACA
>JADBJO010000004.1:945000-955000 GCA_016801955.1 Conus betulinus | reverse complement strand
TTGCGTTCTCAAATCACGTAACACAGGGCAACACAAAACAAAATGCAACTCATCTTTATTTCTCTTTTTGCCAATAGGACAACGTAAATCAGTCTCAGTGTGTTTTCTTATATACGATGATAATGTACAGCAATTTCTGAAATACCTCAGCAAAACCTTGACATTTTAATTTTTCGGGGGGGGGGGGGGGGGGGGGGGGGGGGGGGAGAGAGGGAGGAGAGAGAGAGAGAGAGAGAGAGAGAGAGAGAGAGAGAGAGAGAGAGAGAGAGGAGAGAGAGAAATGTCAGAGAGATTTTTGGGGAGAGAGAGAGAGAGAGAGAGAGAGAGAGAGAGAGAGAGAGAGAGAGAGAGAGAGAGGCTCCACACGAAAGTGTGTTTTCGTTATTGAAGAAAATAACATTAGTGTGTTATATACGATATAAAAGAGAGAATACAATACTGTGTTTTTCACATTTTGGGGTTGGGGTGGGGTGGGCAGAACGACGTTTTGCTTGTTGCATGAAAGAAAAAAAATGTTTTCGCGTTTTCCGAGAGGGCCATCTTTTTCAGGCTGTGTTTACGATGGCGTGACCTATAAACAAGGAGACAGCTGGGACGATGGCTGCAAACAGAAATGCGTGTGTCTGAATGGCACTGCTGCCGGAGTGTATCAATGCACAGAAAGGTAACAGACGTAAACTGAATTTTCACACATTTTTCCAAACGCTTGTGTGTGTGTGTGTGTGTGTGTGTGTGTGTGTGTGTGTGTGTGTGTGTGTGTGTGTGTGTGTGTGTTATGCATCCAGTTTTAGGGCAATAGCCCACTCATTCAATTAGTTGATTCTTTTCTCTTTTTTTTTTTTTTTTTTCAGTTTTTTTCTGTTCTTTTTTTTGTGTTTTCACTGATCAGTTTAACTGATTTTACATTAGAAGAATGACCGACAGCAATGTGTTTACCTCTGACTGGACGTTTGTGTGGCATGTAACACCTCCAGGTGTGATTTTACATTACAAGAATGACCGACAGCAATGCGTTCACTTCTGACTGGATGTTCCGTTGCGTGTGATGCCTCCAGGTGATTTTTACATTAGAAGAATGACCGACAGCAATGCGTTCACTTCTGACTGGATGTTCCGTTGCGTGTGATGCCTCCAGGTGCGTACGGCTCTTGAATGTGCCCCCAAACTGCCAGCTGGTGACGGATCCTGCCGACCCCTGCTGCAAGACTCCGCTGTGCCAGCCCCTGTCCACCGCCGCCCCCACGGCCACGCCCACCGCCGGTGGGACCACGGGCACGGGCGGCCCCACGCCCACCTCCTCTCACACCCTGGCGCCTAAAAGTAAGTTGTGAGGGGGTAGGGGGAAAGGGTGTCGGGTGTAGGTGCTGCTGCTGCTGTGTGTGTGTGTGTGTGTGTGTGTGTGTGTGTGTGTGTGTGTGTGTGTGTGTGTGTGTGCGTGCGTGCGTGCATGTGTGTATATGTATGTGTGCGGGTATGTAGATGTGTGTGTGTGCGTGTGTGTGGGTGTGTGTTTTGCGCGCGCGCGTTTGTGTGCGCGTGCGTGTGTGGAAGTGTGTGCATTTGCGTGTGGGTGCGTGCGCGCGCGCGCGTGCGTGCATATGTGTGTGAGCGGGCGTGCGTGCGCGCGCGCGTGTGTGTGTGTGTGTGAAAGAGAGAGAGGAGGGGGAGGAGAGGCTGTTTTCAAACAAGTGCTCCTAACCTGATGAGCGTCGACCAGGTTATGAATCCTTACAAGTCATACTCAAACACTCATTCCCTTCCAACATGACACGACCAACGGCAATGTGCCATCCAGGGAGAAAAGATTGGCAGGACCGATGTCACACACCGCGCATGACCACCAGAACGACAACATGTCGCCGTGAGACGGGCAGTGACAACGTGGCTAGTTGTGTACAGAGCACCGGCAACTAGACAGCCTTGTGACTCTCTCTCCCTTCCCTGTCGCCCCAGAGCGCGGTGGGCTAGCGCATCTTCACCTCTTGCCTTTACTTCTACACATTTCTTTCTTGATCGTCCCCCGCCAGAACTCGATTTTTTTTCCATGTTTGAGCCGGTGGCGGTTGTTTTGGGGGATCCTATTTACACCCTGCAGCGAGAAAAGGCTGGTCTTGGGATCCTGTTTACACTAACAGCGAGAAATGGCTGTCTTGGGATCCTGTTTACACCCTACAGCGAGAAATGGCTGTCTTGGGATCTTGTTTACACTCTACAGCGAGAAATGGCTGTCTTGGGATCCTGTTTACACCCTACAGCGAGAAATGGCTGGTCTTGGGATCCTGTTTACACCCTGCAGCGAGAAATGGCTGGTCTTGGGATCTTGTTTACACCCTGCAGCGAGAAATGGCTAGTCTTGGGATCTTGTTTACACTCTACAGGAGAAATGGCTGGGATCCTGTTTACACACCACAATTTTTCAAATGAGAAATGCAAACATAATATAAAAAAAAAAATGCTATTTCAGAACATATATATCTGTTAAAAATTAAAGAAACTTTTCCCCAAAAAATCTGACATCGAAAAGATATCACGCAAAAAAATGACTTTACTGCGCAAAACATACCAACAAAAAAAAAAAAATCTGTTCTAGGTAAACTCTTTTCCCCCAGAAACATGTGGCAGAGAGTTGTTAGAAACGTAAATGACCAGCCTTTATATCTTTTTTTTCCTCAGAAATGTGCGTCTACGAAGGGCAGTACTATGTGGAGGGACAGCAGTGGTACGACGGCTGTGACAAGGTGTGTGTGTGTGAGGACGGACTGACTGACCAACTTCTACAGGTGTACCGACAGGTGAGCCGCCTACCCTCATGCATCTTACACCTATTTATACATTGTCTGTCTTATTTTCAACCGGAACTTATTTACATCACGTCTTGTTTGCGTTATGGTTCAGTTCAATAGTCATTCGTTGATAGGTTAACAAGTAATCTTATCCTGACAACAACTTTTTTTAAAGCAATCCAAGCAATTCCCGAAGGAAAGATTTCAGCAATATGTTGTTTTGGTCACCCAGATACAAGATTTCCCATACAGATTGATTCTTATATTCCACAAGATTTTCCCCATACAGATTGATTCTGTATATTCAGTGACACCATTGTTTTTAATTGTGAACAGACTGTAACTTGAAGTAAGTTGATCACAATTCCCGGGGATCCTGCTTCAGATCACATTATCCTGGGATCTCATATTTTCTTGAATCAATGCTTGATTGCAGTTTCGCGGATTCTGTTTTAAGCATGCTTTACAGGGATCTGTAGTTTCCTGGATTTTCTACTTGAAGTCCCCTGGTATCCTGTGTTGATGGTAGTTCCATGGGATTTTGTATTTGATTGTAGTTCCGTATTTGATGGCAGTTTCCCGGGTATCCAATATATTTAAACACAAAATCCTCGGATTGTACATTTGATTGTGGTTCCATAGGATCCTATGTTTTGATTGTCGTCTCCTGAAACCTATGGCTGTAGTTTCTACGGATTGTGCCCTTGACTGGAGTCCCCTGATGCTTCATCTCTGACTGTGGTTCCCTGGAATCCTGTATTTAAGCGCAGTTCCCTATATCCCTTTTTTTTTTTTTCATTGCAATCCCTTGAGATCCTGCATCTGATGGCAGTTCCTTGGGATCCAAAATTGATCGTAGTTCCCTAGGATCCTGTATTTATTCCTTGTTTCCTCGTGTTCCATTTTTCATCAAAGTTCCCCCGGAGTCTGTTATTTGTAGTTCCCACAGATCACATGTTTATCGGTCGTTCTCTTGTATTCCACCTTCGATCATAGGTCCGGGGAATCCGATATTTAGTCAGAGTTTCCCTTGAATTGAATCGTGCATGTGACCACAATTCCCTTGGATCCTATGTTTGATCACAGTTGCCTGTGTATGCTATGTTTGATCACAGTTGCCTGTGTGTATGTTGCTATGTTTTTGATCACAGTTGCACAGTTGCCTGTGTATGCTATGTTTGATCACAGTTGCCTGTGTATGCTATGTTTGATTGCAGATGCAAATCGTACTCCAACGTGCCGTCCCCACTGTCAGTTGGTGGCCAGCCCAGACGACCCGGCATGCTGCATGGTCCCTCAGTGTTTGCCTACCCCGGGGCCCAGTGGCTACCCAACCGCCGGACCCAACGCCACCCCTACCCAAGGCATTTCACCAACCCAACTGGGGTGGTCACTGGCAAAGCCCCAACCCCACGCGCCCCGCGCAGGATACCCCACTCCAGGCTTCAGAAGTGAGTAGGAGGCACGCGGAATTGGACAGTTGTTAACTGCTTTTTGACTTGGAATGATTTCACTACAAAAAGTGTGACATTCAACCCACAGAAAGTAGTAAATGAGAACAAAAACAGTGTCCCGTGCTGAGATATACTTAACAGTGTTTTCAATTTTATGTCATTTCTTTTCGCATTACTCTCCAGCTATAGCACACACACACACACACACACACACACACACACACACACACACACACACACACACACACACTCTCTCTCTCACTCCACTCTCTCACTCTCTCACTCACACTCTCTCTCTGAAAGAAACTTTAAGAAGTAATCAGAAAACACAAATCAATTTATGAATCCCGGGGCCCAGTGGCTACCCAACCACCGGACCCAATGCCATCCCTACCAAGGCATTTTCACCACCCAACTGGGGTGGTCAGCTGGCAAAGCCCCAACCCCTACGCCCCGCGCAGGATAAAGACTCCAGGCTTCTATATGTTCGTATCTTCCCTTCATACAGACACAGCAGCGAAAGCAAAAAAAAAAAAAGAGAGAGAAAACTCAAGTTACACGTTTTCTTGTTGTGGCTATTATGATTTTTCTGGCATTCACAGTGATTTTTTTTAAAAGCTCAAATTTAGAGTATTCTCCATCTGCTGACTACAATAGCCAGGACAATGACATCTGCTCATTTTTAGGACACGTTCTTACAGGCTGGGTCGCTTTCAAAGCGTGTTGGCTCACTTCGAGGCTGTTGAATGAACTTGCGCACCACCTCGGAAACACATTCACAGAAATTCATGCCCCAGCCTGCTGTACCGATGTTTCTAACGTAGCTGCATGTCTTGGAGTCTTCTACTGCAGGTAGGGTCGAAATGGGGTGGGACGGGAGGCAGGTAGGTGGAGATGGGATGGAAGAGGGAGCAACAGTGAGACGGGACCTACCTCAAACCAGCATAACGATAACGAGACACCCAAAGTTGTCGTCATGATCAAAACACAGTTCGACAGTAAATTTGTGCCGTTGCGGAGATTTACGAACAGTCCAACAATTGTTGTCATTGCAGACGCTTGCTTCTACAACGGCCAGGAGTACAAGGAGGGGCAACAGTGGCAGGACGGGTGTGACTACAACTGCGTGTGTCTGAACGGGACCGTGGGCTACTTCAAGTGCGTGGAGAGGTCAGTGCCAGTGTGTCGGTGGTTCGAAGCTCGAGAGAGAAAACTCGGAAGCAGTTTACAGTTAATTCGGCCTTGGGTTTCGATACTGTGGGACCTGGAAGGATTGGAACTTAACAAAGATTTATTGACGTCTTGAAAGCCGAAATATGTCTGTTGAAATCAGATTCTAAATGGAGTACTGTCCCATAAGCACATATGTTATGCAGTCTGCATGACTGCCATACAACTGTAGGAGAGAGAGAGAGAGGGGGGGGGGGGGGGGCAGAGGGCTTTGTTATCATTACTTACACTGATCTGCCGTGATAAACACCGTCATAGCAGCAACCTGGTTGTTGAGAGGTCTTTCACGGCGGTCAGGACCTATCAATCCTCCAAGTAACCCCGGGACCCCCCACCATTTGCAGGTGTCCCAGCTACGCCCTGGTGCCCAGCCAGTGCAGCCTGATCCCAGACCCCCTGGACTTCTGCTGCAAGCAGCTCCGCTGTGACTTCAACCAGTCCACGCCCAACCCTTCTCCCCTACGCCGTCGCCCACCCGTGTACCTGACCCCACCCTGCACACCACTCCCAACCCCACCCCCGGGAATGTGAGCACCGGGTCTCCCACCCCTGGGGGTGGCATGCCTACTCCCACCTTCAGGCCTCCCACTCTTGCTCCGCAATTCAGTGAGTAATCCTCTTTTATTTCATTGAAGAACGAACGATAAACACAGGAAATCATTTAACTAAAATACATGCTGCTGTAATCTTGATTACGAAAACATCCTATAGGAAGTCACTCAACCAAAACTCAACGAAATATGTATTCATGCAGAGCTAATCTTGATTACGAAAACATCCTACTATAGACTTTTCATGCAGAGCTTCCCATCCTATAGACCTCCTCCCACACACCCACCCCCCCATACCATGCACAAGACCGTAAGTAGTATAGTTTCAAAGTGAGGTGACTGCAGGTGAAAATTCAAACACATTTTAACAGGAGTTTAAAGTAAATCCGCCAGTTAACAGGGACAAACAAATTACAAGACAACGCACGACGCGTTTTGACCTCCTAGGATTTCCATTCAACGTACATCTTGCGCCCTAGACGAGAAGATAAAGTGATTGCTCGTTCTTCGTTTTCATTGTCCTAAATGTTGTTTAGACTTGCCCGAAAAAGACCAAAGAGGTCGAAACGCGTGACGTTTTGTCTTGTGATATGTTTGTGCTTGTTAATTGGCGGGTTTACTTTAAATACCTTTTAAAACTTAAGTAGTATAGTCTTTCAGGTGGGACTACAAAGCAAGCCCCGCATGTACCGCGGTCCATTCACTTCCGTTGAATTTAAGAACGAACTACAACCTGGGCTTCGGTAAAATTCATTGGAAATGAATCAAGTTGATAATGAATATATATTCAGACCTATTTGGGGGGAACGGAGGAGGGGAGGGGGAGGGGAGAATAAGAGAAAGTGATGGCGAAGAAATGCGGCGATGCTCAACCCCCTCCCCCCCCCCCCCCCCCCCCCCCCCCACTCCCCCACCCCACCTCCCCCCACCTAGCCGCCCGGTGAAAACAAACAAAATTTCATATTAAGAACTCTATTTGAATGAGGAAGTTCCAATACAGTAGGCCACTGTGTAATGCAATACAATACAAAGCGAGAAGAACCAGACTCTTCCTTATAGTCCCTAGCCTCTGTCCGTCCCCCCTTTCCCATAGAAAAGGACAGTTTGATGACTGTCTGTATATGCTTCACTCGACATGCGCACACGTTCTTGTTGTTGTTGTTGTCATTTGACAATAATTATATAAGTAGTAGTATAGGCTGGTTCGTAGGGATGCCCTTGTTATCATAGCTGGTCTCTAATGGTATGCACAGCCTTCTGCGTGTACAACGGAATACCCTACCGTCACGGAGAGAGCTGGAACATCGGATGTGACCAGGTGTGTACCTGCGATGACAGCACGCGTAACTACTACACCTGCGCCGACAGGTGAGTGCTCTTTTCATCTCTCGAAAAGAAGAAGTGTGTGTGTGTGCGCGCGCGCGCGCGCGAGTTGTGTGTGTGTGTGTGTGTGTGTGTGTGTGTGTGTGTGTGTGTGAGTGTGTGTGTGTGTGTATGTGTGTGTGTGTGTGTGTGTGTGTGTGTATGTGTGTGTGTGTGTGTGTGTGTGTGTGTGTGTGTGTGTGTGTGTGTGTGTGTGTGTGTGTGTGTGTGTGTGTGTGTGTGTGTGTGTGTGTGCTCGCGCGCCAAGCCTTAAGAAGCGTGTCTGGGCGAAGCATTGTTCACTACAACAAAAATGTGGATGGCCGTGGTGTCCTATACCGAACTGTTATGAATATTTTGTATCATGATTGGGATCATATTCGTGTTGGTAATGCTTCTCATTAGATTCAGACCAAGAATCAGCAAATGCAGTGCTTCACATAGAGAAATTTCCAGCCTCCTTTCGGAGAACAATGGCTTAGGAAGTTCTATAGGTCAATCTCAGTTCTATCCCCCCCCCCCCCCCCCTCCGCCGCCCCCCGCCCCCCTCCCACATTTTAGAGCTTTGTTGATGTTTTAATTCTTTCCCCCCCTTTCTCCCTCCTTTACATGCTGTATTGATGAATGTCGGCTGTTTCCTTTTCCCCTCTTCTGTTGCTCAATTCTTTTCTTTTTTCCTGTATAAAGAAATGTGCAGATTCATCTCACTTCTTTTCCCTTTTTTTTTATTCACAGCAGTTTTTTAGCCTAATCAATCTCAGTACTTTTCTCTTTCGTTTTCTTCGTAGAACTGTATCGATCAACCCACAGTCTTTTCGTTTTGCAATGTAAGACTTCTGATGAGGAGTCTCTTTTGTTTTTCATTTACTTTCTTTTTAAAGCTTTGTTGATGAACAACAGTCCTCTCGTGATCCATCTATAAATCTTTTTTTTTTTTTGGTAATTCCTGATTCTTTTCCCTTTCGCTTCCTTGGCAGGACTGTACTGATGAATCTCAATCCGTTCATTTTGCATGATATATAGGATGCTGCCGATGGAACTTTAAATGTAAGCATGCCATTTGAATGGTATATTTTACATTTGGTTTATTGACCAGGACAAAGATTAACTCTTGAAAGCCTAGTCTTTTAGTTTAGAGTTTGAGAGAGAGAGAGAGAGAGAGAGAGAGAGAGAGAGAGAGAGAGAGAGAGAGAGCAGTTGTGTGGTTTTACTATGCATAATTATTTAGTTCTAAATTATTTGAAGTATTAGTTTCTTTTTTTTTTCATCAGTATATCTCACTTTCAGTTCTTTTTTTTTTCATTTATTTGTTTCTTTGTTCATTTTTTGTTGTTGTTTGTTCATTTTCGTTTAATTGTTTGTTTGTTACTTACTCTGTTTGTTGGTGGGTTTGTTTTGTTTGAAATGCCTTCAATGGTGAACAAAAAAAAAATTAAGAGTAGGTCATCTCTCTGGGCAAACCCTGTGGACAGTGTGGTCACTTACGAAGACAGATTTGACTCTGCTTAGTTGAGAGTCGAATTTGCTGATGAAGACCGTGCACTCATTTCAAAAACACAGAGAGAGAGAGAGAGAGAGAGAGAGAGAGAGAGAGAGAGAGAGAGAGAGAGAGAGAGAGAGAAACTAGTTCGTTGGCTGCCCGTTCCAGATGCCCCAGCTACCCGGACCTTCCCGCCCACTGCACCATGCGGGTGGACCCTGACGACGCCTGTTGCCTGGTGCCAGAGTGTTACATGGTGCCCACCTTGAGTCCCGGATGCCACGCCCCGCCCAAGTGCCCGGCCAGACCACCGCTTCCCCTCCGCTCCTCCCCACAGGGGTGCCCGGCGTGATTATACGGAAACCCAACACTGAAAACCCGACAGGTGAGTTGAACTGCCCTGTCGGTTTGCTCTGGGTTCTCGCTAGTTTGTTGTCGTTGTTGCTCTTGTTTGTTGTTGTTGTTTTGTTTTTCGCTTTGTTGTTGTTTTGTTTTGTTTTGTTTTGAATCTTCCTTCTCAAGTTATTAAACCGTGCACGCAATCGAAGCACATTTCAGTGACGTGAATAAAAAAAAAAAAAAAAAAAACTTTTGAGTGCAGTTAGTGTGCTTGATGCACGTGTCTTAGACCCGCTGACTGACGTGGGGTGAGCAAACATTTATTGGTAAATCCACAGCCACATGTGACACAGTTAGACTCCTTCTGTTTGGGAGAGCCGTAGTGTAGGCCAACAGGTCTGCATCAGCTTCGCATTCTAGTCGAATGGTATGTTTGTCAGCTATATTTTTTTCTTGAATATATTTAGATGTGACAGTTCACATTTCGTCTCAAAGGTGAAAGAACTCTATTCAAGAACGCATAAGTTACCTCCCCACCCCCTCTTGTTTCTCTCCCCCTGTAGACGAATTTTGAGGTCAAAACGCATGGGTTTTTCTCGTCATCATTGTTTGTTCGTCTGTTTAGGCGGTGTAGTGATCTGGCTTTTATTCTTTTTATTCTGTAGTAATCTGTGCTTTTTTTTTTTAACTCCGGTAAAATACTTTCCTTTTCTTTGTTTAATGTAGTTCTAAATTTAGGTGGGGAAGTTGTTGTGAGAAACAAAGATATCTTGTCTCCATTAGTGTTGTTATAATTCTGAT
>JADBJO010000004.1:907500-932500 GCA_016801955.1 Conus betulinus | reverse complement strand
TAATGAAACAGAAGTTTAACAAGCTGTATGGTCAGCGTTCTGCAGTGATATGCAATATGCAGTGTGGTAGGAAGAGGAGGGAGATTATATAGACAAAAAGAAGTACTGGTTACCAAAAAAAAAAATGAATAAAGAAACAGTTCTGATTTCAAAGAATTTCAGTACGTATAAGCTGTCTCGATGAAACATGATATATGTGTGCACGCGCGTGCGTGCGTGCGTGATTGCGTGCGTGTGTGTGTGTGTTAGTCATGACAATCCGCAGTCAGCGCTGTCTGAAGCCATTCGTATTTTGCACCAGCCTGAATGTGAACAAGTAACCAAACCCGGTTTTATGCATGGCAGTTGACTATTGCAAATGAACTAGTCTGTGCGGCACAACAGCGTAGATTGAGTGGGGAAAAAATGGCAAATGATCTCTATTTTAACTACAGAGAACAAAAAATTTTTTCTGCCACGTTGAAGCCAAGGTATATTACTCTAGTTCAGGTTTCTCATTGCGAGAACAACAGTTACTGTACATGCTGATTATTTATTGTTGAATTCCCTTGCTTCATGCAAGAAAGGATTTTCCCTTACATCTTTTATAATGCACACCACAAAGGAAGGATTACACGAAAAAAAAAAAAAATGAATCTTGTGAATTTAATTTCACCATTATTGGTGATATTACAAGAACAAAAAAAACACACACATAAATGAAACATAAAATGAAGTGAAATGAAATGAAAAGACAAGACACACACACACACACACACACACACACACACACACACACACACACACACACACACGCCTACCTACACAGATACAAATGTACTATATGACATCATAATACTAAATAATCACAAAATTCAAAAACCAAACTATAGTAAAAGACCATTACGACCATTCAGTATACTTCGACCAATGCCAATACGCTTTAAGTAATAGATTGTACCACACAAGATCATCAGGAAGGAAGGACGCACACTCTACCAGCACAAACAATGCCAGCTGTTCACCCCATGCTCTGTGGCCTGTGGCCAGGTGCGAGCGCATTGTCCGCTTGCCGCCCCACCTGCATGATGGTCAAGGACGAGGACGACCAGTGCTGCTTCAAGCCGTACTGCCACCCCTGGCCTCCCAAAGACCCCACCGCCGAACCTGGCGCCACCCCTTCCCTCGTCTCCACCGTCTCTCCGGCCATCACGCCCCACCATCAACGGTCCGTGCTGCTTCAGACCTAGTGCCAGTAGTGTGCTCATTCGTAAGCCAGTGTCATTCAAGTGTAAACACGCTAAAAGCCAGACATACCTGAGATGGTGTACGTTGCATGGACATCCGTGCGACCACTGTTGTGTGCCGTGCACGTACTAAAACCACTATGAGTAGTGTCGATATACTGCAGCCCATATAAGCCAGTACAAGTAGCACAGACATAGAGAAGCCAATACACGTAGCGACAGACATAGATAAGCCAGTACACTTAGCACAGACATAGATAAGCCAGTACACGTAGCGACAGACATAGATAAGCCAGTACACTTAGCACAGACATAGATAAGCCAGTACACGTAGCGACGGACATAGATAAACCAGTACACTTAGCGACAGACATAGATAAGCCAGTACACGTAGCGACAGACATAGATAAGCCAGTACACGTAGCACAGACATAGATAAGCCAGTACACGTAGCGACAGACATAGATAAGTCAATACAAGTGGCGCAGGCATGCGTTTCGCGTAGTTTCTACGAGAACAGTCAGTGAATCATATTTCAATGCATTAGGATGAGTTTTTCCATGTTTGTGTGGTTCATCTATCATCTTTTGTACAATCAAATGGTATGCATACCGTAACAAAGCGAGCTGGTAAAACACAAAGGCTGGTGTGACCTATGCTTGCAGCATGCATCTATAAGGGTGAGGCGTATCGTCAGGACCAGCAGTGGTACGACGGCTGCGATGCTGTCTGCAAGTGTGAGGATGCGGCACTTGGATTCTACAGGTGTCAGGAAAGGTAGGTGTGATGTACACGCGCGCGCGCGCGCGCGCGCGCGTATGTGTGTGTAGGCGCGCGCGTGTGTGTGTGAACGTGTGTGTGTGTGTGTGTGTGTGTGTGTGTGTGTGTGTGTGTGTGTGTGTGTGTGTGTGTGTGTGTGGTGAGAGAGAGAGAGAGAGAGAGAGAGAGAGAGAGACAGACAAAGACAGAGACAGGAGACAGACAGAGAGAGGGAAATCATAGATTCCTTCCCAAAATATTTCTCCACTTTCTTTCGACTGCGCAAACCCATGTACAAGATCTTCATGTTCTTCGAAACCATCTGTTTGAACTCAATGAACAAGTCTGTCTGTCTTTTTTTTTTCTTCAATCGGGGTACATCATTTGGACCTAGTCAATCCTTCCGAATTCAGCCGTTCCTTTTTCTTTGTGACAACACAAGTGATGTGAGAACGGAAAATATTCCAGCTTGATCAATTATACGTTGGTGTTGATTGTAGGATGCTATCTGAAAAAAAAAAACCCCCTGGATGTCTGTAAGATGTTTATTGCTCGTGCAAGGCTTGCGTGTGGAAACTACAGCAGAAGTTGACAGTTATTCAGAGTGACTAGCATCATCAAGAAATCTGCCTTCCGTCGGTGTTTTTACGCCCGTGACGGGAGACAGATTTTTCATGGTAACACTAGACATCCTGAGTAACTGTCACCTTCTGATGGTTGCTATTATTGCTCCACCCATCGCCGTAAAATGGCAGCTGTTATTAACACGTAATGGTCGTGGGATGTGGAACAGCTGAACACTGGATGTGTAGAGCTGTGTGGAATAACTGGAAACACTGGATGTGTGTGTGTAACTCGCTGTGTTTTCAGGTGTGTTCGCTACACACCGGATCCCGGCTGTGTGATGGTGCCAGATCCTCAGGATCCTACGTGCTGTGAGATCCCTGCGCAGTGCCCCCTCCTCACCCCCTCCCCTCGGCCCGGCGTCAGTCCCACGCCAGGTATCGTCAGCGTGCTCACCCAGGTTCCCGGCAAGATTGAAGGCGTGGGCAAGGTACCCACTCTGGCACCGACCGTGGCACCAACAACCGCCACCCCGACCCCTGTCACTGGCCCCGATGGCAGCACTATCACCACTACCCCCAGGCCCACCACAGGTAAGATCCCGAATACCTGTATGTCGTGTTCTCCTTCTCCTCCTTGTTCTTTGTATCTTTCTATCAGTCTTCTCATTTCGTTTTGCTCTCCTTTTTTTTTTTTTTGCTTGTTTTTTTCTTTTTTTCCCTTTCTTTTCTTTTCTTTCTTTCCTTTTTTATTTTGCATTTTTTTCTCCCTCCTTCCCCCCTTCCTCCTTCTTCTCTCCTCCTCCAGCTCCGCGTTCTTCTTCTTCTCAATCTCACTCATCCTTATCCTCCACTTCCTTATCCAATTATCCCTCCCCCTGTTTACGCCTCCTTTGCTTTTACTTCTCTGCCTGTTTCTCTTTCTAGTGTGCCGATTAGTTTGTACTATACCTGATTTGAATAGTGCAGGATGTTACTAAGTGATCTTGTTATCCATTGTGCGGGCTGTTACGACGTGACTTTGTTTTGTGTGCGGGCTGTTACGACGTGACTTTTGTGCATTGTGCGGGCTGTTACGACGTGACTTTGAATTTGTGCATTGTGCGGGCTGTTACTACGTGACTTTGTTTGCATTGTGCGGGCTGTTACGACGTGAGTTTGTTTTGCATTGTGTAGGCTAAGACTACGCTATCTTTGTTTTGCATCGCACGGCTGTTACTATAAGAGATTAGTTTTGCATTGTGGGGGCTTTTACCACAACTTTCGTTTTGCACTGTGCAGGCTGTCACTATAAGATTTTGTTTTGCATAGTGCGAGCTGTCGCCACAAGATTTGTTCTGCATTGACCAACTGTCAGGACAAGAATTGTTTCTTTGGGTTTTTTTTTCAATATGTAGGTTGTTACTAGAAGATTTATTTTGCATAGCCCAGCTTATTGTAACCAGATCTGTTTTACATGATGCAGGCTGTTCTCATAAAAAGAATTCGTTTTGCATTTTGCAAGCTGTTATTTGGATATTTTTCGCATTATGCAGGCTGTTATCATAAGATTTTTGGGCATTATGCAGGCTGCAATTATAAGAAGAAGGCTTTTTTTTTCATTATGCAGGCTGTTATCATAAGATGTTTTTGCGTTACGCAGGCTGTTATTTGAAGATTCTTTCTTTCTGCATTATGCAAGCTGTTATAATAAGATTTCTATTTCCATTATGCCCGCTGTTCTTGTAAAAGTTTTTTTTTCACATTATGCAGACTGTTATTACAAGATTTTTTTCATTATGTAAGCTGTTATTCTCAGATTTTTTGCAGGCTGTTATCATAATATTTCTTTTTGCATTATGCAGGCTGTTATTATAAGATTTTCTTCGCGTTATGCAGGTTGTTATTATAACTTTTTTGCATTAGACAGGCTGTTGTTATAAGATTTTTTCCCTTGCATTGTGGAGGCTGTTATTATAACATTTGTTGTTTTTTTTTTGCAATAAGCTGGCTTTGTCATAAGATTTGTTTAGTTTTTTTTTATAACATTTGTTTTTTTTGCAATATGCAGGCTGTTGTCGTAAGATTTGTTTTGCATTATGCAGGCTGTTATTATTTATAAGATTTTTTTGTTTGCATTGTGCAGGCTGTGTGATTATAACATAAGATTTTTTTTTTGGTATGAATTGTGCAGGCTGTTATTATAACATTTGTATTTTGCAATAAGCAGGCTGTTGTCATAAGATTTGTTATGCATTATGCAGGCTGTTATTATATGTTTTTAGCATGATGCAGGCTGTTATTATAAGATTTTTCTTTTTGCATTATGCAGGCTGTTATTATATGTTTTTTTGCATGATGCAGGCTGTTATTACAAGGGAGTGATATACCAGGAAACGCAGAGGTGGCAGGATGGATGCGAATTCGTCTGTGAATGTGTCGATGGGGTCACCGGCAGATACTCCTGCTCCGAAAAGTCAGTACATCTTTCACAGGGGATGGATACTGGGATGTGTGCTGGTACAGTCAACGAGTCCTTAATTTGCGGGGATGTTTGGAAAGTGATTGAGCTGAGAGAGAGAGAGAGAGAGAGAGAGAGGAGAGAGAGAGAGAGAGAGAGAGAGAGAGAGAGAGAGAGAGAGAGAGACAGACAGAGAGAGAGAGACAAAGACAGACAGACAGAGACAGAGAAATTTACGCAGCTTGTAGCAGACCACCAAAATCATACACACCACGCATGATGAAGTCTATGGCTGTTATCATTAAGACTGGCTGATTAGCCAAACAATGGGTAATAAAGCCCACCACATCTCTTAGTACGCTATAGTATGCTATGGCTTAGATTGAGTTTTCTTTCTTTTCTTTTTTTTTTTCGTTTCTTTCTTTCTTTCAGTTTCAGTTTTTGTTTCTCCAAGCTTTTTTTTTTCAACCTTGATTTGTACTAAATGCAGCTGACTTCATAATTTCGATCCCCAATTCCAATCAAAACCACTTATTTATATGTATATACTATGTTTGATGTAACATTTTTCCCATGTCCGGGGTCAGGCAAACCAGTTCATTCATTAAACGCCAGAACACATTTCCGATTTGCTCCACATTTATACGTTTACAGAGCAATGCAGATTATGAATTGCCATTAACAAGTATTTTTTTTTACGGACAGATCTCTGATACAGCTGGTGATCAGAGGAAATCCGGGAATCCTTTCATCCGGCGTTGAGGCATAGCATTCCTGATCTGTCAATACGGTACCCGAAATACACAGGTGATTTTTTTAGACTCTTAAAGTACACCTGCTCATCATATCAAAGAGCATTTGATTGTGTAGCTGTCTCTGTGTGTTGGTCAGTGTGCCCCGTTATTCCAGAGTTACCGGACGGCCGGTGCGTGCTGGTGCAGGACCCTGACGAGCCCTGCTGTATGGTGCCCTACTGCGACTTTGTCAACCCCACCCCCTTCCCTAACGGCACCCCGACCCCCCGTACCCGCCTTTGGTGCCCTCTCAGATCACTGGCACCGGACCTACCTCCGCGCCCCTCCCGTCACGCGCCCACCCCTCAACCCACCGCTGTGCCTTCCGGTAAGATGTCACCTGTGTGGGGGGTTGTTCCCCCCTTTGATCAGCGTCAAGAGACCGTCAAGACAGAAAGTGACCAACCTGGGGGATGCTGTTTTTTTTTTTTTTTTTTTTTTCTTCTTCTTCTTCTTCTTTCCTTCATTCATTTTGTGAGATAACAGCAGAAGTCTGCAGAGTTCTGTCGGCATGTATCAAGGGTGACAAACCCGGGTCTGATTAACGTTAGAATGTTACTGATTATGGCTTGTTATTGACATTGAATACCTGTTGCACGTGCATATAAACTGAATAACACTGGGCAAGTGCACCATGTAAGCTGGCATAGTTAGGCCACTAGATGTAACAAATGAATGTGTTTGGGTTCATATTCTGGCAGCGCGTTATGAATAAAGACTTCTTCTTTTCCTGGTTTCAACTCTGAGTGTTCAAATTCCAGCATTGGTTCGTGATTTATGGCAAAGACTAGTTTCTTTCAGATTCCGATCAACGTTGGCCTTTGCAGACTAGGTACTAGTACATTAGTTCCTTCAAGTGTGACAGTGTGTGCAGTACAATGTTGCTATAGTCAACAATGTATGGCTGTGTTGTTTAGGGTGCTGTGTCTTCAATGGTGTATAGTCAACAATGTATGGTTTTGTTCATAGTTTTTCTCCAAAGTGATAA
This sequence comes from Conus betulinus, assembly GCA_016801955.1. Classification (NCBI taxonomy): domain Eukaryota; kingdom Metazoa; phylum Mollusca; class Gastropoda; order Neogastropoda; family Conidae; genus Conus; species Conus betulinus. The sequence continues at coordinate 925,730 of JADBJO010000004.1, read as the reverse complement.
TATAGTCAACAGTGTATAGCTGTGTTGTTCAGTGTTTTATGTCTACAATGACGCTATAGTCAACAGTCTACGTCTGTAATGTTCAGGGTTCTGTGTCTACAGTGGCGCTATAGTCAACAGTCTATGTCTATGGCGTTCAGGGTTCTGTGTCTACAATGGTGCTATAGTCAACAGTCTATATCTATGGTGTTCAGGGTTCTGTGTCTAAAATGGCGCTGTAGGCAACAGTCTATGTCTGTGTTGTTCAGGGTTCTGTGTCTACAATGGTGCTATAGTCAACAGTACATGGCTGAGTTGTTGAGGGTTCTGTGTCTACGATGGTGCTATAGGCAACATTATATGTTTGTGGTGTTCGGCGGTCTGTGTCTACAATGGTGCTATAGTCAACAGTCAACGTCTGTGTTGTTGAGGGTTCTGTGTCTACAATGGTGCTATAATCAAAAGCCTACGTCTGTGTTGTTCAGGGTTCTGTGTCAACAATGGTGCTATAGTCAACAGTCTATGTCTGTGTTGTTGAGGGTTCTGTGTCTACAATGGTGCTATAGTCAACAGTCTACGTCTGTGTTGTTCAGGGTCCTTTGTCTACACTGGCGCTATAGTCAACAGTCTATGTCTGTGTTGTTCAGGGTTCTGTGTCTACAATGGTGCTATAGTCAACAGTACATGGCTGTTTGTTGTTCTGTGTCTACAATGGTGCTTTGTCGACAGTCTATGTCGCTTGAGGGTTCTGTCAACAATGGCGCTATAGTCAACAGTGTCTCTGTTTCAGGGTTCTGTGTCTACAATGGCGCTATAGTCAATGGTCTATGTCTGTAGTTCAGGGTTCAGTGTCTACAATGGCTATAGTCGTGTCTATGTTGTTCAGGGTTCTGTGTCTACAACGGCGCTATAGTCAACAGTCTATGTCTATGTTCTTTAGGGTTCTGTGTCTCTACAACGGCGCCTATTACCGGCAGGGAGAGTCCTGGGCCGATGGCTGTGACCTGCAGTGTGTGTGTGACGATGCTGCCACAGGTCTCTACACCTGCAGGGACAGTCAGTGGGCGGTTGATTCCGAGCCACTCGGATATTATGCTATAACAAATAAGAGCACATCAGTTTGTGTTTTGGTATCCATATTTGATCATATGGTTCACTGTTCGCATAACATGGCATGCAAACAGTTGTGCTTTTGTCTTCACTGCTTGTTGTAGTTTGCATGCAGATGTATTTTGCCACCTCTGTTTGTTAAGGTATGCATACAATCCCATTCTGTTTGTTCTGTTGTATTTTGCCAACAGTTGTATTCTGTCTACTCATTTTTGTAGATTGCATACATTGTATTTTGTCAGCCATGTTGTAGTTTGTATACAGATAGCTTACAATGGTATTTTTCCGCTTTTTTTTAAATTTTGATTTATAGGTTGCATACAAGTGTGTTTTAACTGCTGTTGCGTAGTAAGAGAATATTGATCGAATTTCAAATATCCTCAACAATTTAGACTTGGGAGCCATACTAGTTTTCGTTTAAATTCATTTTTAAACGTTTCACAAAAAAATTGTTCAGAGCTTTGTAACTTATTTCATGAACTCACGGAAGCTTGTCTACAACACTGAAAAGGAGAGACTCTGGTCTCTGAATCTGAGACAAATCAAGATCGTAAAAAAAAATACACGTAATACATTTCCTGGTAAACCAGACACTGGCTTTGCAGAATTATTCATATTTAAGAACACCGGTAAGAACCACCATTATGTCCAGAGAAACGTTTTTTTTTTTAACATCAATCTTCCTCAGTTATACTTTTTCCTCGATTTGTCCCTTTTGTCTTGAATGATCTCCCATGCCGACGTATGTACGTATCATGATGCGTTCCCTCAGATGCAAGACCTATGATGAACTGCCTAAAGGCTGCGTGTACCGGGTAAGCCCCAATGACAGCTGTTGCCTGGTGCCGTACTGCCCCCAGCCTCCTGTGCAGGTCACGCCCTCTCTCCCCGGAAACGTGACAGGGGGCAGCACTCCAGTTCCCTCCTACCTCTGGTGGGGGTCCAGCCAGTCCTTCATTGGCACCGGGGGGATTGGCGACCCGTTGGCAATTATGGATCCCATTCCGGCTTCTCCAGTAAGACTTGTGTGTGTGTGTGTGTGTGTGTGTGTGTGTGTGTGTGTGTGTGTGTGTGTGTGTGTGTGTGTGTGTGTGTGTGTGTGTGTGTGTGTGTGTGTGTGTGTGTGGTAACACAGCTACATGCAAATTTTTCAAATAGGAAAATGGTGAAGAGTTGCTAATTAAAACTGTTTCTTCATATTCCTGAAATAAATGTTTTCAAATTTCGTTAGTAAATTTATCACTTACCTGTCATTACAACATTTTATTAAAATGAGAAGACTGGAGTCACACAGTCGAGCTTTAAATGAATACATCTTTGAAAGCGCTGGTCATATATCCCGACCAACCTGCAAATGTCTGTCTCGCTCCGGCCAGGTTGACACCTGAATATACTAAGAAAGAAAGCATAGAGTACAGACCTAGATATATGACGCGCTTTTTTTATGTAGAGGTAGTCTGCATGGATTTCCCCTCGATCTGGCCAGAAAGATGGTTTGGAAATTTTTTTCCCCTTTTTCTTCACTTTTGCTGGTTGCCTTTCTTTTTGGCCTTTCGCAGAATAAGGGAGCATCTCTATCTTCGCTTTATTTCCACTGACATTTGTTGCTACTTCTGCATGTCGTGAAAATCATTCGTTAGATTTGGATGCGCATTTATGCTGACTGACTGTTCATGGCTATTTCAAATGGAGAGAGAACAAGGCGTGAAGGAACTTGGGAGTGTGAGCTACGTTGTCTTTTAGGTTCGAAGCGCATTTCTTCTTTAGATTTCATTCCCGACATTTAAAGCTATGTATATGTTTAATAAAACCTGTTTGACTGAAGTATGTTGTAGAAACTACTTTGCAGTGTCCATCTGTCTGATAACGCTGGAACTATCGGGGGGGGGGGGGGGGGGGGGGGGGGGGGGGGAGGGACAGAGTTCTGACCTAGACTTGCTTTCAGTCTATGTATATGCCACATGTGCTTGGCTAGGTGGCGAGCAGATTGAATCGTCGTGACAGAATGATGCTGAACTTCTCTAAAACATTCCACCCTTTTGTGTGCAGATGGCTGTATCTTCAAGAACTCTATCTACCAGCAGAACCAGGTGTGGGAGGATGGCTGTGATTACATGTGTGTCTGTGTGGACGCTCTGCGTGGGAGATACCAGTGCACAGACAGGTGAGATGCGCCTGCCCGTATAGAATACTTCGTATGGAAGACATCAGTGCTCAGACAGATAGGTCTGTCCATTATGGATGAATGTCAAAGGGAAACAAACCAGTGCACACACAGGAACCCTACCTTCTGTCTACACATAATACCTCAGTGGAGTTCCGCGACTAAGCAATTACTGGCGTCAATGGGGGGCTTAGTAGGTGATGTCCTGCGTATCCTGGATTAGATGAGGCGCCACTGAACACCACCGAAGTGACTCGACGGCAGTGCGGAGTCCCCTCCGTGGGTTGCCTCTTGACGACTTGACATTGACTGCTCCTTGTGAATTGCCGTTGCCGGGGCAGCGGTGGGACGGGCCGGGGCTGTGGCTGTGGACGGGGGGGCTCGAAGTGAGCGGCGCGCGTGCAATACCACCGAGAGGGCACAGAGGATGGGACAGCAAAACAAATAAACGAATAAATACATAAATGAATAAATAAATAAAAACCTCAGTGGAGCCGTCTCCCGGACGAGGTTGTCGCAGAACCTTTGCTGGACGCCTTCAAGGGGAGTTTGACCTCACCCACACTTTAAAGAGAACTGTCCCTTTTCTCCCCTTCCCTTTCCTTGCCAGAAGCTAGGCGTAACCGCTTTTCCCTGTTTGTGCTTAGTTCTGAATCTGCCCTACTGGGTTGGATTGGGCGTTTTAGCATCTCCCCCCCCCCCCCCAACAACCCCCCCCCCCCCCCCACCTCTCTCTCTCTATCTTTCTGTCTCTGTCTATCTGTCTGTCATTATCTGTCAGTTTGTCTTTCTGTCCGTCAGTCTGTCCGTCTGCCACCCCCCCCCCCCCCTCTCTCTCTCTCTCTATTTGTGTGTGTGTGTGTGTGTGTGTGTGTGTGTGTGTGTGTGTGTGTGTGTGTGTGATGTTATTTCCCTGATCTTGGCGTTTTCCTTTGCTATGTCCACTGCCTCCCAAACTTCGTATCGTCTACTGGGTCTTTGGCTTGCTCTGGGGTAATGTCACAACCAGTATGGAGTGCCCCAGTATGGTTAGTAAACTTCCTTTGCCCACTGTACACTCCTCACCAATGTATTTTAGGAGTAGCTTCAGCTTTGCTTGGCGATAGTTAGAACCTAAATGTCAAGCCACGTGGATGTCTTACTTAGAAGGTTTTCCTATTCACCTCTGTGTGTGTGTGTGTGTGTGTGTGTGTGTGTGTGTGTGTGTGTGTGTGTGTGTCTGTGCGCGTGTGCCTGCCTGTCTGTGTGTGTGTGTGTGTGTGTGTGTGTGTGTGTGTGTGTGTGTGTGTGTGTGTGTGGTGTGAGCGTGTGTGTGTGTGTGTGTGTGCCTGCCTGCCTGTCTGTCTGTGCGCGCGCGCGCATGTTTGTGTGTGTGTGCGTGCGTGCGTGCATGTGCGTGTGTGTGTGTATGTGTGTGCGCGTGCGCGCGCGTGCGTGCGTGCGTGCTTGTGTGTGTGTGTGTGTGTGTGTGTGTGTGTGTGTGTGTGTGTGTGTTTGTCTCTGTGTGTGTCTGTGTGTGTGGTGTCATCCAGGTGCGTGTCCTACTTCTTCCTGCCCCCGACCTGCCGAATGGAACCAGATCCAGCGGACGCCTGCTGCCAGCGTGCCCGATGCTACCCACAGGGACTGACCACGAAGCCCCCTCCCACCACCACCACCACCCCAACCACCACCACCACCCCCCAACTACCACAACCACCCCAACCACCACCACCACCACTCCCACCACCACCACCACCACTCCAACCACCCCGTGGTGATCTCCGGGCAGACCGGCACAGGCCCTAGCGGGACGGGTTCCACTGTCAGACCCCAGACGCCCACAGGGTTCACGGGTACAGGAACAGCCGTGGTCGTCACGCCCAGCCTCCCGGCCAACCTGACGGGCACTGGCCCCACGTCAACGTGGGCAGCACCCCTGCCCGGCTTCACCGGAGCTAACCGTGAGAGGGACTGAATGACTGGCTGGTTGGTTGGTTGATTGGTGGGTGGGTTGGGTTGGGTTTGGTTGGTTTGGTTGGGTTGGTTTGTTGTTGGTTTGGTTTGGTTGGTTAGTTTTTTGTTTGGTTGGTTGGTTTGTTTGGTTGGTTTGTTTGGTTGGTTGGTTTGGTTGGTTTGGTTGGTGGGTTGGTTGGTTTGGTTGGTTGGAGGGTGGGTGGGTTGGTTTGTTTGGTTGGTTGGTTGGTTTGATTGGTTGGCTGGTTTAGTTGGTCGGTTGGTTGGTTGCTCGCTTGCTTGCTTGCTTGAATGGAGGTTTTGTTGTAATTGTTGTTGTTGTTGTTTTGGGGGGAGGCACAATGGGGAAAACGGGGATTGATGAGTAGACAGAGACGGCAGTGGGCTAAGACCATGTGCCACGTAGGTGGGGGTCACCTCAACGCCTTGGGTGTCTTACATGTGGCCACATGAAGAATAGAGGCTGAAATTCCTGACGGGCTGAGGCTGTCATAGACCTTGTTACGTACTGAAGTCTTGGTGGGATCTGCGGAGAAAGAGGAGTGGTGCTGCAAAGTCCCTTCGGCAAGGGGCGTAGTTAAAACTGATCGCTTGGTGGTGAAGTGGGTGAAGTGCTTGCGATCCACAAGAATTGTCAGTTAGGATACCACATGGCCACCCGTCATGGAAAAGGTATATTCCAGTTAAACATGCTTGCGGCAGTTCACTGTTAGGACACTCGCCAGAGAAGAGGTGTATCTTGATAACAGAACATACTTCAGGCTGTCAATGCAGGACCGCTGTATGCCAGTTGTTAATTACATGTGATCCACATTTTCAGGTTGGAATGATGAATGTATACAAAGATTTGAGGTGTGTGGGGGGGGGGGGGGGGGTATGTCTTTTTTTGTAAGTAATGTTTACAAGCTGCTTGTTCCATGTTTGTTGTCATGAATGTTTCTGTGTCAAAGTTTGACTGTGTGATATGTCCATCCTTTTGGAGGAATTGATTGAAACGTGAATATGTATCAGAAAATATTCCTTTCATAAAATGAAAGGTTTTTTTTTCAGTTATTATTTAGGTTGGAATGTTATCCATGATTCCACTTGACTTGAATGGCCCTGTTCCATGTTGAGAATTAGTCATAAACAAAAGATTTCAATGAGAAGAACAGATGGTTGAATTCTTTGTTAAAATGAAACATACTTCATGGAATTTCAACACGCAAGTGCTTCACTTACGGAAAGAAACAAGGTCTTACAGTGGAAATAATTGCATAGCATATTCTTGAATCATTACTATCTCCTGATTAAGGAAACTTTCAAAACTGCACACTCAATTGTTCTTCATACTCTACATTGCTGGTCAGCCACGAAACTAGAGAAATCCGTACTCAAAATGTTAACTGCTCCATCACTTTTTGAATCCTACGTCACCTCCTTTTCAGTGGTTAGAGTTTTTTTCCTCTATAAAAACACCGTTTTTATCCCTATTTGTGGTCATACTTCAGGTGAAAAAAGACAGGGACTGTTTCTGCTTTTTCGTTAATAAATGAATGACTTTGTTTGGTGTAGATATGTTCATTTACAAATGCAGAAATCATCCGGAAAGGTCGAAACTGTATTTCCGGGAGCCATGCTTTTGTGTCTAATGAATGTCCCGCTTTTTGCTTTGTTTTGTTTACAGAAGTCTGTGTTTACAAAGGCAGTATTTAGCCATGCTTTTGTGTCTAATGAATGTCCCGCCTTTTGCTTTGTGTTTGTTTACAGAAGTCTGTGTTTACAAAGGCAGTGTTTACCAGCCTGGAGAAAGCTGGGATGACGGCTGTGATTTGCGTTGTACCCTGTGCTGATGGGGCGCAGGGTCTGTACAAATGCACGTACAGGTCAGTCATCAGCTCTGAACGTTTTGCTACGTTTACTTTTTGTGTCTTCCAACCTCCATTTTTTTCACATTTTCGCATCCTCTTTTCTTTCTGTGGGCCCTCCATCCTCCTGTTTTTTTTTTTCCATTTTTTTTTGGGGGGGGGCTTTATCAACTCTCGTTCACCATGCAAATCTGTACGTTCTATCACCAATTGACATTCTCTTGTGAACTTTAGTGTTTGATACAGAGCGTCTGGGTTTGTTAAGGTTCTAATTTTTGGTGAGACATTTTTGTATTGTGTTTGTTGTTCCTGTCTTGAGAGACTCTCTATCTCTTTTCCTCTCTCTCTCTGTCTGTCGGTCTATCGGGGTATGCTTTTATCCCCCACCTCTCTCTCTCTGTCGCTCTCTGTCTCTCTCTCTGTCTCTCTCTCTGTCTCCCCCCTCTCCCCCCTTCTCTCTCTCTCTCTCTCTCTCTCTCTCTCTCCTCCCCCCCCCCCCCCCCCCCCTTTATTATCTCTGTCTCTTTGTTCATGCCATATTTATTACATTGTGTCCACCTGTTTGTTTTGAAGAACAGGGACAAACATTCATGTCCCCAGTAAACTGCAACAGTGGCACTGCCACTGAGTGTCCATCGAGGCATTTCAGTAAGCTTTGGTCGTATTCATCATCTCCTCTCCACTTGTCCTGGTGTACGCTGGGTCATTTTTTGTTTGTTTTTTTTTTTGTTTTGTTTTTTGTTAACCATCACAGGTGAAAAGTTAATGAGAATGTTTTATCAGCAGCAGCCTCTGCATATGGATCTGTTCGATGCTGATCTTATTCTTCATCAGCAGGATGTTTCTTAAGAGTTCGTATATCCATGATTAGAGCCACCGTATGCAGGGTTCAAGGACAGCCGTAAGCCTTGTGTGTTTCGTCATTTTCATGATTCGAGTTCTATGTTTATATTCTTTAAGCTTACGTTAGTTTGTCAATGCGACCAGATTACTCATTAGACTTAAAAAATGTGGGCTTTGATGAGAGCTCAAGCAATTCATAGCATGATGAAAATGTTACTCTGGATAAGTTGAGTGTTTACTTCAAAAAGATCGGAGCAGCAGTCAACACGAGGCGTCTCTACCTGTTTATGTGACAGGTGCCAGGCCTATTCTGGCCTGCCCCAGTACTGCCATCTTCAGCCTGACCCCAACGACGTGTGCTGCAAGAAGCCGTCCTGTACCGTGCAGGGCACGCAGCTGGTGCCCCAGATCGGCGGTGTGCCCACCCGCTCCCCCACCCTGGAACCCTCCGTCACCAACGTCATCCCCTTGGGAACCCACACGATCATTTCCGTTTCCTCTCGCCCGCCTGGCCAAGGCGTGCAGACCATCTATGGCGGCCGATGTGAGTCCTCTGCGGGGGGGGGGGGGGGGGGGGGGGGGGGGGGGCTGGCTCGAGTTGTGTCCCTTGAATGTCTGATCGAATCTTACTTGACCAGGAAATGTGAATTTCAAGCTGGTAGTATAAAATACCATGAAACTGTCTAGTCGGCCTTAGATTGATGCTAACAAAAGCGGCCTCAAATGAGCAGTTTGCTCTTCCGGTCACTGTTTTTCTTTTCTCTGTGGTCAGTCATTCATTGACATGTGCATGCTCTGTTTTTTGCTATCACCATCATCAGCGGAAGTCAGCTCCAAATAGCCTTCAAGGTAATGGACTGAATAGTCTGTCATTCGTGTTTCTCATAAGCCTCCAGAAATTCACACTTTATATCACACAGGTTATTCCGTGCTGCGGTTGAACAGAATACGTGAGATCCAGAACACAGACGGTAAGACTGACGTCCCACGAGCCTATAAGGATAACCGTTTCAGGCACAAGCATATATGTTACAATAACCCTCACACACAGAGAGAGACACACCCTCCCTCGAATGAACAGATCAAAATACAAAGCTTTTTTTTTCCTCATGATGATAATCACAAGTCGAAATAAACTCTGGCTGGTTATATCTGTCTAAACACAAGTAAACAATGACTAAAAATAGACTTCAAAGATGCAAACGAAACCGATCGCCTAAACGACAGTCTCGGCGACTTCCTCCGAACATTTTTGGAAGTGCACCAAACTTGTCTTCTCTTTCCCCTTCTGTTCAAACGTCCGTCTGGAAAACATAACGCGGGGGGTGTGCCTGCACTTCAAGATCCCAGTATTCGTTGGAGGGCAGAGCCCTTTGCAACCTGCATTTCACTGATGACTCTGAAAACAGCAAATGAGAACTTCAGGAACATCCCATCAGAGTCCAAATATCCGTGAAGTACATGCGGAAGGGAGATAAGCTCAGAGAAGAGTCAAACCTCGGTCAGCAGCAGCAGACGACATTGTCAACGTCATGCAGGAGGAACAACCAACGATGGTGTACGCACATCATTTTTTATTGGTTCTATGCTGAGCAGAACGACGGTCCGACGGATGAGGTCAAGATAGGTCTGGCCCTGGCTAAGCCTGCCGAGGCAAGGCTGACCACTAGAAAGGCCGGTTCGTCAAGTTCCCAATGATGATGAAACTCGTTAGTGATCCCCCTTCTTCTCTATGGATGTAAGGCCTGGCCTCTTAATAGCAGATCTTCAGTGAGAAGTCAAGACGTCAAAGAAGTCATTCAGACGAACTCTCAGCTTCTCACCGTCAAACAGTGAAAGAGACGCACCGTCAATTTCTCACTGTCAAAGAAGTGATTGCGACATACCGTCAGTTTCCCACTGTCAAAAAAGTGATTGAGTCGCAGCGTCAATTTCCTACTGTGTGTTTGCAAGTGTGTGTGTGTGTGTGTGTGTGTGTGTGTGTGTGTGTGTGTGTGTGTGTGCGCGCGCGCGCAAATTTTAACACAACAATTTGCAGGATGGCTTCCATGCCAGAAAAAAACAAATTTCTGGTAATATATGCCTATCTTTAAACGAACAGACGCGCACACACGCGCGCCCACACACATACATCTGTACAAACATGCACACACTGACGCGCGCGCGCAACACACACACACACACACACACACACACACACACACACACACACACACACACACACACACACACACACACACACTAAAAAATAAATCAGCCAGCCAATCTTACCAGGGATTGTCACTCTACAGCAGTGAAGTCCTCGTTGAAGTTGTCTGTGGTGATCTAACAATGTTGTCAAGACCTCTGTTTATTTTGTTTCAGCCTCATGCATATACAAAGGCGTGGAGTACATTCCAGGGGAATCCTGGGACGATGGCTGTGACTTCACCTGCACGTGTATCGGAGACAACGTCGGCTTGTACCGATGTGTGTCCAAGTAAGGGTGTCTTCGGGTTTACTACAGGTTACAGCTGTAAATTTGTGTTTTCAAATTGCGATTCAGTGCGTAGCATCTCTGTTGTGATAATTAGATGATCGACAAAACAGAATTCACATTTTTCTGCGCGGATCAACCTAATTTATTAATGGACAGAAGCTCAATGAAGAATTTTTTTTAATTTCCTTCCATCAAAAGATTATTTTCTCATGAGACTAAATGTGACGATGTTTAAAAGGTAATTGCAAACATTTTGCTATCGATTGCAGCTTTTTTTTTTCTTTGTTGACAATTTTTTGTTAGACATCAATAGCCTAAGCGTTGTCTCTGTTCAATGGCTCTATTACTGTATACAGAAAGTCTTACATGTGCATAGAATAGGTATACTTTTAAGTCCCCTGCAGAGTGAATGAATGTATTTGAACTTTGCCTCTCAGGTATGAATAGACGTAGTACCATCATCTGCAGATATTAGATTGTGCCTAATCAGTAATCATATTTTGAAAATACCATAGTTACATCACATTATCTGCAGGCCAGCAGACCACAGGGGTTTCATCAGGGCATATGGCAGTCTAATCACAGGAAAAGAAGCACATGCCATAGCAGAAAACACGATCTGTGTTTAAAACGAAGTTGTTACCATGCTTCGTTTACAGACCCCTGTGGGTTCGGCTGACTATTACAGTTTGTCTAGTCCGAAACATATCATGCAAACACAATTGAACTGGCACCCCTCTCCCTCTGCCCCCTGTGCTTGTGACTTAATGCTGTGAGTAGCAGATGTGGCTGAAGCGTTTTCCTTTTCTAAAGGTATCTGTTGTGGATTGGGAAAGCCGATGCCTTTGTTGTCATTTGGTGACCCGTTTATGCACGATGCCTGTCACTCGCATAGAACAGTATCAGCCAAACTATTTTCTTAGATGAATTAATTATCTCCTGCGTATATGATTGTTATGATGAAAAAAGAACTGGCTCCCATGGTCATTCTCTCCGAGGCAGTTTCTTTTTTTTTCTCTTTTTTGTTACCCAGGGCTGCCTCAACCACGACTTGAACTGACGTTTTAAGGGTGAGCTGGTGATATTCTAAATATGAAACTTGCTTTTCCCCTCATGCATATCTCCTCTTTGGAAACTGAAGGTCGGATATCAACTGACCCCTTGTGCTGACAGGTGCCCGTCTTACCCCGCCCTGCCCAAGTACTGCACGCTGTCCGCCATCCCCGGCAAGTGCTGCCGCAGTCTGTCCTGCGACGTGCCCAACGTAGGCACCTACACCCCCATCCCTCAGCTGGAGCCGAACGCCAAGCCCACTGCCGGCCCTGACGGGATCTACCCAACCCCCCAACCCACGGTGGACCCCAGTTGATCCTGGGAGTCGGGGTCGGCAACACAGTGGGCGGAAGTCGACTTCCTGGCGGAGGGGCCCAAGGTTCCAACAGGCTACCTCAATAATCTGGGAGGCATCCGAGGTGGGTTGGTTGTGTGTTGTCCCTGAACTCGGAGTTTTTTTTCCTGCCCCCGCCCCCACCCCTTTTTGTTTCTAGTGTTTTGCTGATGTGATGTGATGATTGCAGAGAGAGGAAAGGGATAAAAAGAAGGTCAGGGTGCAAAAAAATGGAGGACAGGAGTTTTAATCTCTAAAAAAAAAAAAAAAAACTGTTGCAAGCAAGCCAAATTACTTTTGTAGTTGTCAACAAGAATCTTTGTACAAAATATGCCTTTAGAATGATTTCCTGAGATAACGTTTGTGCGAAGATTCTGATGGGTCTTCTCTTTTCAGGAGGCAATGTAATGGTGATGGCATAAATGCGTTATGGTTGTATTATCTTCATTTATCTTCAAACTCAGCCTAAATTATATCCAGTTGACTTCCATCGATGTATATACAATCCTGTCAGCAACAATGCTGGCCAACTCGTGAGTGATCATTTTCTTTTACAAAGAATCGTATTTTAAAATCTTTTCTGCTTTGTGAGTAAATCAAAGAAACTGAAAGGTTGGCCTGTGTTTACAGACAAATGCATCTACGATCTGAAGATGTACAACCAAGGAGAAAGCTGGGAGGTGGGATGCAACTACACCTGCAGCTGTCTGGACTCCTTCACTGGTTTCTACCAGTGCAATGAGAGGTATGGTGCCCTGCCATAGACCTTCCTCGTCCTGTGACATGGGCCGTGCAAAGGGGGGGGGGGGGGGGGGGGGGGGGGGGGGGCTTTAAAACGAAGCAGTTAGTTGTTCGGAAATGAATTAGTACTGATGATTGAGGATTTCGTGTCAGCAGTCTGCGTGTGATTTACCTCTCTGTCTGTATGTCTGTCTGTTTGTCTGTCTCTCTCTCTCTCTCTCTCTCTGTCTGTCTGTCTTATTGTCTGTCTGTCTTATCGTTTGTCTGTCTGTGTGTCTGCGTGTCTGTCTGTCTGTCTATCTCTCTCTCTCTCTCTGTTTGTCTGTCTGTCTTATTGTCTGTCTGTCTTATTGTTTGTCTGTGTGTGTCTGCGTGTCTGTCTGTCTGTGTCTGTGTCTGTGTCTCTGTCTGTCTGTCTGTCTGTCTGTCTGTCTCTCTCTCTCTCTCTCTCTCACACACACACACACACACACACACACACACACACACACACACACACACACACACACACACACACGCACGGAAGAAGTGTGGCAATTTGAAAAGGGGGAGGGGGAGTACAGAGTAAGCAGTGAGGACATCATTTGATCGCTCACCTCAGATGACGTGGTGTGTTAGTAGATCATTAGCGGATGTGAATCATGTTCAGCGGTTATGTTCCTTTCCTTGTCTATCCCTTGTTTGGTGAGGGAGAGCGTGTGCGAAATTCTTCCACTTCGTATACTCGCTCAAGGAAGATCAGTCATCATTTAGTGCCTGTCCATGGCCCGTTCAAGCAAATTTCTGGTTCTTGAAAGAATTTTGAGTATTGTCGCAGTTGGTGGTGTGCCCCCCCCCCCCCCCCCCCCCCCCCCCCCCCCCCCCCCCCCCCCCCTCCCGCCCCTTTCCTTAACCAAGGTGAGTATTTTGGACACATGAGTACGAGAGAATGAGAAAAATGAATTTTCATACTAAACTGAAGTAGTTTTTTAACTATACTTACCTGTCCAAACACTAAGACGCACCACCACCACCACCACCACCACCATCTCCCACACCGTGCAAGGAAAGATGTGGAAACTGTTCACTGTTTACAAGTCGAAAGCAGACCGTTTTCTAAGGGAAATCGCTGCAGGGTCCGAACGGAGGTTATTAGGAGGTACGGCATACAGCTCCCATCGCTCCTCCATTTTGGGCGGATCGTGAGTGGGTTAGACGAGAATCAAGCCAAGTAGTAGGAAGCAAGGCACTTGTGTGGACAGGTAAATACACCTACAGACTACCTTCAGTGTAACTGTTCCATATGTTCTGGTGGCTGTCTCAGATACATTCCTTGTGTTCTGCCGGCTGTCTCAGATGCATCAGCTACGACAGCATCTCTCTGCCGGCGGCCTGTAAGCTGGTGCCGGACCCCAAGGACAGCTGCTGCAAGACCCCCTCCTCCTGCCCGGATCCCACCAACACGGGCCAGCAGATCACCAACATCACCCAGATCCAGCAGCTCTACCCCATCGTCGGCTCCTTCGTGGGAGGCACCTCAGGCTTCCGCCCCGGATATGTCCCCACTGGCAGCTACGGCACTTTCGCCGGCTCGAGAAGTGAGTGGTGCTTGTGAGTTACCCTGTGTGTGTGCGTGTGTATGTGTGTGTGTGTGTGTGTGTGTGTGTGTGTGTGTGTGTCTGTGTCTGTGTGTCTGTGTGTGTGTTCATGCACCGTATTTGTGTGTGTGTGTGTGTGTGTGTGTGTGTGTGTGTGTGTGTGTGTGTGTGTGTGTGTGTGTGTGCGAGCGCGCGCACGCGTGCCCGTATATGTGTGTGTGGAATATATGCGTGTTTGTACCTGTGTGCATATGCATGTGTGTATGCGTGAAGGTGTGCATACAAATGTATGGGGTGTATATGCCTGCACGTGTGTGTGTTTTTTCATTATTCATGAAATAGATTTCATATTTAACCACTATCTGGCAAGCTCTGCACCTATAGGATGGAAATTCTCCACAAGTACATGTAACAGTTAGCTAACTTGGGAGAAAAACCAGCAGTGTTACTAGTGTTTCCAACACGCATACACCAAGCTTTTTGTGCCATTTGTTTTTGTTTTCGGGTTGTTATTTTTTTTCTTTTTTTCTGTTTGATGATATTTCAATGTGGCTTGATTGCACAGACGGCTGTGTGTACAAGGGCAAGCTGTACACAGAAGGTGCTACATGGGAAGATGGCTGTGACTTTAACTGCCGATGTATGGACAGTGCGACAGGACTCTACCAGTGCAGTGCCAAGTATGTAGCCCACTACCAGACCCTCTTTATTTTGTGTTCATTCTTCTCCCTCTTTCTTCTTCACTCCTGCCCCTTAGCTGTCAGTGCTTCCTCTGTGCTGTTACTCGCACTGTGTTCCTTTCAGCTCTGTACGAAATAGACGTTGATGGGTTTAGTCTACAGTAGTCCTAACCCCAGCAATCCACAAGAGTCTAGCCAGCAAAAGTCAGACACATTTTAGATAATCCACGGAAGAAGACTATGTGAGTGGACAGGTGTTGTTTTATGATGTGCTCGCATGGAATTTTTCTTTACCTGGTCAGTAACAACACCGCTGCAACACACATCTGCCGATGGGACTGATTGGAGAGTTGGAACTATGGAAATCTCTTATCCCTGACTGTCTGAGCCCTGTGGTCAGCCACGCTGTAAACAACTTGACTGAATAAGAACTTTTACAGCAGTCTATAGTCCTCATGTTATGGTGAAATGATGATGATGTTGAATGTAAAAAGCAGGAGTCTGAATGTTCAGGTCTGGTGCAACGTCAAATCAGATCCCACAAACAGTGATGTTTTTGGACCTGCCAGCATCGGAAAATTTCATACAAACATTTCGCATAGCAGGCTTGGAGGTGGTAACAAGCTGGTAACATCTGAACTGAAAACACCAAATATCTCAGAGACCAAGAAGATTTTCCGTTCTGATGAAATGGTAGAGCGTTAGCAAACGGCATCACTGCATTTATATCATTGAAATTGTTGCAGATTTCAGTCTTTAAGATATATTTGAATTATGACCTAAAGCCCATATGGGGGATTGCTGAGAGTCTCAGTACTAACTATATCCCTGTCTTCTGAAAATTCTGTAGTTTATCACACCTTTGGCCCTTTATTTTGACCTTTGTTTTTATGATGATCGTCTTTTTTTTTTGCGTGTGTAACCCGTCACATTTTTTTCTTTTACAATTTATGATGTGCTATTTTTCTTTGTTTGTTCGTTCGCCTTCTATATGTATTTTGCGGTAACGTTCATTTATATTTGTTTCCTCCTTTTTTTTTTTAGACTTGTTTGACCGTCATTTTTTCATTCAAGGATGACAAATTAGGCAGTATGGTTGGCACCATCAGCATTGCTAAGTCAAAAAGTGTTAATCGCGCAAAACGCCAAGACGTTAACTATTATCTTATGAATGGAACGGAATTCAGCAGGTAGCTGTCATTGTCGTTTGGTTGTGTGTTTGTTTTTGTCTAGGATAGAACTGTTTTGCAATGTGGACATTTTGAAAGGGACCTTACTGCTCAGCTGGGTTACCTTAAAACTGTAAGCAACCAGAAAGAATATCACAGGCTCCCCTTCAGTCAAACTTTTTTAAATGCTGTTCCATTTTTGTTTTCATCTCACTAGATTTTGATTACAAAGCATTTCAGTAGGCCGCCCCTTGCGCTGTTGAACACAGGTGTGTCACCTATTCCCTCCTGCCCCCTGCCTGTCGATTGGTGGACGAGGCCGGGGAGTGCTGTCCCAAAGTGCAATGCGACCCCCATCACCACCAGCAGTCCTTGCCGAGACAAGATCGACAACTGCGCTCAGTACAGGAAGGAAAGCTGCGTGGGAGCGTACGCCTCGTCGTGGGCCCACGAACACTGCCCGCTGTTCTGTGGATTCTGCAGTAAGAGGGACTCTGTGTGTGTGTGTGTGTGTGTGTGTGTGTGTGTACACGTGCAGTAAGTAAGAGAGACTCTGTGTGAGAGTGCGCGCGCTCGCGCGCGCGTGTATATGTGCGTGTGTGTGTGTGTGTGTGTGTGTGTGTGTGTGTGTCTGTCTGTCTGTCTGTGTCATTGTGTAATATTATCTAGGCTGCCCGGAAATCACCGCAAGATCATGAGGTTGGTCATATGGGAGGGGGTGTAGAGACGCTCGGGGGTAGGTGGACAGAGGGGACTAGAGGGGTGGGGGGGTGAGGAGTTTTAGACCCGGGATTTGAAGCCTTTGACTGAGGCGGATGATAAGGCTTTGGATGGATGTCAATTCCGCTCACTGACGATCCGTGGACAGTTCGAATTCTTCCTGTGCCTGTTTGTATTGACAGGAAAGAGGTAAGATTACTGGTGGGAGTTTTCAAGTCGATCCCGTCGGTGGGTTGGCGGTGGACCTGTGGGGGTGTTGACAGCAACCTCTTCATGGTGGTACTTGTAGATGACTGTGTGCCTTCTGTCTCAGACTGGGGTCCAGTGCATCTGTCTCAACACGTCTTCCACACTGAAGGTTTGGTTGTGCCAGTTTTCCACGTAGCGGGCAGCATGACACCGCACCTTTTGACTTCTGTGGACATTTTTGGCACCTTAGGGGTCCAGGACAGGCGATGCATACTCCATTGTGGGCTGTACCAGGGCTGGACAACCTTTTCGCTAATGCTAACAGAGCCCACGTTCAGATTTCTGCGAAGATAGCCTAGAGTCTTGCTGGTAGTGTTTGTGACTTTGGAAACTCTGGAATCCATGGAAACGGTGACTCCCAAGTCCTTTGTCATCTTCGTTGCTTGCAGGCTTTGGCCGTGAAGCTGGTGATTTTCAGTCAGCGCTGTCCTCGTCTTGGTGACGTAGAAAAGTTTGGCATTGTTAAGGGTGGAATGTCCATCTTCCACTTCGTGTCCCAGCTTGTCATATGGTCGAGATCTTGCTGGAGGTTGTCGTTGTCTCCTGAGGAAGTCAGCTGTTCTGTGGCTTAAGTTGAAGATCCTGGTTGGTTGTAGGGAATTCAACTGCCCTATTGCTTGAGGTCTATCCGGGGGTCTTGGTTCTCCCCCTGAAGGAGGTAGATATTCTGTGGCTTGAGATCTATCTGAAGTTCTTGATTGTCTCTCAAGGAGGTAAATATTCTGTGGCTTGAGGTCTTGCAGAGGGACCTGGTTATCTCTGGCGGAGTGAACTGTCCAGTTGTTTGAGGTCTATCTGGAGGTCCTGGTTATTCTCCTCGGGGGGATCAGAATTGTCCAGTGGCTTGAAATTTTACTGAAGGTTCTGGTTGTCTAAAGGGGAGCCAACTGCTCTATGGCAGAGTGTTATATGCAAAGAGACAAATCACTGAGGATAAAAAGAGTACCATCTCGGGGCCTCTCCTGGTCTTTTTTCGCGGCAAATGGAACTATTCCCCTACATTGCTAATAGCTGGAAGGCAAAATCTGTCTATATATCATAATTTCTCCCTGATGAAATACACTTGAAATCCAACATGTCATATGGTTGTAAAATTGGTATTATTTGTGTGCGCGCGCGCGCGCGCGCGCGCGTGTGTATGTATGTGTGTGTGTGTGTGTGTGTGTGTGTGTGTGTGTGTGTGTACGCGCGCGCACGTGCGTGCGTGCGTGCGTGTGTGTGCCAGAATTCTTGTAAAGCCAGCAAAAACATCACCCCTTCCCCCATCCCATTGTCTCTGTATTTATGCTTTACGGTTGTTTTTTGTTTCATATTTTTTGCTTTTTCACC
>JADBJO010000004.1:830000-905000 GCA_016801955.1 Conus betulinus | reverse complement strand
CTAAATGATATCCTTTTTATGCCATTTCTCTATGAGAATGACAATCATAATGTGGTCTGCGAGTCGCGTTCGTGTTGGTATGAAGAAGTTCAGGACGTTGCTGAGTGTGAGTACAAACCAAGCTTAAATGAAAACAACCAACACAAGTTGGTGGTACGAGTCAGCCCGTTTGAGCATGCGAGAGGATGTCTTCAGTGTGGTTTCTTTAAGAAAACACCTCTTTTACGTGACAGTGCTTGCTGCATTGTTTCTTCTCAATAATGCCAGTTTTCCCTAAGCTATGCTTTCGTCATGGTTTCTTCCAACAACATGCTTAACAGACCTGATCCAGAAGGCCGTAGTGGAGAGGACGAACAAAATGTTCCTGAACTTTAGTGCAAAAGAACAGAGCTCAAGCACAAGCAGAGGTCTTTTTTTCCCTGCTGGTATGTGTGTGGCTGGTGGGCTGTTTATGCCTGTGTCAGACACAGTGCCTTAATGGACAGGACTTGATCTGGTTTGGAAACAGGGAGAGTGGAAGGACCGTACATGAACCTAGACAGACTGTGCTACTCGACGTTCTCATCCCCAGTTAGGCTGAGTAACCCGAAGAAGCTTAAGACAGATGTCTCTTTAAAAAAAAAAAAAATAAAAATAAAAAAAGCTGTTTCACAGTGACTGGCTGTTACTGTTCGTGTGGTTCTTAAAATGACTTTGTTTCTTCTCCACCTTCACCCCCACCCCTGTTACAAATATTTCCAAAGTTTGCCCATGATACTGCTTGGTTTCTTTTTGGTAATACTGATTTGATTGTAGTTTGCTTACTGCATTGATTTTGCTCCAACTGATTCAGTCATTGCTGCTGCCTGATGATGTGGTAGCGCTGTAGATAAAGCACTGTAGAGCAGGATGTTGTTTTTCTGTGCAAGTCTTGTCTCTGCATCTGTCTGTCTCTGTGTCTGTCTGCATGACTATTTGTCCGTCTGTCTGTCTGCCTGTCTCCAAGTTAACTAGAAGACAATTGGCCTGTGAATGAGGCGGCAGGTTATAAACAAAAGTTAATCGTAGGGTCAGTCACTCACTAGAAGTGCTTTGAAGGTTAAGATCTGTGTTTGATGAGAGAAAAAAGTTCAATCTTTTGTATATATTCGTTTGTGCGAGGAAGATGTTACGATGTATCAGTTGGCTTCGGTCCTTTCGTCAACACCATTTTCTTGTTTTGTGCGAACGCTATGATAGCCTCAAACATAGACACAACGTTAATTACCCGATTAAAACACCATGTTGTTTGGTTTTCTGGACCCATTTTTCAAATTGCATGTCAAAGATTGTTTGTCTGTAATACCTTATGACCGATTGAATCTGTTGCATAATGCCGGACTCGTTGTGCAGATGTGACCATACCTACTTACGCCAGTATGACGACTAGCCGGCCCTTGTGCCAGGATGTCCTGCCCAACTGCAAGGACTACGACAAGATGTACTGTGGCGGGGACTACCTGGCCTGGGCTGCCGACAACTGCGCTGCCTACTGCAACCTCTGCCACTGTGAGACAATCTTGAATTAGACTTTGACCCCTAGGCGTGAATGATCACTAGCACATCAGAAGTAGGCAAGTATGCCTGTCCTCTTTTGAGAGTATGTGAGGGCAAGCAGGTTAAGTAAGATCAGTTAGGACCTGCCACACACTTTTCTCATACTAAAATGTGAACTGATTACAAATCTTTTTTTTTTTTCATAAAGTGGTTGATACTCTGCCTCTGGGAAAAAAAAAGATCACGCTTTATGTTATCACGGTCAACTTCATCGACACTTTCATTCCCTTGCAAAGCAGTAATTAATTCTGATTGAAGGTTGATTCTGAGTCCCTGTTGAGCACCGACAATATAGTTGTGATTACTACTTGGTATTTCCACGAATGTCTTCCACTTCCTTCGCAGTCAGACTGTCATTGTACCATAGGTACGTTTCTGCTTGTTTTTTTATTTTTTTTTTTTTTTTTACTTTGTTTGTGTTTCTTTGTTTATGGCTGACAGTTAATTGTTCAGAGTGATGAAGCATTCGTCTGCAGAGCTGGTGTTTGGGAGTTCAAAAGGTTGATGCAGTGTGATTTTCATGTCTGTAAAACTCTCCCTTTCCAAACGGCTACCAGATTCGCTTCAGGGCAGGTTGAAGTTGTTGAAGGGCTGGGCTGGGCTCTGCCTTCCATAATGCTGTGACCCTGACAAGAACCTCAGGCCCCTGGGGCCACTACGCTCTGTCTTTGCCTATGTTTTAAAACCATGCCTGTAGATTCTATCCTCTTCATTTATTGTGTTCGTTTAATGTTTAGTCGCTTATATTGTGCATCTACGGTTTGCATAAGCATGCTCAGGACGGTGAGTAATGTGACAAGGCTGGGGAACTCTAGAGTGTGACACAGTGCTGAATGCAAACAGGGATGACATTGTGACAAGGCTGAAAAAAAAAAAATGTCTGCCGTTTGATATCCTGCTGAATGAAACCCCTCAGCCTTAACGTAAAGTTACAGCGTAGATCTATTCCAATTTCATTCAAAAGGAAGGGTACTGATACACACTCCACTCAATATCCTTCCAGCTAAATACTTACCCCACCCCACCCCTCACAGCCGTTCGATATTTCCCCTGCACGATACTCCCCCCCCCCCCCCCCCCCCCCCCCCCCCCCCCCCTCCCTTATCCCCGCTCGATACTTTCCATATTTGTCGCCCCCCCCCCCCCCCCCCCCCCTTTGTTCCATGGTTCCCGTGGCCAATACTCGCAATGCTCGACGTTCCCCTGCTCAATACTCCCCTACTCAATACTCCCCCCCTCCCCTCCCCACCCGCTCACAACAGAATGAAGCACTTGTGCCGGGTATCTGTGCAGGGGTGGGTGCAAGGCGGGTGTTACGAAAGGAAATCTTTTGCATGCTGAAAACTATGCGCGCTTACACACACAGACACACTTGCCATAGGCAACCACGGGGAGTTTCGGGCAGAGGGAGTATCGGGTAGGGGAGTTTTGGGCAGGGGAAGGGGAGTATCGGGGGGGGGGGGGGGGGGGGGGGGTATTGGACAGGGGGATATCGGGTAGAGGGAGTATCGGGCAGGGGGAGTATTGGATAGGGGGAGTATCAGGCATGGAGACTATCGTGCGGGGGGGGGGGGGGGGGGGGGGGGGGGGGGGGGGGGGTAAGACAGGAGAAGTATCGGGCGGTTGGGGGGGGGGGGGGGGGGGGGAGTATTGGGCACGGAGAGTATCGAGCAGGGCGTCTATCACTGTGGGGGAATATCGAACTTACCCCGAAAAAAGCAGTCTCATGTCATGTTGCATTCAGAGAGAGAGATACAGACTGAGACACTGTGATCTTTGCGGCGAGGACGAACGTACTGCTGCTCACTGCATGCAAGAAGATTAGACACAGAAGTGTAGAGCACAAAAAAAAAAGAAAAAGAAATGAAATAGGAGAAAAAAAAAAAACAAAAAAAACTTAGTGCTATGCAGGCATAGACTAACCCTGCCCAAGTCACGAATTTTGTTCTGATTTTCTTTTTTACTTACCTGTTCAGACAAATACTTTTTCTCCTACTACGTGGAACATCAGGAATCCTTCCCCCCCCCACCCCTCCCCCCTTTTAACCACATGAGTGGTCTCCCTTGAGTAATACGAACTCGCTTCATTTCAAACCAATTCAGTTGTCTGCTTTTCCTTGTCGTGGAAACATGTATTTCCCAGTCCAAACACTTGAACATGGATCAGCATAACCTCGCCTGTCCCAACCCCCCTCCCATCCCGTGAGTCGGCCTTTATTTCTCTCGACCCGTGTACGCCTTCGCGGTCGGAAAATTCGAAATAACTTCTTCGCCTTGTGTTTTTTATCTTCAGTCTCCTTCACTGCAAGGCTCTTCGGCACAACACAAAGACCAGCGTTCCTTCGCCTCCAGTCGCCAGAGTTTGTCATTCCTGTCGACGAGTGGTTTCCATGCTGGGCCAGCGTGGAACCTGTGTCTTCAGCACTGGCAGCTTTCCATTCGCTCCGTGCAGCTCGTGCGGGTGGTGTTGGCCGTCTTCAAATGGCGCTCAGTGTTTTTCTCCACAGTGCGACAGTCGGCCAGTTTTGGCAAGGGTAGCGACGGACGTTCCATTCACCGCCGCTTCTGTCACGGCTCCGGGTGTGGCGGAGACAGGCCAGTTGCCCCACTCCCCACCCCCCTTCCCAAGCTTTCTCTTCTACCCCTACCCCCAGGCAAGCAGTTCTGGGAGAGGAGCTGTTTTCTGTTCCTCCATGCCGGCCTCAGAGGAAGAGACCCCTTGCGAGTGGCGCCGGCTTGGAGCACGACCTGACTGGCGTCGTTGCAAGGAAGGTTTACTGGTGCGAGTGGGCGATCCGGGGTTACGTGAGCAAGGACGACAGGTTGCTCCCAGACTCATTTCGAGGTATGCGTGGTATGGATGCGTGCAAACGGGAGTCGGGAGGTGTGACAGGATTTTGATCATTCTGATGAAGATAGGCTATTGGTTATTTTGATGAAGACATTTCTTCAGATGACGAATTCACATGCGTGGGTTCTGCTACCAGTAACGCTACTACTTTGAGTCAGTTGCAATTCTTCTACCCCCGCCTTTCAGGATCAAAGGCTTTGACATCAAGTCAGATTTTTGTTTATGGCGAACGTACATATTTGAGGGGACAAACTACCATCTTGTTTTAAGGATGCAGGAGTCCCGCAGGGATCAGTCCTTGGGCCATGACCTCCCTGACAGCATCAAGTCAAAAGTCCGTTTGTTTGTAGACAACACCATGTGCAGTAGGACCATTAAAAGGAAAGCAGATCAGAAGACCCTGCAAGAAGATCTAAACTCTCACCATCTGGGAGAAGAAATGCTCCATGGAATTTCATCCTCAGAAGTGCTCCATGCTGAGCGTCACCCGCAACTGGAGCAAGTTCACGCCAGTGTATGAGCTTCACGGTCACACACTTGAGAATGCCAGTAGCATAAAATACCTGGGAGTCGCCATCCAGGATGACATGAAGAGGGAATCTCATATCAATGCCATCACCAGCAAAGCCAGCAAGACCTTGGGCTTTCTCCAGCGCAGCCTCAAGATCGGCAACAATTAAAGTGGAGGAAGGAAAACGCGTATAAACCCTTGTCCGTCCGATTCTTGAGTATGCAGCCACTGTATGGGATCCGTACACTGCAACTGAGACCCAGGCCATTGAAAAAATTCAGCGCAGAGCAGCAAGATGGGTCTCAAACTCCTACCACCAAACTTCATGCATTGACTCCATCCTAGAATCCCTTGACTGGCCCACATTCCAACAGCGACGACAGAGAGCTCACCTGGAGACGTTAAATAAATACCATCATGGACACATCTCCATCAACTCCATCTACCTGCCAAAGCCAACCAGCAGCAGGCTGAGCTCCAGGAAGAAAAACTCCCTCTGCTACAACATTCCTTCCCATAGAACCAAATATCGACAGATGTCGTTCTTCCCAAGGACTATCCTGGAATGGAATAGACTGCCTCAGAGGGTTGTGATGCCCGAGAGTTGCTGGACTCTTTCAAGTCTAGGCTGGCCTCTCACCTGTAAACACCAAACTTCAAGTCCTCCCTGCCCCCCCCCACACCTCCTCTCCACCTCCCACCCGACCATGCCAGTTACTGCTTCCTGTTCAAATACCCCCACCCCCATATTTTTACTGACTCCCTCACTATTGCGCTACAAATGCAACCTCCCTTTGTGCGACACAAACACGGACCTAATGATGTTGGCCGCCTGACGGAAGAAGAAGAAGAAGAAATTCTCTGGGTGCTGATGTTGTGAATGGCCTCACGTTCTGGAATTGGCCCGGTAATGACTGATCGTAACCTTGTTGATTTCAACGAGTTTTATTCTCTTGCTGAAAATTCTCCTTTGGCGTCTTTTTTCATGGTCGTGATTTCGTTTGTATCATCCAGTAATAATTTATGATGATTTCAGAAATTGAGGAAAGAGCATGGAGTTTAATTCTTTGTTGAGACCTCTGTTTGGTGCCTTTCCACCGTTCGGGAATTCCCCTTCCACGATCTCCCGGGGTTTGTGGGGGAAAAAAAAAAAGAAGAGAAGAAGAAAGAGAAAAGAGGGTGGAAAAGACCCCAAGGATTTCCTTTGGCTCCCCTGTTGATGGCCACATTTGGACCAGTACCTTCCAGTCCCGCATCTCCTCAGTTACGGCCTCTGTTTACTGGACGGTGACTTTGGGACAGCACTTTCCGTGTTCTTCCTTTCCTTATTTTTTTTTTTTCATCCATCCTGCTGCGCTCCTCCTCACTACGGTGTCAGAATGGTCACTGTGATGACTGTGGACACCTAACAGGAAGAAGAAGTAGTGGTAGTCAGACCAGTATTGAGCCTCTCCAGGATGACATCAGTGTTCCCAAGGAATTAGCCCATCATCCATGTCCTATCTGCTGGGCGTCTCTTCCCACCTCACATACAGTGGTATTTCTCTTATACATTTTTTTTTTTCACTAAGGAGATTCACGTATGTTTCTCTCATAGAAGTCCTTATGAGAAGTCAAATGGCTTCTTTTGCTTTCCCCAACTGATCAATCTGCAGGGGGGTCTCTCCTTTCCTCATCCTGACTCTTTTGTTGTTTGCTTTGATTGTTTATTGCATAGAGGAGAGTGGGGACAATCCTTAAACATTCAGAAATCTTTATTTAAAAACCATTTTGGTTCTTGTGCCAAGCTTTGGAACGAGTTTCAGGCAGCCTTGTGCTTTGAGTTCGAACTTCTGGATCCCATCATCCTTTTTGATTTTCTGGCATTTGTTTCAAGAAGCAAGTATGGAGAAATGGATATTTCTTATTCAAAGTAGTTTAATGATGTACTCACCTGTCCAAACAGCCAGAACTCCCTCCCTTCTCCCCGCAGTTGAGAAAAAGGGAGAAAACTGATTTGTTTTGGAGTGAAATGAGTTCATGTCACTCAAGAGAAGACCACCCATTATTCTGTAGGTTGAGTAGCACAAGCTTCCTGCTCTCTACCTGACTTTTTGTTGGGGGGGGGGGGGGGGGGTCTCTGATTTTCTGCATAATAGGAAAAAAGGCATTTGTTTGGACAGGCAAGTAAGCATATACCATAAAACTTTGAGTAGAAAAAATCCTGTTTGAAAAGTGAAGGTCTTTCCTTGATGAATAATATCTTCGTTTTTTTTTTTTTTTTTTCAATATCTGGGTCAGTGATGTTACGGGTTATTCTCTCTGTGTATGTCTGTGTGCATGCTCATGCGCAGTATCATAATTGCCCTAATCTTCGTTTCTGCTCAGATGAGGTGACAACTATCAACAAAGTGGAAGAACCGGGATGGATGGTTCTTCTGAAGGGGGTGACTGGAGTCACAGGAGATCTCTGGCAGTTGTGGAACACCACCTCTGTAGCCAACGAAAATGTGCCTCAGGCTCACTATCTGACGGACCAGTATCCGGGACACTACAAGCCAGCCATAGCCAACCAGTGGAACGTGTGCCACTTTGAAAAGGTGACTTCGGCATTTTGATTTTGTTTTCCAACATGCAGGTGTAACCCATAGAATAGAAGATGGATGTGAGCACTTTCGGTGGGTCTGCATGGAAGACTGTTAGTTTTCTTATTCTCGATATACATTTTCCAAGTTCATATCACACATCTGTAATGAGCACCCCATGATTGTATCTTATGGTAACTTCACACCACTCTGAAAGTTTAACCCTGATATGACCTTCATTGTTAGCTGCATGACAACAAAAATTATTTCAAGTCGTAGGTTCTAGAAATTTATTTCCATTGTTACTGATGGACATTGTAAATGTCACTTTTGTCAGGCTGATTTTTCTTCTCCCTTTTTTTTTTTTTGACAGTGTACCAGTCATCATAAATACCAGATATTCTGTACTGTATATTTTGACAGATTACTGCAAACTTCATTAACAAGTTATCTCCTCATTGTTGACTGCTGACCGACAGCAGTAACAGTTATGAACGATTTGTCTGCTGTTGACAGGTTAAGGTAGCCATACTCTCTGGTGGTTTAGAGAAGGCCAACATCATCTTTGACGTGAGGGATCAGGGCAAGAATGACTGGTTCAAGCCGGAAAATGTGATTTCATCCACCTTCAATGACCTGCCCAAGACGGCTGGAAGCTTCAGCATGGCAAAGTGAGTGTTGTTGTCACTCTGTGCATGTTCTTTGTCCGACAGTCTGCTGGTTAGTTCAAAACCAGTTCAGGGGATTGGTGGCAAATCAATTTTCCAGAATCATTTTTTGTTCACTGGTTATGATTGATCAAATTACTTGGGCCTGAATCTGGCCATTGCTTTTAACTTTTTGAATATTGTGTGCGACCCCTTGTTGCCAAATTTTGTTCCGGGGGCAACAGGCTGAATCGCACTTTATTTTTTTATTTTATTTTGCTTTTTAACATGCACGCTGGTGACCTCCTCGTTCTTGAGTGAACCAGTCTTTTAGGAAGAAGAAGAAGAAGAAGAATGGCAGTGTCTGCCAGTAATCAACTAATGAAATGCCAGAGGTATTCAGCGTTCAACACATTACCTACCATGGTAACAGCATTTCTTTTTTTTTTTTTCAATATGATACAAATGAAAAATAAGAATAGAGAAAAAAAGACCTTTACAGCAGCCAGCCACAGCTGCTTGTTTTTTTTATGATCAACACACAGATTTCTGATTTAAATTAGTTTATGTCATTCAGGCCTAAGTCTTGGTTTTGTCTCAAGACTGACATAGCTATGCCAACAGCGTGCTGTTGTTGTTGTTTCAACTTTCATGATGGGACTTTGGTTTCAAAGCTAACTTGTCAGTATTGTTGGTTGAGCATGCAAAGGAAAGGACATTGACTGTCCTAGATTCTACAGTTATGATCATGGGGGTGATTTTGCTTGTTGTTATTGTTGCTGTGATCATTAACAGGACAGCCTTGGCAATTTGACTGTCATGCACTTGACCAGATTTCACTCAAAGTCAAGTCATGTACAGAAGGGCGTACATTGATAGGTTCCTTGTATTAGTGAATGCGTGAACCAAATTGTTATATTTAGGACTTCTATAACTGATAAACATCACTAATTTTCCCAGTTATTCACAACAGTCATGGACAACTGATATGACACTTTGGTCCTTTGAAACAAGACACTGTTCATTGTACTGGACAAGTGGAAACGAGATGTGCACATGCCACCTCGGACACTCAAAGATAAAAAGAATTGAACTTACTTGTCCAGAAACATGTAGAGTATCAAACAAATGGTTAAGAGCACTTGCTTGCTGATTGCTGGCAATTCAGCATTCAAACCCCTCAGAGCCATTAATGTGAGATTTTTCAAATAAACATACTTGAGATTGATTGTATCTGTTAAGCCTAAATTACGCTGGTATGCACTTTGAGAGAAATGCAGAATCCAGTCTCGTCACATCGTGTCTAACCTAAACTGTTGCTTGTCTCATCTCCTCTTCATTAAATGTCACTATGTTCTTCAGCACTGGTCATGAAGTAAATGGAACCTCTCTTAAAAAAAAAAACGTTTGTTACCCTTAATACTTTACTAGGTGCTAACTACAGTTTCTCTCCCCCTTCACATTTATGTTTCTGACTGGTGCTTGTCAGTGTCCAGTGACAACTGATCTGTTTGTGATTTAGCCATTGTCGTAAACTGGTGTAGGTGGTGGCTTACATATTTTATATCGTTAGTTCTACCCAAGACCACCAAAGCAACCCTGCCATAGACCTTAGATGGTGACATTTCTTACATTGCTGAATCGCCATAAGCTATACTGACCAACTCCAAAGTGAATCAGCAGTATATTAGCGTCTTTTCAGAGGGGGGAGGGGAGGGGTGTCATGGCAACCGATGTCCGGCTCTAAATAGAGCACTGTTGCTGAGAACATCAGCTCAAACATAGATGTGGCTGTGTGAGAGAGGTGGTAAAAATAGAGTGGGCGTAATGCTGAGAATATGCGAGAATGGGACAGAAAAAATGTCTTCAAATTGTGAAATGGAAAAAGCATGTGCAATGTTCATTCAGGGATGCTGACTCAGGCCACGAGTTTGCTGTGGGAGACTTTAGCGACTGCCAAGGTACAGGCTGGATCTTCGTGTCCACACACCGAGGACTGTTCCTATCAGAAGACTGGCGCTCCTCCTCGCTTCTATTATTCCCTCACCAACACTGTCTCCCATCTGGCTCCTGGTAGGTTCACACAGGCATCGTTATGTTGGAGACAGATGGGTGGCTGGTTGGGGTGAGGGGTGGAGGGGTGGGCAACATCCTGTGGTTGATGGTTCTTGCAGTAATTTAATGATATAGTAAAACATGAACCTAGTTTGTTTTTTTTAATTGTTGTTAGTTAAGAATGACTGTTTCTTTAAAATACAATCGTCCAACAATAGAAAGTATTAGCAAAAAATTAGCAGCAGTTAGTAAAATCTGACTTGGAACTATGAAAAGCCTGTGCCCTTTTTTTTTTTCTTTTTTAAGTTTACCAACCATAGGTTTCAGTGTGTAACGGTTTTTGTTCTGTGCTTGTGCGAAGACATGTGCTTATAGGTAAGGAAGTATGACATGTGCCCGCATACAGTGGAGAGGTGGTTTAGTTCAGAAAGCAAGAGATTCTTTGGTCCATGGCTGATGTTTCATACATGGCCTTTCCTTCTCCCCTTTCCACCAGATTTTAACTTAAAGTGGTGATTAAAGTGCTTGTCTTTGGGATGAGACAGTATAATAACATCCCATGAGCAGCATGTATCTAGTACATGCAAAAGAAACCATGGCAACAAAGAAGTGTCCCAACAAAGTAGACGACTGCACTTTAAAAAGTAAGTGAAAATACACAAAGATGGAAAAGGAAAGGAAAAAAAATTATGTGCTGTCACTGGAGACGCGACCTGAATTTCACAAAGAGAAATCTGTTGTGATGAAGAAGTATTACTGTATAGCACAGTATATAAGTAGTACAGAAACTGTCTTTTATCATTTTCTTAAAGCAGTATTTGTTTGTTCCTCTTCATTGCATGGTTCGTATGAGCATCCAGTTCGGTGGCTTTTTTTTTTTTTTTTTTTTTTTTTTTTTTTTTTTTTTTTTTTTTTTGCTGTCCCAACTTCTGCGCCACTTCAGAGGCAGTGCACCCACGCCGCTCATTCCGGCATCCTATCCACAGCCACAGCCCAGCTGATCCCGCCGCAGCCCCGCCACCGGCATCCACAGGGAGCAGTCAGTATCAAGTCGTCAAGAGGCAACCACCAGAGGAGACACTGCACTGCTGCCGAGTCACTTCGGTGGTGTTCAGTGGCGCCTGTTCTGATCTAACATACGCAGGACACCACCTACTAAGCCCCCCCAACTGAAGACAATAATTGCTTAGTTGCGGAGCCGGCGTGAGTGAGCTCTCCCTCCACCCAATGGACTCGCCGATACTGGTGACCCCGACGGAAGCAAACCAAGGCCACAGACGTGGAGAGAACATCGAAATTGAGGTCACCATGAGAGCAGGCATGAAGGGCCACAGAACCTGAGACATTTTTTTTATTAAATGCTGATCGATGAGAATGAGGATGATTAAGATGATGCTACAGATTTCCATTTCGGTCTGAGACTACATGACAGGGCTGTACTCTACGCTTCCTTTCATAATATATTCCGGCGTCAACCAGGCCCGAGAGATACAGGCACCTGCAGTGTTGGTCAGGAAATTTGAGCAACACTCTCAGAAACGCATCCATTAAGTGGATGAAACTCGACTGTGTGGTCCCAGTATTTCCAACCGAGTCCGCAGCAAACTCAACTCTGGGTAGGAGCCGGTCGGGGCAGAAAAACCCTCATGACTCTGATGGGATTCGAACCCACGACCTCCCAGCCAGGAGTCCGCGACGCTAACCACTTCGCCACGGCAGCTGGTCCGTTGGCATATTTTACACCCAGTGATAAAAGACTTAAACGGTGAAAATTTTTATTCCTCTGTTAATGAGGTCTCTGTCACCAGCATTGTGTTCATTTGGTAATTCATTCAAAGAAGTTCAGAAAAACAGATTGTCACCTCGCTAAATGCCAGAAACACTCATTTGTCACCTTGCTAAATGTCAGAAACACTCTTCTCACCTTGCTAGAGCTCAAAAACACTCATTTGTCACCTTGCTAAATGTCACAAACACTCATTTGTCACCTTGCTAAGTGTCACAAACACTCACTTGTCACCTTGCTAAGTGTCAGAAACACTCATTTGTCACCTTGCTAAATGTCGGAAAACACTCAGGAGAGCAACACCATATACATTGGTTTCTCTTCTTCCACAGGTCAGCTGGCAGAGGGAGATGTCTTCGCAATTTTGGCTCAAGGTGGAAATTGTAAGTATTGAAAAATTCTGTGTATTATGTGTTTAATGACTAGACTGCCTCTGACTTCTGTGCCTTTTGATTGTACAGAGTCTCAAGTGAAAGAACTTACAAGGTGTATGCTTCAGAATTAACACAGTCCCTGTGTTACGATCATTCGTATAAGCAGTTCTAAGGACATCCCTGCCTGTGAACTTTGGAACAAATTATTTTAATGTGTCCTTGTGGATGCCAGGGTTTAAAGTATTGCTTAATGCAGGCTTCGAAGTGTCGTTTTAGGATGCATGATCAAGATTAACATTGTAGGAGGTATTTGGTTCTATACATTTATTGTGACTGAATTAGTGGTTTGACATGAAATGGTCTTGGGTTCTGAAAGTCCAGTTTAAAGTGGATGTACGCTTACTGTTGACTTCAGCATTTTTGGTTTTCAGGTATGAATGGAGTGTTGACCACTCAGAGTGCCTTCACAAACAGTAAGTACTACTTTTGGAAAAGAATGTTCTGATTTTTCTGTTTTGATCAAAGTACATACAGTAGTACTCGCGTGTGTGTGTTACTGTGTGAAAAACAGTTGTATGCAGTTATTGATGTAAAGTTTTAGCATTTCTGTACATATAGGGAAGAGAATAATGTATAACATCACATAAAAGCCTAAGTACCTTTCAGCATTACAACTTGAAAAAAGGGTCATCTCTTAGATGTATAACAATGTATAAAAGCCTTGGTACTTTCCAGCATAATAACTTGGAAAAAAAAGAGATGTATAACAATGTATGAAAGCCTCGGTACTTTCCAGCATAATAACTTGAAAAAAAAAAGTCATCTCTTTATTGGTATAGGTCATTCACTGCTTGAAAATCAAACATTTCCTTTGCTTCCACAGTCAAATGACTGTAAGTGGTTTCATTTTGAAAGAAACATTCCTGCATTATGGCACCAGTTTTCAAAGCTCTGTGCAGCATATGTGGCTCTTCGATAGCACAAAAACCGACATGCAAAGCCAATCAGGAAACACAAATTTTAGTACAGGGGGAGTTTAATCCTATTATTGTGAACAGACATCAAAGCAATGAGCAGAAGACGGGATGAAGTGTAACATGGATGACGTGGTTTGCAGTGCTGGACGGGTGTTTCTACAAGGGACAGATCTACCAGCAGGGAGAGGTCTGGCTGGATGGCTGTGACCTCAACTGCACCTGTCAGGACTCCAGCACTGGACAGTACTACTGCATTGACCTGTCAGTAGTATTTCCTCTTGACCCCCCCCCCCCCCCCCCCACCCTTCTTTGTTTTATTTTTACTCCAAACATTGCTTCCAAGTGTGCATCACTTCTTTTTACATAAGCATGATAAAAAATTTTATTGGGGGGGGGGGGGGCTCTAAACATTATGTTCTTAATGTTAACTGTATGGTGTATCTCATCTCATAGATGAAGTAGAGTCAGCAAATAAGACGCACATTATATTTGTTGCATGTGAACTGATGGCATACTGAAGCATTTTTCCTCCTGGCTGGCTAACAATGACCATGTTTGCTCCTTCAGGTGTCCAACCTACACCAACCTGCCAGCAGAATGCTCTCTGCAGAAAACTGAAGGGGAGTGTTGTCCTGAACTCAAGTGCCCATACCCAACAGGGTAGGAACACAGCGCAAATTCTCTCCTGCTGTTTCAGCAGTTGTTTGATATTGTAAACCATATCTGTGGTTGAAACCTAGAGTCAAGACTCCAGGCAGAGGTCTGGATTAAAAAAAACACACCAAAGAATGCTTCCAGGACAAATTTGCATAGAGACACAACAGAAAGTAAGCTATCATGGCTCTAAACCCTTCTGGGTGACTAGCTTCTCATGATACGAGCTTCCCCACCGGGGTCTGTCGTGGGGGACCTGGGTGGGGTGTCTTATTTTTAGTTCTCAGGGTCATCCTCTTGTGTCCCTTGAGGGTGGGACTTTGTTTTAGGTGGGCTTTCTTTTTCTCTATTTTTGTGTTTTTCTGCCTATCCATGGTTCTTTCACCTGCATTTCTCTTTCAACATTCTCCTTACTAATCTGCAGTTTTCTGTTTCATCTATCTTCTGCCTTTATGGATCTTTATCCTATTCTTTCCCTTTTATCACAAGTCTTCTATAGCACTTTCTCTGTTTTCTCTCTGTGTCCTCTTTGTCCACCGTTGTGACCGACCGTGCGGTGTGACCCGTGTCGAGAGAGAATGGTGTCCTGGTGGTTGAGAGGACCCGGAGTGGGATCCGCGCCCCTCAACACGCCACTTAGGCCCGGATTTTCTCTAGACCGGGGGCAGCATGGGGCCCAATGCTGTCAACCGGTCGCCTCCACAGTGTGGGCATGGCATGGTCAAACCGTGTGGCACGTTGCTTGCTCTGGAAGCCAGGTGAGTGGCCTCCTGTTTGTTCTCAGCAGTTGGTCATGAGCCTGGTGGATGGGGTGGAGTGCAAGTCACATGGTGTATACCTTCGCTATAACCCTGGTGTTTCCCGTTGCTAGAGGATCGCTTAGGGGCATCGCCCTTGTGGGCACTCGATGGCGGGTGGGGAGTAGGGGAGGTGAAGTTTTTTCCTTTCAATATGGCTGCTAAACAACTACCCTCAAACAAAAAGAGAAGAAAACGATGATGGACATGGCAAGTTTATGGACGAGATTATGAATAGAGATTCAGATTCAGATAACGAGATAAGGGAAGTGGCAAAGAGAAAGGGTATCCAAAACACATGGCCAAGCTTCCTTTTAGTGGAAGCAAAAGATCCCAAAGAATCCATTGCTTGGATTTCTCTGTTCGCTGTTTGTAGGTGGTTTGAGGGAGTTTCATCCACAGGATTTAAAATGATTAAGAGACTCCAATCTGGTAGCTACCTTGTTAACTGTGCTACGGAAGTGGCATCTCGGTTGCTACTGAAAAGGGATGGTTCTCAACTCTTGAATATTACAGTTAAGGTTTCCATTCACCCCTTTCTCAACTACTCGAAGGGGTAATCAGATGTGCTGACTTGGCTGGAGTTGCTGAATCAAATTTCGGACCGAGATGGAAAGCCAGGGTGTCCTGCAGGTCCATAGAGTTAAAATCTCTAAAGGAAGTGACCTAATCGAAACCAACACGCTATTCTTGACTTTTGCTATGCCATCTCTTCCAGAGTTTGTTACAGTGGGTTATGTCAGAGTGAAAGTTACGCCTTTTGTGCCATCTCCTTTGCGGTGTTTCAAGTGCCAACGCTTTGGGCATTTCAGCCGAGCTTGTCGGGATCAGGAGATTGTCGTGATTGTGGACAGAAGAAGCATGATGAATCTTGTGTTAAGTGCTGTACACTGTGTCAATTGTACGGGTGACCATCCAGCAAATTCAAAAAGTTGCCAGTGTGGAAAAGGGAATGCGAGATTCAAAAAGTAAAGATTGAGAGGAAATGTTCCTTTACTGAGGCTAGAAGGTTAGTGGAGGCCAGGACTCCTTCAGCTTCTACTTATGCACAGAAGGTGGTCAACGATTCTGCGAACCGGTCATCGGGTGATGATCTGGGAGCAGCTCCATTCGCTGCTCTGGAGAAGAAATTGACAGAATTGCTGTCATCGGTTTTGGATCGGCTTACTACACTTGAGCAATCAGTTGAGGTTTTGACTCAGAAATGCAATAGTGTTCCGACCAGCAGTGTACAACAGGCTTCAGTCCCTGCTGGTGAGGGAAGAGGCGTTTCAGTTGTACAAAGTGCTGTGGACCAGAGGTCAGGGGTGAAGGATCGGAGGAAAGAGTTGTCCCCTCGCTCACAAAGTCAGTAACAGCAGTACGAGACAGGCACGCAGTGAGGAGCGTCCTTTTCGGACTCTAGACCCTCTTAGGGGAAAATCTCAAAGCCAGGTATTTGGTGCAGCAGGTTTCAGTCCAGTAAGAGCAAATTCCAAGCATGGCAACAAACAACTTAGAAATTTATCAGGAGCATCGGTTTCTGATCTTGTCTCGAAGAACCGTTTTAGTTCTTTGATGGATAGTGAAGTTTCTGGGGAAGAGGGCTGATAGATATTCTTTTAACAACCTTACATGGACATAGTCCAGTGGAACATAAGGGGAGTTAAAGCAAATTGTCGGGACCTTAAGCTATTATTGGCAGAGTATAGATCTTTGATAATTGCTCTTCAGGAAACCCTTTTAACTGCAAGTAAGAAGCATGAGATTACTGGTTTCTCCTGCATACTCAAGCCAGCTTCTGCAGATTTTTCAAGGAGAGGCGTTTCTCTTTATATTCATAATTCGGTACTTCATACAGAAATTCCACTTCAGACGGATCTGGAGGCAGTGGCTGCTCGTATCTCGTTAAAACAAGGCAGTTACGATATGCTGTTTGTATCTGTCTCCATCTTCTGTGATTTCAAAGAGTCATTGGATGGTTTAATTTCTCAACTCCCTCGCCCATTTCTTTTATTGGGTGACTTGAACGGTCATTCTCCACAGTGGGGAAGTAACTGTACTAATTCCCAAGGGAAAGTTCTTGAAGATTTTATATCGGATCATGATCTCTGTCTTCTGAATTCAGGCTCGCCGACCTTTTGTTCTCCTTCTGGTTCCTTGACTCGCTTGGATTTGTCCATTTGGGATCCTTCCTATTTTTGGACTTAGAGTGGCAAGTTCATTCGGACCTAAGCGGGAGTGATCACTTTCTGATTTTTATTTATTTTACGAAGCAGTTGCAGGAGTCCCCTCGGGAAACATGGAAGTTCCGCTCTGCAGATTGGAGTCTTTATCAGCAACAGATTTTAAGTAGAATGCCTATGAATCTGTTGCAGAGTTATGATGATCCTGTTTCGCAGTTCACTAAAGTGATTGTAGAGAGTGCTAAGGAAGCTATTCCCAAGTCCCGTGATAAACCTAATGATGTTAAGACCCCTTGGTATAATAAAGAGTGCAAAACTTTGAAGGGTAAGAGAAAGAGTGATCAAAGACTTTTTGCTATATTTCCTATGGTGGGGAACAAAGGTAAACATCAGGCATGTAGGGCAAAGTGTCGGTATACTTTTAAAACCAAGAAGAAAGAATCTTGGAAAAAAATTTGTGTTCAAATCTGTCTTTTAAGGTCAATTCAAGGAAAGTCTGGAAATTAATCCGTAAGATTAAGGGAAAGTCAACTACATCAGCTATTAAAAGTTTGCAAGTAAACGGATCAATTATTACAAATAAAAAGGAGGTTGCTAACTTGTTAGCTGCTACTATTCATCACAATTCGTCAGCTGATCATTATTGCAAGGAATTCCAGCGTATCAAAAGATCTGCGGAGTCAAAATCTTGTTCTTTCGTGCCAGATAGTTCTGAGAATTATACTGCGTTTTCAGCATGGATGAGTTAAAGGATGCCATTTTGAAAGCCAACAACTCCTGGCTCCTGGACCAGATGACATTCATTATCAGTTTATTTCAACATTTGCCAGCTGAGGGTTTAAAGGTGTTGTTGTCACCGTTTAATCATGTTTGGTGTTCAGGATATTTTCCACATTCTTGGAGAGAGGCGGCTGTTGTTCCTATTCCTAAACCAGGGAAAGATCATTCGGATCCTAACAACTAATTGTCCTGTAGCTCTTACAAGTTGCTTATGTAAAAAACTATGGAGAGAATGGTATATTCTCGATTGTTATGGCAGTTAGAATGTCTTGGGGCATTGGATGTTTCCCATTGTGGATTTCGGAACAACCGCAGCACTACTGATCACCTGGTTCGATACGAGTCTTTTATCAGGAATGCTTTGTTTAATGGAGAACATGTAGTTTCTATTCTTTTTGATTTAGAAAAAGCTTATGACACAACATGGAGGTATGGAATTCTTCAGGACTTGAAGGCACTTGATTTCAAAGGTAATTTACCAATGTTTATTGCTAATTTTTTGTTAGACTTCATTCTACCTTTTTGGATCCTTTTGAGGAGATGGGTGTCCCCTCAGGGTAGCATCCTTTCTCCACTTCTGTTCAATCTCAAGATTAATAATATCGTTCAGTCAGTAAAGTCTGGGATTGATAAGTCATTGTTTGTTGATGATTTCTCCATCTCTGCCAAGGGGAAAACCTTGGCTGCAGCTGAGCGTCAACTTCAGTTGTGTGTTAATCGTGTTCAGCAGTGGGTCACTGAAAATGGATTTAAGTTTTCAGCTACTAAGACAGAGTGTATTCATTTCCATAGGAAAAGATCTCGGGTCTAAAAACCAGCTATCAGTCTCAATGGTCAGGTAATTAAAGTTTCCAAACAAGTGAAATTTTGGGGCGTTATTTTTTATAGTAAGCTTTCCTTTTCGCCTCGCATTAAGTACATTAAACAATCTTGCCAGTCAGGTTTGAATGTTTTAAAGGTTATTAGTCACACTGATTGGGGCGCAGACAGGCGAACTTTGTTGCGATTATATCGGGCTGTGGTGAGACCAAAGCTTGATTATGGTTGTGTGGTATATGGATCCACACGAAAAAATCTTATATCAAAGCTCTTGATCCAATTCATCATCGAGGACTGCGGATTGCTCTGGGAGCATCTGGTGAACCCCCTCTGGAGCTAAGGAGGTTGTGTCTTTCTTTCCATGAATTATTATCTGAAACTGAGGGCTAATCCAGAGAACCCTGCCTATGATATTGTCATGAACCCGCCTTTTAGAGCCAAATATGACTTACAGCCAAATGAGATTCCTCCACTGGGTATTCGTATTTTGCCCCACTTCGGGGCAGCTGGCATTGACCTTGATGCTGTTGATGACGGTCCATTACAGACTGATGTACCACCCTGGAAAATAGCCAATCCAGAGATTGATTTATATTTAACTCAATTTCGAAAGGAGGTCACCTCGAGTGCTGCATATAAGCAACTTTATCTTGAGCAATGTGAACTTTATAAAGACTTTATCAAGATTGTTACAGATGGTTCTAAAAAAGATGAGAGGGCTGCAGCTGCCATTGTGTGTGATAGCAATTTTCAGGAGCCTACCTTGTTAAGATTGCGGGATTGGTCATCTGTTAATACTGCTGAACTGAAGGCTTTAAATCTGGCTCTCAGTGGGGTATCCAGGTCAGATCAGAACAATTTCCTTATTTTATCGGATTCATTGTTGGCACTGTCAGCTTTATCGACAAGAGAAGTTTCACATCCAGTTTTGGCAGATATTCATGATCTTCATACTCAGCTGGTCTCTTCGGAAAGCATATATATAGTTTTCTCTTGGGTCCCCAGCCACATGGGAATCTATGGTAACTCAGTGGTAGACAAAGCAGCCAAACAAACTCTCGGTGCAAGTCTTTCCAGGAGGCCTGTGCAGTTTGTTCCTCACTCAGATCTTCGCCATAAATCTAGCTGGTATTGTCGTGAACTGTGGCAGAGTGAATGGTCTAATCAAATTCATAATAAATTGTTTAAAATTTGCCCAGATTTAAATCAGTCCTTTCCCATCGATAGTACGTAACCGTAAAGAGGAATCGGTTTTGTCACGGTTACATATTGGGCACAGCTATATAACGCACAGTTGGATACTCAGAAGGGAAGACCCTCCATGGTGTGTTCACGTGACAGCTTGTTCAGTGTTAAATCATTTTTTGACTGAATGTGCTGATTTGATGTGCATCAGAGAAGTTCTTTTCCACCAGTGATTTATCAGTTCTTTTTCGTGAGATATCAGTGGATCTTATTTTTTCTTTTTTGAAAGAGGTAAACTTATTTTATATGTTATAGTGTTTTAATAATGTATATAGGTGTTGCTGGAGTTGAACAGATAATTGTGCTTTTGTCTTTATAAATTCTAAGCGATGTGTTGATACTTGTGTGGGTATTTGTATCTAGAGACTCAGCAGATATGATAGCTGAGGTCCTGATTTGGCTCCTAGTAGTCCGCTGGACCCTATAAACACTAACTAACTACATGATACTAGCTTCCAACATATGTCATTTTATGGTTTTCCATCAGCCATGTATATCAATAAACTCGTATGCTTATATAGATACGAGTGGGTGTTTGTTATCTGAATCTTTCATTTCTGATAAAACATAGTATTTTGCTGAGAAAAGTGCATTTTCTTAAACCGTTTCTTCATTGTGTTGAAGCAAAGGCGGGCTTGTTGAACAGATGCTGTCTCCATGTTATCTTTTGTAACTCGTGTGTGTGTTCGCATGTAGGTGATGGCTGTTTCTACAAGAACAAGGTGTATCCTCAAGGGGCGACTTGGCAGGATGGTTGTGACTATGACTGCACCTGCAATGACGGGGCAACTGGCCAGTACAACTGTGTTGCGATGTGAGTCGAATCGCGTTCATTCCTTTGGTTCCCTAAGGTCAGCAAACTCATTCTGGTGTACTATGTATCTGCTATCATGGGAAATGTAGTGCAGGGATGAGGAAAGGCCAACATTTCAGGTGGCCAGTTGGGCTTCTTCGGTTCCCCCATCAGGAAGTTCTGAGCCAATAATGAATTATGATAGCTTTGGAGTTGGCAGCTAATGAGCAAAAAAAAAAAAATTCATGTTAATACTGATTTTGATCCTCTTTGCATTTCACACTCCTTAGGCTAAAAACTAAGTTCTTCTGAGCCTCATTTTCAGTCGGTTTGTACCCAAAGATACGAGCTGCTTTCTTTCCTTTTGAACAAAAGATCAAATGTGCGTTTGAGTTGAAATATATGGTACTCTGAAACTGAAATTGAGAAGCCTGTTTAAAGTTTTCATTATTTTTGCTATCAAGGATCTGTCCTGAACATTCAGTTCACTCATTCTGACCGGTCCCCATCCCCTTCCTTGCCCCAGGAATTAAATTTAAGCCGTTTATTTAGAAAACGGTGTTCTGCTGAAAGATGGCTGTAAAAATAGTATTAAATATTGATTGCTTGTTCTTGGCAGAAGTTAGGGTAGTTATTTGCATTAAGTCAAAATTTCGCATTCACAAAGGTAAATTCTGTGAAACGGGTTATAGCCAGAACAAATTAGAAAAACATCTAAGAACAACCTTTCTTGATGTTGAGTCAAATATGTCAGAAAAGCAGAGAAATCGAGACTGTTCCAGAGATTTTTTCATTAAGCTTCAGCTTTCAGTTTTTCCTTTATATGAATCGTAAGTATCAGTTTTTCTTTTTATACAAAGACATGCTTGCGATGATATAATTTTTAAAAATTCCACCAATACTAGCATTTCAATTTTCCACTGGCAAACTTACAGACTGTACAAGTTCAGCACATAGATGAATCGGTCAGTGTATGTTTGTTTCTTCATGATTGTATGGTCAGAATATATCATGGCGAGTCCATTAAAGTGGACTGACATTTATCGCGGGGAAAATTCTGTTGTGTTAATGTAGCAGAGGTTTTCCCTTGCTGGATATTGCTAACAACTTAATATAAAAAACTTGGGTTGTTCCATTTTCTTTCAAAGTATCACACAGCTCTGTCTACAAAAAAAAAAAAAAAAAAAAAAAAAAGAAATGGAGAATGGAGAAATGAAGACCACTTTTTGAATTTGTTTTTTTTCTAACTATACATTTTAAGGAAAATGATAGGGACAGAAGTGTACTTTTTTTTTTTT
Source organism: Conus betulinus (assembly GCA_016801955.1). NCBI lineage: Eukaryota > Metazoa > Mollusca > Gastropoda > Neogastropoda > Conidae > Conus > Conus betulinus. Next base: position 883,109 of record JADBJO010000004.1, on the reverse strand, counting down.
TTTTTTAAATCGATGTCTTTGCTTCCGTTGCAGCTGCCAAGACTGGAGTCACCTGCCCAAGGAATGCCACATGGAGGAGCCTGACCCTGGCATGTGCTGCCCCCGCCCTGTTTGCCATCTCCCATCGTGGTCGACTTCACCCCTCGATAAACTGGTCCTCTTCATCCAAAGGATGACTTCTTTCACACCCCACTGTGGCAGTACCTGCAATACACTCTCATCTTCCATTAAGGTCGACTTCAGCCCATGATGACTCCTGCATCATTCATATTGTGGCGCACTTCATCCTGCATAAAACTTTCCTTTTTACCTACATTTCTTCGACAAACTGGTGAAACATTCAAGATTACCTCATGTCAATAAATGGGAAAATTGGTTCTGGCTTTCCAATTCTCTTTATCATTCAACGTTTGAAGCAAGAGAAATCGTTCTTTACTAGGAGGGAAATGAAAACATGCATGCAATTTAACACACAAAAAACCTATACATTTCCTTCATTTAACTGACAATAAAGTTAACATGCGTATTGTGTATACATATAAATACAAGACCCAGTTTTTGTCTTAATTTCCCCATATCAAAATACATGGAAGAAAATAAAACTTGAAGACAAAAAAAAATGGGTGACAATTTTCTGATAAAGTGAGGGAACAGAAAGAGGAAAGAGCTACAACACTTGGGCTATATCACAGAATTGCAAGGACGGATAAAAAGTATTCTGACGTATGTGTAAAGTGGGAATGTATCCAATTCATTATCACAGGAAAGGGCATGGAATCATCCACAAGTTAGATCAATCTGTACCAAGGCTATGGTTTACGATTACAGTCTTGTCAAATGTCCATCAACTAAGCTAATAACAAATTAGAATGAAGGGAAACTACAGCAAAAGTCCTAAAATTCTAACATGCAAAGAAAAAAAAAACAGCACGGGGGGGGGGGGGGGGGGGGGGGGGGGGGGGGGGGCGACACAAGAACTTGTCAATACAATCATAATCAAAAACCAAAATCTAAACTACAACAGAGGTGTCATTTTAGATATGTGTGTATCACAGTCTTTTTTTATAAGCATTTGCTACTTCAGATAGTGGCATTATTTCAGCATGATCATTTTCTTCAGAACCTGTAAAGAGAAAAATGATTCCCTAAGCAGAGAAATATTTCCAAGTAGAAAATAAAATAACAGATATCAAGGGCATAAATGAAGACCAAGTATTCAATCATTTACCCAGCCTTTACATCTTGCCGTGAGAAAATACACTTCCAACTGTCTGCTTAAAGCATATGCAGGAATAATGCAAATATTGATTATACAAAAATTAGTCCTCTTTAACATGGAGAAAACTGTTGAAATCTTCATGCATGCGTCTGTCTCGAGTGCAACACAGAGGCAAAGCCCAGCCTTTATTTAATGTCACACAGCAAGGCAACACCACGTAGGATCCAGTGGTCTGCAGCCTGCGTTGTTCGCAGCATCACGTCAGCAATGTACGTCAGGTCTGTGCGCCGTGGCTTCTTGTAAATTGGGCACACGTACATCCTTGTGTCGGAAGCTGCCACATCTTTGGCATAGATGTGAATGACTGGCATGTTCTCAAAGAGAACTTTGTTCTTGGATTCAATCAGCTTGCTGCCCCTGCGATCCCAGCCTGCCCCTTCCAGGTACAGTCCATAGACATAGACGCCTTCCGATGGAGGCTGGCTAATATCGTCTTTCATGTACTTGGTCACGTCATTCTGGAGGATCACGTTGTCCAAGGCCCAGCCTTTGTGGGCTCTTGTCGTGCAAGGTTTTTTCCTTTCTATGTACTGGATGGACTCCCTGAGAGCTCTACACACACACCACCATACATTATATACTCAGTACATACACACACATGCCATCATACTTCAACGTTTAAGGACTTTGAAATCTCCAAAACAAAACAGAAATGGTCATGATTAATCATATGACAGATCTTATCTGGTGTATCTACCTGGCTGAAACTGGAAGCCACTTCCAATTCTCAGCTTCGTTATATTTCTGCTAGAGGAGAAAATGCTGCAGTGAAATATGTGGCAGGAACTGTCAAGGGAACAATTCATAAATAGACGACAAGAACAAAGAGAATATCAAAGGGCTGAAAATGACAACCCGTGCTTATTATATTGCCGCTCGCCACATTTAGTTAGAGTGGAATTATGACTGCATTAAAAATGCAAAATGTTAGCCTGCGTTCATATGGAAATGACAAACTGTTTGTTGTGGTGGTGATGTATGGAATGCAATGTTGCTTGTAGAACGATGATGCCAACCACAAAAGGCCTTTATCAGGGCCTGAACGCCCTATTGAAGTCAACACACACAAAAAAACCCAATCTTTCACAAAAGCCTTATTCAAACACACAGCTCATTTCCAAACAATTTTCCAACAAAAACACACTGGCCTTTTGTTTTAAAAAATCTCTGTTCACCTCATGTAAAATCCCCCCATAGAGCAGACAGAAAAAAATGTTGAACCTCCCTCAGAAATTCAAAGCTACATCAGGTGGGCTGGACATCTCTTGACAAGGTTTTCATGAGGGACTAAGCAAAATCCAACACTCAAAAAACGGGTTTGAGGGTGTGTTTCACTTGTGAGTGGTACACGGGACACGGAATGCGACATAGCTTCATTTTTAAAAGCAAAGAATGAGATGCCTCTATTGTCTATAAACATAGTGGCCTGCTATGCCATAACAGCACAAAAACTGTTTTTTTTTACAGCGTGCCCTCGTGGTTCGGTTAAATATTTTAGCTAATAAACATCATGTTTGGTAGGCCATTTCTCAAACAGCTGACATCTGTACAATGCAACTGTATCTGCCTGAAAGTCCTCTTGCTCTATAGGTTGGGAGGTTTGACACACGCCGGGTTTGGCAGGGTTCCAAATCAGTGTGGGAGGGTAGACAATCTGACCCACACCAATTTTTCTTTGTGGCCCCTTGTGTGAGCCTACTGTTTGCTGTGTTACATAGAGGCAAGGGGTGCTTGTTAAAACTGGTCGGATGCCATTGGGGACTTTTATCATTGTTGTTCCAGGATTTATGTTCTCGACTTTTTTTTTTTTTTTTTTTATTTTTGCACATCGACCGGGGAGAGCGGAGTGTGATGGCCATAGGGCGGTGAGGGCCGGGGGATTTCGTGGGTCCACTTTTTTGGGGGGGAAACCAGGTACATACATATTCAAACGGGATCAAACCCAAGTATCAACAGCTTCAGGGCTTTATTTAACTCCACAACAAACAACACAAAAACACTATCATAACCACCCATCATCTGCCTACCACTGGGGGGCAACGGGTTTGTATTTTCCCCATGGGAGGTCGCTACAAGCGTAAGAATTGGTTTGCGATAAGTTCAGCTATTTTACCATAACCATCTAATACTTACTTCCATTTCTCCAAGCCAAAGGAACGACACCAGAAACACAACACTCAGCACAATTCGAGCTTGCCTTAACTGCAGCTGGGTTACACTGAGCACGTAACTGCCATCACACTACTACTCAGAACACAACACCCGCTCAAAGATATTCTCTTTCCCTGACTGATTTTATTTGCTTAGCTTTGAGTATGTATAAGCACTCAGCACAGGACCTGCACAGGACACCTGACCGGAGTGGAAAGAAAATGCACGACATACATGGCAAGAAAACTGCTGGCCAGAATACTAACCTGAATTGACAAAAAAGCACAACAGTACCGTGCCTCACAGGACTCGTCATATAACTATCCGAGCGCAATCAATTCATGGGGAAAAGAACAGCAAAAAAGAAAAGAATAGAAAGTTTCTCAATCAAAGCGATCTAAAAGTTGCCATCACGTTCTGGCCCATCAGCTACGTGCAACGCAAATCACGACATGTCTGCGCAGGCATGATTACAACCTCAATTTTACTGATCGCAGTCAGCGCATCTTTTGACTCCCTGCAGAAGTTTCAAGGTCGCTTGGGGCCGCAAGCGCGGCCACTCCAACTACCAGGGATACCTTTTCTAGATCAATGTTCAATATCAAGGAACATCCATCACGCCGGTTGAAGGCAATCGATGTTGTGCCTGCAGTCTGTCAGCCATCTGTCTGTACAACTTTCTGCACGACGAAGGCAAACCGAAAACCCCGACCATAGTCTAGCAGGCCAAGGCTCAGAGGCTTAGACCTCCAAGCCCAATATTCATGTTCGATCGATGCCAGAACTGTAACCACAAGCGGCGAGTAGCCTCTTCGGTCTCATCCTGCCACACCGACCTTGCCAACAAAGGGCTGACATGCCTGGAGCACTAGCAATGAACGAGACCAAAGGACTAGCACCTGGCCCTGTCTACCTTACTCATGGCCCGCTGACTGACAGCAAAAATGCCCTTTGGCGTGTAGAGTCTCAGTCCTGCACAGGATTCAACTATCAGACCCAAAGGACCAGCACTGTGCTAAGGCACACCATCCATGTCCGTTCTGTTTAAATGCTCCAGTATAAAAAAAAAACATTTGATAGATAAAACTATGAATTATGCTGGCAATGTCTCAGATAGAATAATGTTTTAGGTAGGCAATGCTATCACTATTCTATCAAAGGAAGTACATGACACATTTTCAATATCACTTCTCTCACACATCTTGCATGTCATGGTAATGGAACAGGCCCTGTCTTTTTCGGAGGACACTGAGGTAAAGTCAGCAGAAATTCTTCACAACACTAAACTGGATGCTACCGTTCTGGAACTCAATTCCAAAGACTTGATGACAACAAGGCTTTTCATTTCTGTGGATCTGTAGCTCATGAAAGCATTGATTTGGACTGTAAAGAAGAGGGAAAGGGATCAAATTGTTCCTTTTCAGATAGAGGGCAATGTAGGTTATTTGCGGCATTATGCACTGCACATGGCATAACATTTGTAATACTTTCTGCCTATAGCTTCTGCTTGTATTGCCTCATTGCTCCTTCTATCCACACAGAAAGCCCCAGCTGTGAATGCTTGGCAACAACAAAATAATACTGGCTTACAGTGTGTGAATATTCTTTCAAATATTTTTATACAGTAAATGAAGACTGTTTTACAAGTTTAAAAAAAAAAAAAAAAACACTGCAAATCTTTAAGTGTTTGCTCTATTCTGCAACATGTTGCAAACATAGTGCTTGGTTTCACATTTGTCGAACATGGATGTTAAATCCTGTCAGTTTGCTTTAAAATGTTGCTTTCTATGAAATCTCCACAATTCATTGAAGTTCCTATAGCAGTTTCATAAATAATTGACAAAACTGTGTACTATTTGGCAAGCAGATGACCTGAACTGATACCCTGTTTCACATGTAGGCTGCTTTTTTACATCAAAGTCATTGTCTAAGACTGAATGCATCGTAACAACATATTCTTTTAAACTTTTATAAATGGTTGTTTCAAACAGACAAAAGGTTACATTTTTTTTCACTGGCAGAACCATTAAAAAAAATTCCTGTCCTCTGCCATGCAAGACATTTGAAGGGAAAAAACAGACTAAAACACTCAAAGTTTGAATGTAAGATATCGAGGACCTGGATCCTTGCACAGGACAGAGTACTCACGTGATGTCGGCATTGCCATGTAGGCCGAAGACCTCAGGGGTATCGGCTGAAGGCAGACTGTTGATGTACTCGTGGTATTCACCAATCTTGGTGTATCTGGGCATCACATAGCCTTTGTAGAAGTTGAAGTTTGGAGAAAAAACATGTTCTCCCCAAACCAGACACGGCAGAAGGTGTTGAGGAGACGTTTGTCAAAGTCATCTGTGACACGCCCACCGTACTGGATCTCTCCAAACATGTAGCGGACGCAGATCCAGTTCACGCCCTGCACAAGGTTCACATACATATTTAGATTTCAAACCCTCCATGTGATAACTGCATACAATATTTGAAATTTGGGAACAATGTCAGATGCTACTCAAACATAAACACACCAACCACAAAAAAATGCTGGCACGCAAGCCTAACAAGCAAAACGCACAGTACTCACCTTTTTGATGTCCATATCGTCCAGGTGATTCTGCACATACTGTACGCTGGCATTGTAATCTGACGTGTTGAACTCGTAGGGGATGTTCCAACCCAGAGGGCCAAACTTGCGGCGCTCCTGCACAATGGTATGCAAGAAGCCCACACCGTACAGCATGGGTTTCCACTGTGGCATGTTGGAGATGTCCAGGTAGTCCTGAGTGATGCCTGCGTACGTTCTCTTCAAACCTGCCTTTATGCCTTCTGGAGGTTCATTGGTGAACTTGATGGAGATCTGCATAGGACATGAACAAATGGAATAGTATTGTAAATAATATCTTTGTCTTCAGCACAACAGATACTGATGAAGTTAAATATATGGAAAATGAAAAAAAAAAAAATAAGACCAGGAACACACTGAATAAAATATGACTTGGAGCTTCAAAACAAAGGAATTTCATATCCCACATTATCAATTTCCACTGAGAAGCTTGCATGGCAACAACTGCTATATCTCTTTCTCTTGTCATAACCAATTTTAACAGGAACCTTGATCCTACTCGGTGTAACTCACGCTTTACCTAATCAATATCCCCTAACAAAATGGGGGTAAAGAGAGCTAAATCTGAACCTTATCAATTTCACTTGAATCCAAAAGTGATCTCCCATGACAATTCAGTTTCAATTTGTGAACAGCTCACTCGTTTCCCTTTTTCCCTTCGCTAGTGAGCATACTTGCCTTGGGTTTTTCAGATTTTTTTTGTGTTTTCATTAGCCATGGAACCCCCACAAAATGCCCTTCAAAATGGTCTTTGTCGCTGATGTTCAGACGTTCTCCCTGCCTTCCCAAGGTCACATTTTGGGCAAAATGTCAGTAACATCTTCAGGACTGCAACAGTCTCTTGGCTGGCTCACCAAAGTACCTAATCAATAAACTGCAGAAGGTTCAGAATAGCACTGCCAGGCTTGTTTGCAAGGCGTCTAAACATAAACATGTCACTCCTCTGTTGCAGTCTCTACTGGCTTCCAATTCAGAGGCGAATTGACTACAAGCTGGCTTCTATCTGTTTCTCTTCTTTCTGGCACTGGACCAAAATATCTTTTCGACATCCTCCACATCTACACCCCATCCCGTCAACTTCGTTCCTCTGCCGACAGTCGCCTCTTGCGTATTCCTTCTGTGAGAACAAAATCTTTTGGTCAACGTTCTCTTTCCTTCCAAGGACCAACTGTCTGGAATACACCTCCCATCAGTGTCAGACACCTACCTTCACCCTCTTCTTTCAAATCTGCCATCAAAACTAACTTCTCTCATCAGTCAACCCCCCCCCCCCCCTCCCCTCCCTCCCCTAACTTCCCAATCCACCTTCCGAGTGTCTGAGTGGGTTTTTGCGCGCACACTGGTGGTTGTGTGTTTTGTGCGTGCAGGCCGTGTTGATGTGAGTGCGGCGCGTGCGCGTGCGGGTGTCTGAGAGCGTGGGTTTTTTTGGGTCATGCATAAGCACGTGTATGCGCATGGTCCTGCACGGGTGCGCGTACGTGTGTGTGTGTGTTGTTGGTAATGCAAAGCGCTTAGAGCCCCTAATTTTTAGAGAATAGGCGTTATATAAATTAACATTATTATCATCATTTAGTTTGAAAGTTCTACTCAAAACATTGTCTGCATGAAACCCATGCTTCACTATGGCCTCAACAAGTACCGCACCCTTGTTGTCTTCTACAAGCATTTGTCATCGTCAGTGGGTGCATGACGACACTCATGAAACATTTGTCATTTGCACACAGTTGGTCTCCCTCACAGCCTCACAAATGTTAGAAGAATATTTCAACTTGTGACGGAACTAATTGGTTCTGACTAACATGTCAACTTCTCAAAAAAAAACAGCCTTTACAATCTCAGTCCACTGGATTTGATCCATGAATCAGCCAGCACTCCCAGCCGTCAGAATGATACCAGGTATGGCTGAGGTTAATCAGCCCCCCTCAGCCCTTCTCTCTCAGTGCTCTTGTTCTCTGTACGACTGAAAGAACTGAGACAGTGGGACAGGCACTGTGTTTCACAGTATGAAAAACTCTCTTGCTTGTCTCTGGCTTGTGGGACGAGTGAGATACATAATGCCTACCATCTCAGATCTGTGGTCATTACTATTCTTGGTGCATTGAAAGCATTAGTGCATAAATGGAAATGATGCCCTCTCTAAATTCCAGTCCTTAAAGACAGTGTTGTCTTGTTTGTACTGAAGAGTAAGGAAAAAAATTGAACCGGAGGCAAGATTGCTTACACTTTATTTCATATTTTCTTTCTGTACAGGTGTTAGGTATGGAGCTGCATGATTCCCCAAATTCTGTATCCTTGCAATTAGGATTTATCAAGATCTTGATTCACTTGTTAGAGTGTGACCTGATGTTATGCACCTTTGCTTTATCACAAGAACAAACGTTACAGTTCTTGTTTCAGTACAGTACTCGTTAAAGAAACATTTCTGCCAACTGAACCGTGTACGTTGCTCACCTACACACATGCAGGCACAGGCAACATTCATACACTCTCTCTCTCTCTCTCTCTCTCTCTCTCTCTCTCTCTCTCTCTCCACTGACCACACAGTAAGTGTACCTGAAGAAAGCTGATGGGGAACTTCAGGTGAACCTCTGTGGTGACCCACAGTCTGAAGGTGTCATCCACTGTCTCTGCTTCAATGATGTTGTCCATCACCTCCTGCACATAGTCCAGAGACAGATGGCAGTTCTGCAGCAGCAGCCAGCCTCCTTGCGTCATCCCCTGCTGCAGCATGCGGCGGGCATGCACCTCCTGACCTTGACCCATCGAAATGGCACGGCACTCTGCGCACACACAGACCAACACATACCGATGGCTCAAAACAAATCTGTGGTGGGAAACAATTTTTCCAACCCCTACTATCCAAACAGAAAGAAGCAACAAACCAAAAACAAAAAACAAGAAAAAAATATTTCATATTTAGCCATTTTTACTGCTAATGAACATGCCACACGACTAGCAACCATTACACATCTTTAGTTTCTGCTTTTAAAAAATCCTGACAGAGAAGCTAACAGAGTATCACTCTACTGACCCAGACGGAGCTTTTTGGCCAGCGCCTCGATGTTGTTGGTCGGGTCAGAGCCCATGGACAGGAGACAGACCATGGGCGTGCGAGGTTCACTCTCATCCCACATCCTCTCCATGTCCAGAATCACCCCCTCAGCAAACTTCTCTCCCAGGGAGTCGGCGATGTACTTCTTGGCCTGGGGCAGGGTGCGGTCAGGACACCAGGATCGCACCAACAGCAGGCGGCGGAACACGTCCAGAGTGGTGTTGTAGCCATCTGGGATGACCTCTTCCTCCGGGGCATCCTTGTCAAACCACTGCCTCCACTGCTTCTCATTGCGAGTCACCTGTAGAAGATAGGTGTATTGTGTTATACATCTAAAGGAGATGGGGGATGTGGGCAGCTAAGGAGAGAAAAAGATCAAGCTAATGTTTAACCTGCTCTCTAAGATCAGTTTGTCAAAGTTCTAGAGAATAAGAAAGAAAAGAAATATATCACGTTATCATCTAATGAGGCAATTCTCACCATACACCATGCAGTGTTTTCACACACACACACACACACACACACACACACACACACACCTATTTTTTTTTCCCTCTAAAATGATTAACTTTACAGTCAAATTCAAGTGACAAGTATAAAACCTGTGAAGAATTGGTGCACAAAAGAGTGAAAGACTGAATCTGATAATTTGGAAAAGAGAAAAAACGAAAAGCAAAAAAATCATACAAACACAAGGTCTGAGATTGACACGGAAGAGAGTGAGAGAAAGACAAGAATGTACGGTTGCTGTCTGTGCATGCACATCTTGCTGACCTGGTCCAGTATTCCAGAGAACTGGTGCAGGTTGCTGAGCTCCACCAGGTTGAGCCAAGTCAGGTCCACAATCCACTTGTGAGGCTTGGGCTGCACACGTTCAGGTCAGGGAGGCACCGCCTGCAAACCACCATTCACATACAGTGAACCCACGTCATCACAACACTCATAGCAGCAGGGTGGACAGGAACTTTTATTCCTGGGAGGTTTTGTAATAACGTGCTGTGCTGATGGTATAAATATTAAGTACCCTTTTCATTCCACTCACACCTCTGAAAACACCTCAAAATGACACAGAAATTCTGTCAATGGAACAAACTAGAAATTTTATCACATGGATGTAATCAAGCACAGGAAAAGAAAAAAAAAAAAAAAAAAAAAATCTTAAGAACAAAGTGGCGCATTTCAAGAATTACCAAGAGACATCTCACACGGCCATTCTTAACTGAATGAACTGACTTGCAAATCTCAATCACGCCTAATGATGAACCATGCTTTCCCTCTTAACTGAAGTCCCAATCAAGATCTGGTTCTCAGAGTTACAATGACCTAAAAAGCTGATGCTTAATAGTAGAATGAATAATCTTGTCTCAAAGGGAGGAACACAACCTACAAAATACTGCTCAATGGTGCTTGACTGAGATACGGTGTTATGTATATTCTGAACTTGCAACTCTTTTGAATAGGCTGTTAAACTGAATTTAGCGATCTCTCTGTCCAAAATTCAATTTATTTGTTTTTCCAAAGCACTATGACTTAAAAACTGACAAAAGAAAGACATGCATTTCATATATCCTAAGCCTATTCAATATGATGCATTCTGTAACAATCCATAGATATACCAGGGCTTTGAGGGAGCAGGGGGGGGGGGGGGGGGGGGGGGGGAAAGGGGAGGGTGGTAGGAGGTGAGAAGGGAGGGATCAGTGAAAGCGGGTAACCAGACTTCAACAGCAACCCCTAGCATTGGCCCCAGAGTCAATTTTTATGTTAAAGCAGCCCCATACAGTGCTGCACCTGCAAGCACCTTGGTTCAGGCGGGAGGACATGAGACAGATCATATTAATTTAAGCCAGTAATGCCATCCTGGGCTAGAAAAATTCTAAGGTTGGTGCGGTGGCAATCTCAACAGACAGGCCGTTTCATCCTGTTACTGTGTAGGGTGAAAAAATCACTTCTGCCTGTAGGTCATCTGGTGTGTTGGTGTCTGGTACATTAGAAGGTGCAGCTGACAAGTGCCATGGGATGGGAAGACCATCTCTGGGGAGCGCCTTTGCATGTGCAGTCAAGAGGCCAAGAAGGTACTTAGAGAAGGTTGAGAGATCAGCCCTCTTTCTTCTCCTTACAAAGATGTCCATTTCAGGCCTGGCCCATGTCATCTACACAGGAGGTCTGCTAATGGTGCCTGAGCACCCAGCTGACCGCTCTTCTCTGCACCTTTTAAAAACCAAAGGCGCCTTCTGACAAGTGGATTCCCACACACAGGTGGCATGCTCCAAAATGGGTGAACATGTGCCTTGCAAGCTGCCTCTTTCATTTCCTTGTTTGTTAGCATGAGGCTGCAGCGTTTGAAGCCCGAGGCTCTGCTGGTTTTGCTGGTGGTGATGGTGATACGCAACCTTTCACTGTCGAGGCACTTAACCTGAGTCTCTTCTTCAGTCAGCAGCCATGGAGATGGTGACAGCACTCTAACATTTTAGCTTGTCCAAATCTTCTTGGAAATATTTCGATTTACGGAGGAGTAAACAGTTTTGTGGCACACATGCCACCAATGAAGACTCTTGCCGCAGAGGAGAGCTTAGCAGTCAGGCAACTGATGTAGGGTAGAAACAGGGTCTGTCCAGTGATGGATCCCTGGGGAACGCCCAGGTCATCTAGCACACCCTGGTACCATTGATGACCCCTGATTGCTGCCCATCCCCAAGGAAGTTCTCAGTCTGTTCTGTGACCATGGCCAATAGGTTGTCTAAGCTTACTCCAGTAGACAAGACCACACTGATAACCATAGCTCTATGAGCTAGTCTCATCTAACATAATTTCAAACACATTCTGGATTGTGCTAAATGTTATTCCTCAGTCATTGTCTTTTGTAAGTTCTACACCGTTTATTGTCACCTGCTCGTTTCTTTCTGCCTGAGACAATACTAATTCCTAGTATTACTGCATGAAAACCACTGATTCCTCTGAAGACTGAAAGATCGTACCTTTGATGAGAGTCATGAACTCATCGTGCTTGATCTTGTTGCTCTGGAGATCAATCTTCAAAGCCAACAGCAAAGTGAAAGTCAGCTTGTCAATCTCATACAGGCCCCGCACAGCGTAACGGAAACCTCAAATGTCATGTAATCAATGATGTTCTGGATTCTTTTCTGGGTAATGGGAGACTTCTGAGACCTGGACACACACAAAGAACGATGATTAATGATCAAAAACAAATGTTTATTAACAAAAATGTAAAAGAAATTGCATTATTGTTTTACCATTTGTTTATCATGGAACAACATGACTTGTGAATAGTAAGATGGATGTTGTATGCTTACTGTTCTCTTCTTCCTCACACATAATAATAATAATAATGTATAATACTTATATAGTACATTTCTTGTTATATACAACTCAATGCGCTTACATCCACCATTTGCACTTATTCATGCAATATTCATGCACACAGCAAAAAGAAAAATACACAATGGCAAACGCACCTACATGCATAAACTGCCTCACCGGACTAGTTGTGGAGGAATTTAGGAGAGATCTGGTCACCTACAGAAGAGAATAGGCTTTTTTGAAGAGGTAAGTTTTGAGCTGAGATTTAAAAGAAGAGTAGGCTGATTACGAAGGTCTTCAGGGAGGGAGTTCCAAATAGAAGGTGCTCTAAAACTGAAGGCTCTTTCACCAACAGATTTCAGAGAACGCTTAGGGATTTTCAAAAGTTTTTGTGAAGAAGAGCGAAGGGTACGAGAGCTTTGGTAGGTGCAGAGAGAAGAAGAGAGATAGTGAGGAAGAGATTCATTGAAGTGGCGGAAAGCAAGAACTGCCAGTTTAAATTGCCACCATATACACACAGAGTGTAAAATCAATGCTTTTAATGCATTTGAAACTGAAAACAAAAAGACTGACAACTTACCACTGTGCTGTTATTTTGAGAAAGAGAGCAGGGACCAAGCCTTTACGTTTCCAGACAAAGTAAGAGAGACCATAGTGCACAGCCCTTAGTGGCCAAGTTCTAGGCTGGGGGACTGTTCAGAGACATTCTCATGTGGGATCAATGTGTTTCTAATCAGGTAAGCATGCTTGCCATTATCCTTTTAATATTCTGGCATTTGTTTGGATAGGAAAGTAAGGGAAAGGGAATTACATTATCAAAAGTAGTTTTACAAAATACTTACCTGTCCAAACTCTACGATGCCCTCCTAGCTACCCAAAAAACCAGCTAGTTTGAGTAAGTTTCGATGAAGTAGCCTCACTTAGGGTAATCACTCTTACAGCCTTACTGGGAATGAAGGCAAGGTTAGCTCCCCGCTCTCCCAATTTTGACTTTGGGAGGATCCTGATGATATACTAATATTCCATGCTAAGTGGGAATGTGGCATTTGTTTGGTCAGTTCAGTATTTCATAAAAATACTAGTTTAGTAGTAAAATCTGCAGACTCACTTGGCCATGGATCTGTCAAAGAGCTGCAGGAACTGCCTGAGGGCAGTCTGATACATGCAGTTCACCAGACTCATCTCCACAATCAGGAAGTACAGGGATACTGCCCCTTGTGGCCACAGGACGGAACTCCTCACGTGCTGTGTTGATCTTGATCTCTGTCTCGGCAGCAATCTGTAGCTTTTGGCTAACATCTTGAGCAGTGACCTTGGTGACGTTGAGAACATTGATGAGATCCTCATCATCCACCAATGAACCTGAAAACAACATGGCCATCTCACTTTAGCTCAACATATCTCGTGAAATCATCAATAAAATATAAAATATGATGCTCTGCACATGTACCTGTATGCACGTTCACACACCTGCATCATTATGGCCACCATGACTAAGGAGAATACAGATCTGCAGATAATGCACAAATCAAATATTTCTCCTTTTCTGTTCTTGTAAACATGGCAATCATTCATTGTATCTTTTTCTGAAATGTCTGGAAGCATTGATTTTTTCCTTTCTTTTTCCATGTGGCCGGATTTGCTATCTGCTTTAACAGTCTCACACATTCTGGTTGCTAGCAACAGCAAGCAATCTTCATCGCTTTCTTTACACTTCAGCTAAGTTCAGTCTCTTCCATGGCCTGTTGCGGACCTATCAGTATGCACACAGTGTTTGAGTTACAACTTTAGATCTTCCATGCGGTTCGTCAAACTGAAAAAAGAAGCACCAATTTTTTTTCTTATTTTTTTCAGTAATATGTAATCCACAGCTGTAATGTAAATTGATTTGTTATTTTTTAGTAAAGAACATTGCTATTCTGGGACGGTAAGCATGTCTGAAACTTCAAATTTTACTTTATAGCCAAGAGTACAGACAGCTCATTTCATTACAGACATGTACAGGTTCCATGTCCATGATTTAAGCGATTTCTTCTACAAATTACTGTAAATGGAAATAAAGCTGAAGATATGAATGTCACATGAGCTCCTTTTCAAACAGATACAACTGTTGAAAAAAAAAGGGGGCTACAAGAGTACATGCTGTAATTATCTTGCCTTGTGACATGCTCACACGGACATATCATTTGCTCCAGTTGTGATTTACTTTGTGATAATGTAGTTATCAGAAGTACTGGTTAATTAACACAAGCAAATTTGTCCTATGAAGAAGCTTGTGTTAAGCAAACTCCACAAAATACCAGGAGAATATTCCATGCTTTCAAACACTCTGTTCAAAGTAATGATCTTTTTCATGAAGGAAATGAATATACAAGCAAGCTGACATGGTCGGGGTAAAAATAGTCTGGGCGTGACCTGACCTGTGTGGATGTCAATCTGTAAAGCAAGTTGTCTTCCAACTCCTTCATTTTCTTCTTGTTTGCAGTCACCTCCTCCATCAGCTTCACTCGTTCAGCCTCCAGTTCCTGCAACAGTTCCCTCCAGGACTCAGTCACTCTATCAAAAAGCAGTCAATCTCCAAACTAATACCCCTTCCTCCAAGACACTCCTTTCTTTGTGAAGCTTTTTCCTCAAACTCATCTGTCTAAAACAAACACCTTATTCCTACTTGGCATGAAACATTGCCCATATCAGGAACTTTTCGATGTGTTTTGATTTGTCATCAACAGAAACATAACTAATAACTTTTTATATCAGTTTGCTTCTTCTTCTAAACAGGTTCCTGTAATATAATCCACATTGTCTTACAACATTTTTGAGAGTAGTAGCAAGCAGGTAATCACAGAAATCTATCATTATTGTAAAACTGCGTATCTGAACATCTGGGTATCTCACACATACGGTCGGTCAGGAATCTCATCTCATTCAATCCAGTCATTGCCATTAATCGCATACTGCTAATGTACTGTCCCAGCATGTTCACACACCCTTCCCCTCCCTCTCCCACACAACCACACCCTGCTTTTACCTAATTTTGCCTGAACGCTGCCCAGTCCAGTCATCCTCCTAAAGCACTGATGAGGCACTTGATCAGCTAATTCAACAAGCAGACTTCAACCATTGTCTTTGCCATGACTGCTGATAACTCCCCAGATGCTTTATCATATTGAGCTTTGCCATGTGTACATGTGAGCCACGTCATGGACAAGCAGGCCACAGGATACACGCAGCACATTGTCACTAACCTGTTTCTCTGTGAGGATCACACGCCCCAGGAGCTGGTCCTCCAGACCTTTCATGGTGACGGTGAAATCGATGATGGAAGTTCTGGCCGAGATTTCCGGCGTGTATGAGGGTTTTTTGGAAGTTTGGAAGTGATGTACAGGGTGAATCCCTTGAGAATGTCGCACTCCTTGTCCCCAACCTTCACTTTGAGGGTGGAGCCGACTTTGATGAAGTTCTTCTCCAGCACATTGTCCAGGGCAGGGTCCAGTTCTTCTCCCACATCTTCCAAAAGGAGCGGACGACCGAGTGACATGGAGTCCTCCAGGTGTGTCTGAAGTATTTGTGATTCAGAGAGGTCACCTGACAACATGGATCAGACAAGATCTTCACAGTTGAGCATAATCTCTTCCCTGTCAAACACACATGCAAGTATTGGTGCACCTCCCCATCTTGCCCCAATCCATCTCCTCCTTGGAAAACTTACATGCCAAAGAAAATCAGCCAGCCAGAATTGTAGAGCTGCTTCCCCATGGGGTTTTGCTGTTCTTCCAGTCACTAAACATGTGGCATTATATAAGTATGGTGAAAACAGTTTACCAAATAATGTACAAGATTTTATTTGAGTAAAATCCCCGTGTTGGTACATGTATGAAACAGAAAACAATCAAAACAAAAAAAGAGGGAGCAACAAATAACTGAGAAATAATGTGGGAAAAACATCCACCAAGTAATCAGTCATCACAAACTAAGCTTTTACACACCTGTAACTCGTTCCTCTGCTCACGGTTCTTGATCCAGATTTTGCCCTGTCCCTGTGGATCAATGAGCAGTGGGTAACGCGCAGCCTGGGTGACAATGATGCCGTTCTGTGTGGACAGTTCGTCATTGGGAAGACCCTCCAGGTTCCACTCAGCCACCTGCATGGACCAACATTGTATTTGCCTTCAACATGGAGCTGGTGTTTTTCAAGCGTTGATTACAGCTGAAATCAAATTACAAGTTAAAAGAAATACATTTTCTTTTCAGGGGCATTACCGAAGTATCATTTCCTACAAACTGGGGTGGGTTTATTTTTTCACTTCTCTTCTTTCAGATCATCTTTCTACCATTGTTGTTCACAAATTCAGGCAGCCATCATCGCTGTCTCAGGGTTATTCTGAAGTATGCACAACAAGTAATCCATGCATGTTAACCATACTTCTCAATCAGTAATGAGACATCAAAAAGCATATCAACAGGAACACAGACAGCAGCATCCTCAGTTCTTACAGTGGTGGGGTCCACCAGCATGTCCACAGGGTTGACCTGAGCAGACAGTGGGATCTTGCGATTCTTCAGCTCCTTGACCCAGTTTTTGCTCAGCAGGATTCGGAAGTCCTGGTTGAAAGGTCCCGAGTAGGACAGAAAGCCACAGCAGATCAAGATGTCTCCTACCAGCCTGTAAACAATGACATCAATCATTTTTGGCTTGTATGCATCATCCAGGAAACCTTGAAAACCCAAAACACACACAAACATATCAATAAGAACCACAACGAAACAAAAAAAAATGAAGACAAGGCATAAGGGCGACAAATGTCTTTAATTTCTTTTACTTCATTAAGTATTTTTCTTCTTTCAAATATTTCTATCACAACAAACCACATTACATTGTAATGAAACACACTCTCATGGATGATTGTAGCCAGCGTTTCCTATGGACTTTGTCACGACAGGACTGTAAATCAAAGAGAGTACACAAACACAATACAGTGCAATGCACTATGAATGTCAATGATGACAGCACACATGCAGGTCATTAATCATCCCACACACCTTCCGATCTGTGCCTTGAATTCTTTGCTCTGTTCAGTCCATCTCTCCTTCTCTCCAGCCAGGCCGTTGATCAGAGTGGAAGCTGCTGTCATCTTGCGTCGGCAGTTCTCTGCATCATCCATCAAAGCCTGGAAGCCACAAACACACAAAGAATGTGTGTTATGTTCACTACTCCTTGTACTATATGAAAGAAAAAGAAACACCCGAAGGTGCTGGGGAGGACCCAGAGAAGCACTGTCTTCACTGCCTTTAGAGCAGTCCTGTACCACCCTTGGAGGCCTGCGCTGTGTTGACGATGGGTACAGGCATGCGCAGGACACTCCATTAAGATATCCAGGGACATAACTGCTCCAGACCAGAGGTAAATCAAACTACAGGATGCAACTCATAACAGCCATAAAGTAGCGTCCCCATGGGTGTACCAGCCCGCATTTCATGACTGCAGAGCCCACCGGCGAAAAACACCACCCTCCAGCTGTCAAGCACACCCCCCACAGACCCAACCACCCCTGCCCACGGACAGATGAAGACAGTGCCACTCCAGACACAGCCAAGCTTTCGCCATACGGTCTTATGTACTCCTTGCACTGTATGAAAACATATTAATTGGATTTAACTGACAGCATCTAAATTTTGATTCACACTCGCTTCTTCACATGTGCCTATCCTTTAAAGCTAAGTTAAAAATTTTGTTTACAGCCACATCAACAAGTGAGGCCATATCTGGGTTAAGAGCAAGTTGGAACTCTACCACCCACAAATTACAATGTCAAAGCTAAAATTCAAAATGGAGTCAATTCATCACTCAGGAGACTTATCTAAGATAAACGAAAAACATAGACTGACTGACAAATTTTCATTTCCTTACAAAACTAATAATCACATCAGGTGGAACACCCCGATACAAGGTCTTCATGGTATCCACAGTAAAATGAGCATTCCATTGCACACATTCCCAACACTCAATACAAGCATGTTAGATACTGTGTGTTTATCACACAATACACAGCATGGAGCCGCCTCCTTCATTCTCTCAATGGCCTCACACAAAATAGACTCATTGTTATCTAATCATGTAATATCTGGCCATGCGTACAAATCAAACGGGGTCACAAGCAATAGATATCCTTTAAATAAAAAAAAAAAAATCAGCATGTATATACAAATTAGGTTTTTCATAGTGCTGCTCGAGAATTTTTCTTTTTTTTTTTTCATTTTCAAATCATGTCATAGTTCTTAAAAAGAAAAACTGTGAAACTTAAGAGTATTTCTTCCGTCCATCAAAAAAACGCACTAGCACTGTGAAAAATAACTTGATTTTTAACCAAATGTTCATTTCAAAATAAACTTGCTTAAGGTCCAATCCTTCACCAATTAGAAGTTGAAACATCTCTCAAAATGAGAACTGATGTTTTCACTCCATCTTGTTTTGGGGGGAAGAAGAACCTCTGACCTTTCTCAAAACAACACTGTCAGGGAAAGTGACCTCTGACCTGTCTGAAAACACTATCAAGGAAAACCTCCTCTATTTTCAGTCCGTGGAACTGAACGATCTATCGTTTAACAATGTTATTAATGGCCTGGGGAGTAGTTTCCTTGGACTAAAGCTTGTAGTGCATAAACATCAAAATCATGCGTACTTTGAAAATTTCTGCAATGTTTAAAATCAAGTCACTCCTATTCTGAGGTGGAAGAAGTGTGAAAGATAGGATTGCATATCTTAGAATATAGGATGGCATGCGTTAGAATGTAGGATTGAATATCTTAGAATGTAGGATTGCATATTTTAGAGTGTGTGTTCTGTCATCTGCAAATGCACTGGAAAGATTTTAGATGATTTTCCATTATATCAATATTTCCTTAGTCATGTAAACGTGTTCACAGTCAGATCCTTCACTTATTTCACAAATGACTGCCTAGAAAAATGAGAACTGCCTTCATGTTACCATCAAGCTTCCGGCAACAAAAACCTCATTCAGATTTTTGTTGCGTATAGCCCAGCTAAAGATGGCAGGAGGCATATTAGGACTTAAGTCAATAGCACACTGCTACAAAAAAAAAAAAAAGCTTTCCCTTCAGCAACTTAGTTGGTCGGAGTTGCGCCAAGATATCTGAAACTTCTGTCACTGGAAGGTACTGACCCAATGAACTACCCTGTTTAGCTAAATTAATACCGACCAGATGTCCAATTATCTTGTGGACCCACACATGGACAATGAGGCAGACTGACAGGACCAAACATTATACCCTGCTCCACAGTGCCGCTTCTGTGCGCAGGGTAATGAACAGTGTGACACTTACCTGCTTCTCTGCCATGGCCTTGTCGTACTGTGCTCTGACTACTGCCAGCTCAGCCTCTTTCTCATCCAGCTGAGCCTGGGCAGCGTTCAGATCAGCCATGGCGACGCCAAGACGGGCCTCTTGCACCGCAAGATTTGCCTGCATATGCAGATTAATATGTAAAGATATGTTAAAAACTGGCGCCACACTAAAAATTAAAAACTGCTCGTTTTTTTCACATGCATCGTGTCTAACAAAGTTTGTTAACTGATTGTTCACATGACAGAGAATAATGTCACACAGACAATACTGGTCACAGCAACTCAAAGTAGATGCAGATTAATGATTAGATATGTGACCGATGTGATTTTTCACATCAAACGTCCATTTTCCATTTTTCTGAGACTATGAAATGATAAAATCTTTATTCCATGACAAGTCATTCAGAAAGCAAACCATACTACAACAGTTCTAGGAAAGGCCGGATAGAAAGCCTGTACTATAACAGCTTTCCAGAAAGATTTAAATCATTTTTTTGTAAAATCTAACCAGAACAGCCATGGAAACAATATCCATGATCTGTCCGTTTGCTTTGTTGTTGTTTTGGTTTTCATTTATTTCTAAAGAAAATGAAAAATACATAAGGAGAAATAGATGCATCAGAAAGACACAAGCCAGGCAGACACATTTATGACAGTATGATACAAAAGCAGTGAGACAAACAAGTACTAGATGTTGATCTGACGTGCAATCAAACCACAGGAGATACACATGTAATACATACACATAAAGTGAGACCACGAAAGACAAGGTAAAGAACATTGGGTAAATACAGGAACATGACAAATGTACACTAAACATACAAAAGACACTGCACTGAAGACATACAAATGAAAGAAAACTAAAAAGAATGCAATGTACAAAACGAAGTAGAAGGCAAAAGAAAAGGAAAACCATTTCACAAGGAATGGCAAACATGATTACTTGAATGCATACTGTGAAAAAAAATGAACATATATTTCAGTGAAATTTTTTAACCAACAAAGAAAAATATATATCAACCCCTGCAGTAACTATTAACTTGTGTTAGTGATGGTGACTGATGTCACAAACATGTCATCACAGTGATGGTGACCACAAACATGTCATCACAGTGATGGTGACTGACCTCACAAACATGTCAACACAGTGATGGTGACTGATGTCACAAACATGTCATCACAGTGGTGGTGACTGACATCACAAACATGTCATCACAGTGATGGTGACTGATCTCACAAACATGTCATCACAGTGGTGGTGACTGACCTCAAAAACATGTCATCACAGTGATGGTGACTGACCTCACAAACATGTCATCACAGTGATGGTGACTGACTCACAAACATGTCATCACAGTGATGGTGACTGACCTCAAAAAACATGTCATCACAGTGATGGTGACTGACCTCACAATCATGTCAACACACAGTGATGGCGATTGACCTCACAAACATGTCATCACAGTGATGGTGACTGACCTCAAAAACATGTCATCACAGTGATGGTGACTGACCTCACAAACATGTCATCACAGTGATGGTGATTGACCTCACAAAACATGTCATCACAGATGATGACTGACCTCAACAAACATCACAGTGATGGTGACTGACCTCACAAAACATGTCATCACAGTGATGGTGATGGTGACTGACCTCAAAAACCTCAGAAACATCACAGTGATGATGACTGACCTCAGAAACATCACAGTGATGGTGACTGACCTCACAAACATGTCATCATAACAATAGTGACCTGACCTCACAAACATATCATCATAGTGATGGTGACTGACCTCAAAAACATGTCATCACAGTGATGGTGACTGACCTCACAAACATGTCATCATCACAGTGATGGTGACTGACCTCAAAAACATGTCATCACAGTGATGGTGACTGACCTCACAAACATCACACAGTGATGGTGACTGACCTCACAAACATGTCATCACAATGATAATGAACTGACCTCAGAAACATCACACAGTGATGGTGACTGACCTCACAAACATGTCATCATAACAACAGTGACCTGACCTCACAAGCATGTCATCACAGTGATGGTGACTGATCTCACAAAAACATGTCATCACAGTGATGGTGACTGACCTCACAAACATGTCATCACAGTGATGGTGACTGACCTCACAAACATGTCATCACAGTAACAATTGTGACCTGACCTCACAAACATGTCATCACAGTGATGGTGACTGACCTCACAAACATGTCATCACAGTGATGGTGACTGACCTCACAAACATGTCATCACAGTGATGGTGACTGACCTCACAAACATGTCATCACAGTGATGGTGACTGACCTCACAAACATGTCATCACAGTGATAGTGCCCTGACCTCACAAAAATATGTCATCACAGTGATAGTGACCTCATCTCACGAATATGTGACATTTCAGTGATGCCGACATCACTTCACAAACATGCGACAGTGAACATACCAACTTTCAAGGCAAGTTAACAGCATGCAACATACAAGTATCCTGGGGGAAACATCTTACCATGACACTGGTCCAAGTCTTATTTGTAATGAAAAAAAAATTAAAGGAATTTTTTTTTTAAATTTGAACTGGCAATTTATTTCTATCCAAAAAATAATCACAACATAACTTGAGAAAAGTATGAAATTGGCTAGTGTGTCTGAATCATCTGTAAATCTGATCCACTATCATTAAAAAAAAAATTCTGAAGAGAACTCTTGTGCCATATTTATTTTACAACAATATGGGTATGTCAGAAGATTGCAACCTTTTACAATATTGTAAGAATAAGTACCACAAAAACACAAATGAAACAAACTAACTGCAACTGAACTATTTGTCTGTAAGATTCAAATATTTGTAATGACAACAAAATGGCAAACAGATTCCAGGCAACATTTTCAATATCCACCACAATGAAAGTTTAGCACCTTTCATGTTTTTTTCATTTGTTTCTTTTTTTTTTTTTTTTTTTTTTTTTTTGGGGGGGGGTGGTGGTGGTAGGGGGGTTTAACAAAATGCTAATTTTAACTCCCCTACCCTCTTGCTATGAGCAAAGAGGCATTGTCTACTGAATCCATTTCCTGCCTGTAATAAGGGGCAGCATGAAGCTGTTCTACTGCCCCCAACAGATTCATAACTTCTGACTGGCTGCATATCAGCTGAATATTTGCTAGTGGTTTGCGAGTGTTCAGATGAGCTAAAATCAAAACACGGAAACAAGTCCCTACTGGCAAAGAACATTCAGGCGGTCAAAGAAACTATACAATCAAAGAAGTACACACAGTTCATAAAGGTGAACAGAGTTCAAAGAAGTTTGTATTAAGTGTAAAAAGTCCAACTGTAAAAGAAGTCCATATAGCTAAAGAAACCCATACAAAGTAGTAACAGAAAACCATTATATTCAAAGAAATCTTGCAGTTAAAAAAATCCACATAATTGTAGAAATCCATTCAACTAAAAAAAAAAGTGCATAAATACTACAAAGGCCACACAGTAAAAGAAGTGCATTTAGTTAACCCTTTCACATTTTTATTCCGCCTCAGCCCATCAATGGGAAATCCTCAGCATGTGCTATACCCACTGCAGCCTGCCTCTGCCCGCTGTCTGTTACTCTGGCTTGATAATAATTTTTCACAACACACTAAGCTTGGCCTTTCACACACCCACTGTGAATGGCACACTTCCACTTAGGTCAAGGCTAAACCAACCAAAGAATTTTGTTTATTGTGGCATACCCACTGTGGCACTGTGTGTGCTTAAAAAAAAAAATGCAAAATTGCGACTACTACGAAGAATTTCTACAGCAGCATGTACAAATACAAAAGGGTGAAAGACATCCATATGGTCAAAGAAATCCATATCCTTAAAGAAGTCCATATAGTCAACAAGGACATGGGATTAAAGAAGTCATACAGTCAAAATAACTGGGCATTCTAGGAAGTTCACACTGTCAAAGAAGACTTTACAGTTAAAAAGTCCACACAGTCACATAAGTCTATTCAGTTGCAGAAGTCCATGCAGTCAAACGCTCAGAGCAGTAACAGTCTCACCTTGAGGGGCAGGACCTCCTTGTTGATGAAGAAGAAAGAGGCCATAGCTTTGGTCCAGGACAGAAGACCAGCAACGTTGCCACACACTTTTCTTGGCTGTCTCAAAATTGTAGTCCTCAGCTGCAAAGTAAGGCTCCATCAGCTCCACTGTCTCATCGTTGATGCTGTCCTTGGGGAAGGTCATCAGAGACTGCAGGAAGTTGGTGCCAGCCATCAGCTGCAAAGAAACCACCCCGTACCATTGGCAACCTTTCTCTTTTGAATTACTGCCTGTCCTTTTCTAAATCAAATTGCCTTTCTCTTTTGTGGTGTCTTACTGATACTGGAACACAAACTGTACATAAAACATGGTTCATTCTCTTCTCCATCTCCTCCCCTCCACCATGCTAAGACTGTCACCACAGCAAGGCACAGGTTGTTTCAAAATGGTCATTAGATTTACAACTACCTTCGGATTTAATAACTACCCTTGTCATTTTTTTGCTTCCCCTTTTTCTTTCTTTCTTTTTTTTTTACTTCATTCTTTTGTTTTTTTTCTATTTTGCTCAGACCATGTACTACCCTACCCACCTTCAGTGAGTTGGCCCATGACGGTTCCAGGAACTCAGGCTTTTTTCTGCATCCTGCTTCACCGGCTTCAGCTTGCTTTGGAACAGGATGAGCACGCAGTCCATGATACGCATGATCAGGTGTGGGGGCTGCCCAGCTTCCTCACAGTGGCAATGTCAGCAGGTTTGATGGTGTTCAAGGCTGCCTCTGCCTCTTCCAGAGCTGGTCGCGCAGCTTCCAACTTGCTCTCGGCGATGGTTTTGTCTTTTTCAATGGCGTCGACAATAGCCTGGGCTTTGTCCTTCACCTTCTGCACCTGTTCCTTGACTTTCTCCGCAGCTTGAGCCTTGATGGTGACATCCTTTAGCACAGCTTCCGCCTTCTGAGAGGCAATAGCCAGCTCCTTCTCTTTAACTGCCAGTTCCTTGCTCAGCTCAGCCACAGCCTCTGAGGCTTCAATCAGTTTCTCCAAACCTGCAACATACACACTGCTACTTGTGAAATCATTCATACACATAGTATTGGATACATATGACATCTCTTCATCCAATATATTAACCTTTACCAGATGACATTTTTGACTACACAGACCCGATCAAGCGGGTCGCCCAAGACCCACATATTTTGCAGAGGCTTTTCCTTGCTTATCCCTATTGCTTATCCCTATTCAGATCACACGGTCTTGTAAGACCCACACCTGATAACGGGCGGTTCAACAGCTTATTCCTCACCCGATGGCACGGGTCATGAGCGACCCATTAAAATGTATAGGTCCTGCAGCAACTAATTACGCTGATAATTGATTGTGCCCATACATGAAATTTCTGTGACCAACGGCTGTTAAGATTGTTGACAAACACAACGATTTCATGAGCATAGCTCTATTCATTCATAAGAGATGGTGTTTTTTATTGAGTCACTGGGTCATGGAAGACCCAGGAAGCACGGTAAAATGGTATTGGCCCTTACATAACACTGTCTTGTCCTATATTCAAGTAATTTGGCTTGAAAACTGTTCTACTTCATGCTGTCAGTCAGTAATGTAATGAACTTTGACTTGAAGATCTACAGACCAAGCATAATACGAATGAGCACAACACAATAACCACCCGTCCTTTAGTTCTATCCGAGAACTTCACGACAAAAGACCAACTTCTACCAGATAACCAGTGACTTAAAAACAACCAAAAGAAAACTCTCAGCAGACATTCATATGAATCTTCATGCTTACACCACACTCATATTTGACAAACGTGAATTGTTATTCAGCATTTAAGTCCCAAACCAGAAAGTCAGTGAAAATGACCTGTGTTCATGCGTTGAGCCATCTCTCCAATTTCATTTCTCTTCATCTGGTACACTGTCTTGTAGCTGTTTATAAAGGACAGGTAGGACTTGGGGGTCACGTGCGTGGAACGTCGGTATCTGTCACAAACACACACGCACAAAAAAAACAGTCTTGCAGAACTATGCCAAATAAGAACAAACATATTCCTTCACATACATCTCAACATTTATGTAACATGAAAAAATAACATCCTAATGCACAATTACTTGGTTCAGAAGGCGTGAATCTGTTGCCTGGGAGAGTTCAGGGTTTACGTGAATAATCCCTTCTGTTAAAGCAGATCAGGTCAAACTGAACAGGTGGGAGAGGCTGCAGGGGCTGTAAGTTGGGAAGGGCTGAAAAGGTTAAACTAAGCTCTATGCACCGATATGGCTGCTGAAGTGTATTGCTTGCTATGGTGTGCTATTTGATACGAACAATGTGAAATGGAAATTTTTGTTTCTACAGTTCAAAATCCTGTGGTTTTCTCCGAACATTATAACAGCATTAGATGACATTGTATGTTGTACATACACTACAACATCATGTACCAGAAACAAGCTCCACTTGAACTAGGCAATTAAGACAGTTCAACATACGGATACTGACTATTTATTTCAGAGAATTACAAGCGCAACCATTTATCAGTATTTTTCATTAAAAGGGTAGTGAACAGAATATATAAAACACATCTTGGGGAAAGATTGTGCAAGACTGGTAGCAGTGAAGGTCTCTGGTGGTGGCTTTGCGAGCCACAGAGCACAAAGAACACCAAGTTCAATCAGAAAAAAAAGAGGACACTCTGTTCCATTTGTCACTGTGTGTGTGATGGTGATGGCATGGGGCAGAACCCCTGACACTCCCCATGAGTGTGTGATGGACACGGTGATGAGATCATTCACCTCTGGAAGTAGTCGGTGCAGCTCTCAGCCACTCCATCATGGATGATGCCCATGGTCTGGATCACCTGCTTCTTCACCTCAGCGCTGCACACAATCTCAAACTCGGACAGGAAGTGGTCGGCCACAGCAATCAAGGCATCCTTGGGCCAGCGTTGGAACCAGTCCATGGTACAACCAGAGATCAGTCCTGGGAACTTCAGAGCTCTCTGCCGGAATTTCTCTCCCACCTGCATACAGCACAAGCGTTGTGAGAACACAGCAAAGAATAAGCATTTATGAAAAGATCAATCAAAACATTATGACGCATGCAAGACATCCACTGCATAATCAAAGGA
Organism: Conus betulinus; assembly: GCA_016801955.1. NCBI lineage: Eukaryota > Metazoa > Mollusca > Gastropoda > Neogastropoda > Conidae > Conus > Conus betulinus. The sequence continues at coordinate 856,161 of JADBJO010000004.1, read as the reverse complement.
AAAAATAAGATCAATCTGCCTTTAAAAATAGCCGATCCGTACACTGATGACGATGTTCATTCACAACGGCCCCATTCACACCAAAGTTTTCTTTGTTGATCTCTCTTGCAATATGATCAGTGAGCAGCTCTGGATGTGAAACATGGTCAGTCAAGAAATGACAACTTCCTTGTATGCACACACAAAAAAAGATTCAATCTACTTCTTAGCTATCAACGATGCTAAAACAACAACAACTGTATCTTATCTGCTTCTTGACATAATTGATACCAAGAGAAAAATCTATGTGCTTCTTTACAAATGTTGACACCGGGGGTACACAGAATTCATCTGCTTCTTGGCAACAACTGACACAGAGGATATAGAATTCATCTGCTTCTTGGCAATCATTGACACAGAGGATACGGAATTAATCTGCTTTTTTACAATCTTTGACACTGAGGGTATGGAATTCATCTGCTTCTTGGCAATCACTGACAAAGAGGGTATGGAATTCATCTGCTTCTTGACAATCACTGACACAGAGTATGGAATTCATCTGCTTCTTGGCAATCACTGACACTGAGAGTATGGAATTCATCTGCTTCTTGGCAATAACTGACACTGAGAGTATGGAATTCATCTGCTTCTTGGCAATCACACTGACACTGAGGGTACAGAATTTATCTGCTTTTTTACAATCTTTGACACTGAGGGTACAGAATTCATCTGTATCTTGGCAATCACTGACACAGAGGATATGGAATTCATCTGTTTCTCTTGGCAATCACTGACACTGAGGGTATGGAATACATCTGCTTCTTGGCAATCACTGACACAGAGGGTATGGAATTCATCTGCTTTTTGGCAATCACTGACACAAAGGGTACAGAATTTGTCTGTTTCTTTACAATCTTTGAGGCTGAGGGTATGGAATACATCTGCTTCTTGACAATCACTAACACAGAGGGTGCAGAATCTATCTGCTTCTTGGCAATCACTGACACAGTGGGTACAGGATCTATCTGTTTCTTGGCAATCACGAACACCAAGGATACGGACTCTATCTGCTTCTTAACAATTATTGATACCAACAGAAGAGTATTTCATCTGTTTCTCAACAATTCTTGACAGCCACTTCTTGACATCTACTTCTTACCAATCCTTGACACCTAGACAATAGAATTTTATCTGCTTCTAAACACTCACTGACACCAAGAGAACAGTATTCTTCATTAAAATCACTGACACCAAGAGAACAGTATTCTTCATTAAAATCACTGACACCACAAGAGAACAGTATCTTATCTGTTTCATAACAATTCTTGACACCAAGAGAACAGCATTTCATCTGCTTTGTACGGCATGGTATAGCTAAGTGGTAGAGCGCCAAACTCGTGATCTTGGTGATCCTGGGGCTGCGGGTTTGAATCTCTGCCGGGCCATTTCGGTACAGGGTGATTTTTTCCCTCGGAACATTGTTAACATTGTACACACACACACACACACACACACACACACATGTACATAGTGTACACACGCGCTCCCATTTCCATAACTCCATTTCCCATACAGTCCCTCCAATGAGACTATAAACCGAGGTTCCGCATGTGAACGCACGCATAACGTCTTGCACACATGTAAAATCCCATCACAACTTTTGGAAGAGAAGGCCAGTTTAGCCGTTGGTGTGGATGACATGTTACACATAGCATGTGCCTTCCCCGAAGTTGGGAGTATGGCTGCCTTGATGGCGGGATAAAAAAAAACGGGTCATACACACAAAACTCTCACTCCCTGTGTTGGGTAGATGGGATCATTCTTGTCTGTCTATACAGGGAGTGTCCGCAGGAGTATCTGCCTGCGTATGCAGAAAGAAAAAAAGAAAAAATTTTGCTTTGCAATAATCAACAATACGAAGAAAACAGAATCTTATCTTAACCGTTAGTCAGGCCAAGACGACTTACGGTGAAAAACACAGGGTGACATGCAAGTTGCTGCGCTGCGGACTCGGCTGAGGTAGTACTCATACAGGTTTTCATTGGATGGTGGTCGCCTGGGGAACTCTTTCTTCATGATGGGCACAGTTCACCCAAAATCTCGTCCATCTCATCACGGGCAAACAGGTTGGCAACCTGTAATCATGACAGTCACCTTCATCTGATCATATTCCCCGCTTGGAGAAACAAAGCAAACTGAACAAACCAATACAACACAATCTATAGAACATAACACCAGATTCTCATTCTTTGGGATGTATTTGGTATACCCACAGCCTTACTCCAGCCATTACAACGTGTTCAAAATTCAGCCACTCGCCTTAACTTCAAGGTGCCTTAACAGCACCGTACTTCGGATCTCCTGAAGAAATTACACTGGCTCAAAGTAGAGCACAGAATTCAGTATAAATTGGCCTGTCTATGTTATAAGGTTATCACAGGTGAAGCGCCTACCTATCTCTCTGATTGCTTCAAATCATATTTTCCTACACATTCCCTCCGTTCTTCCTCTGATGACCAAATTTTTCGAATTCCCTCATATAACCGAAAGCAGCACAGTTCTAGAGCATTGTCATTTTCTGCAGCAATACTCTGGAATTCACCACCTTTCCATCTATGTCATGCCCCCTCCTTCCAGACTTTCAAGTCTGCACTTAAAACGTATCTGTTCAAATGCCAGTTGCAGGACACCGCCTGAATTATTACTAAAGTGACTATGTCACTTACACACTTTGCTCATGTACAAATGAGCTGTTCACCGGTCATATAGTGTGTTTATGTATGCAACATTATGTTCCTCTGTGTGTGTGTGTGTGTGTGTGTGTGTGTGTGTGTGTGTGTGTGTGTGTGTGTGTGTGTGTGTGTGTGTGTGCATGGGCGAGTGTGTTTGTGCATGTGCATGTGTACAAAATTAAAGTTATAATTCAACATCTGTTTTTAACCATTACATGTCAAGCAGGTAAGCACTTTACAAATGTCTTAATCTTGTTAACACTACTGTGGTTGTTGATGTTATCATCAATATCAAGTACCATCATGATCACTATCATGATTGCCTCCAAGACGAGAGAGAAGCAGGATTATCATGTACTGACCACACCAGAGGACAGCATGTTGTTGAGGTACTCCAGGAAGGCCTCGTCCTTGATCTCCTGGTCAGTGAAGATGAAGGTGATGCCTTTACCCTCCTGGCCAGCCGTGCGGTACAGGTACTTCAGGTCATCCAGAAGGTTGGACACGTTGTATGACCTGGTCACAACAGTAACCTCCATGTAACTTGTGCGCATACTGTGTGGAGGGAGGGTGCGTGTGTAGGTATGTGTATGTGTGCATGTGTGTGTGTGTGTGTGTGTGTGTGTGTGTGTGTAGCAGGGGAGGGGTGGATGGGACGGAGAGGGGGGGAAAAAACTTATAAAGTGGAGTTTGAGGAGGGACTGGAAGAGGGGGTTGACCATGCACACATGACATGAGTGCAGTAGATGGGCAAACAAGAGAGCGAAAGAGAGAGAAAGAAGCTGCTCCATTGAAAAAAAAAAAGTTTACCTACCCATATACCTAGTTACAGCCATGCACAAAGAGAGAGGGGAAAGAAAAAAAAAAAGAAAAGAAAAAAAAAAAACAGAGAGAAGCAGACATAACACCACATGCACAAACATGAAAATATACAGCCATAAAGAGACAGTGACAGACAGATTTCATTTAGATAAGAAAAGCAAAGCTTGAGAAATCTAATGGTCTAATATAATGCTTGCTAACGAAACACCAACAGAAATAAAGAAGGGCAAACAATCTGTGTAGCACTGTCAAAAACATACCTGGTGAGCGTGATCTGGAAAGTCTTGTAGCCGCAATGAACGAAGACAGCCGAGTCAACGACTTTCCCTGATCCTCCGACACCAACCAAGAGGGCGTGGCCTCGAGGGGTGCGGATAATGCGTGAAATCTTCAGCAGATGGATCATGGCATCCTTGAAGAACACCAGGTCCATGCCAGCACCCCGAATGCTCTCGTTGTACTGTGAGAGGAAGAACTGCAGGCGCTCCTCCAGCTGATCAAAACTGTCAATCTGTCACAAGAGCAACAGAGCAAGTCATGACAGTTGTTTAAAGTTCTTGATCTGTCACAAGCATGAAAATACAGACCATGACAGGCTATTCAAAACTCTAGATCTGTCAAAAGAGTTTAGCGTAGCATGTCATGACAGAGCCTCCAAAGCTCTTAATCAGTCAGAATTATAATACATCTAATCTGTTCAAGGCTCTCAATCTGTCAGCAAGTCTCAACAGTTTGTTCAATGCTGACACGCACTGTGAAGCAACTTTCAACAGATGACTGATATCAGCAGAGAGAGAAAAAAATCAGCCTCCTCCTGCAGGTCTCTTGTCATCACTCTCACCAGTGTCGTTTCCATCTCACATCTGTTGTATTCATTCTTCACCAGCCGTCAACTTCACATCACATCTGTTGTATTCATTCTCACCAGCCGTCAACTCCACATCACATCTGTTGTATTCATTCTCACCAGCCGTCAACTCCACATCACATCTGTTGTATTCATCTCACCAAATGTCAACTCCACATCACATCTGTTGTCTTCATTCTCACCAGCCGTCAACCACATCACATCTGTTGTATTCATTCTCACCAAATGTCAACTCCATCACATCTGTTGTTTTCATTCTCATCAGATGTCAACTCCACATCACATCTGTTGTATTCATTCTCACCAAATGTCAGCTCCACCTCACATCTGTTGTTTTCATTCTCATCAGATCAACTCCACATCACATCTGTTGCATTCATTCTCACCAGCCGTCAACTCCACATCACATCTGTTGTCTTCATTCTCACCAACTGTCAACTCCACATCACATCTGTTGTCTTCATTCTCACCAGCCGTCAACTCCACATCACATCTGTTGTATTCATTCTCACCAAATGTCAGCTCCACCTCACATCTGTTGTTTTCATTCTCATCAGATGTCAACTCCACCTCACATCTGTTGCATTCATTCTCACCAACTGTCAACTCCACCTCACATCTGTTGCATTCATTCTCACCAACTGTCAACTCCACCTCACATCTGTTGCATTCATTCTCACCAACTGTCAACACCTCACATCTGTTGTATTCATTCTCACCAGCCGTCAACTCCATCTCGCATGTGTTATCTTCATTCTCACCAACTGTCAACTCCACCTCACATCTGTTGTATTCATTCTCATCAGATGTCAACTCCACATCACATCTGTTGTCTTCATTCTCACCAACTGTCAACTCCACCTCACATCTGTTGTCTTCATTCTCACCAGCCGCCAACTCCACATCACATCTGTTGTCTTCATTCTCACCAACTGTCAACTCCACATCACATCTGTTGTCTTCATTCTCACAGAACTGTCAACTCCACCTCACATCTGTTGTCTTCATTCTCACCAGCCGTCAACTCCATCTCACATGTGTTGTCTTCATTCTCATCTATAACATCTGTTTTCATTCTTATCAGATGTCAACTCCACCTCACATCTGTTACCATTCTGAACAGCTATCAGCTCCATCTTATAGTCTGTTGTATTTGTCATCGGCTATTAATCCTACCTCACAGTCTGGTGTCACTGTCATCTGCCATCAATCCTATCTCACAGTCTGTTGTCATCGTTTTAACAGTTATCAACTCCCTGTCACAGCCTCTTCAGACAACTGATTTGAATAAATGATAATGAACAGAAAACAATGTAATTCAGGGCTGTAAACAGAAATGGAAGTACAGACACTACAGGAACAACCCCAAACGGCATTCTGCTTCATTTTATATTTTCCACCAGGGCCATGTGAAAGCACCTTTGCAGGCAATGGCCACTTCATCCCAGGACATACGCTTGCTAACCCTGCCTGGAGCTGCATGCTGCAGTCAGCAACCAGAGAGCTGGCTTGCCTGAAAAATCCTGATGACAAGGCAAACCAGCACTGCACTGATACGTTTTGACTGACTGATAAAAAAACTAAGAAAAAAAAAACAAAAACACACACACAACAATGTTCAGGTGAGAAGAAAACAAAAATGCAGCAAATTCGTTGCATGATTTACTAAGTGTGTGCACAAACCTGAAACAGAAATTCTGATGCTAATGAAATGGGTACATGCTTACTGGTCATAGACCCTTGGCATCTAGATCCACGTCTTCTCCTTCTTCACCTGTTGGCTCAGGGGCATCTCTGTGTGGAATATCAGACACCATGCGTCACAATCACACTCACAGCTATCCTTTACAATACAGTGGCAAATCCTACAATCAATGCTATGCTCAGCTCAAACATCATACAGGCAAATCACTGAAGCACAACATTTGATGCAAAAATTTTGAAATCTGTTCCTCCAGTCACTGATACATTCATTTATCCGTTTTATCGATCAAATTAAGTCGAATGCTAAGATTCATCTGAGCAATGCAAGAAAAAATTTGCTGACATAGCAATGAATGCTAATTATCTGAAGCAAACCACAGAAAAGTCACAGCAGTATTCAATAGATAATAATTGTTCATCAACATTCACTTCTGTAATGATGCATAAAAAAGCATGTTCTTTTCAGTAAAATGCGAAACTGTCTAGCTCTAAAAAAAAAAAAAAAACACCTTTATTCATAAAGGCATCATTGTAATGGGTTTTTTTTTTTGCTTGTATGTTTGTCTTATTTTTGGGGAAGGGTATGGGGATGGTGCTGTCTCGTCTTTTGTGCTACCTCAGCAACACTGCACCCACACCACTCATTCTGGCCCCCACTGTCCACACCCACACACAGGCCAGTAACCCACACCCACACACAGGCCAGTAACCCACACCCACACACAGTCCAGTAACCCACACCCACACACAGGCCAGTAACCCACAGGCTGCAGTCAAGGCCAAGGTGTCATGTGCAGCCCGCCAGATGGGGACACTGTGTTCTAACACAAGATCCAACCTGTGCAGGACACCACCTACTAAGCCCTCTACTGATGACAATATTTGCTTTGTCGCGGCGCCAGCGTGAGTGAGCTCCCTCTTCAGGAGGCACAATCACATCCATCCAATGACAGTCCCCATGAATGTACCGATGCTGGTGATCCTGACAGAACCATACCAATGGTACAGATGTGGAGAGGTAATCAATACTGAGGTCACCATGACAGCAGCGCGTGGAGGGCCACAGAATTTTAGACTGTTTTCCTAAGCTGATCACTGAAGATGAGGATGAAGAAGATGATGCTACAAATTTCCATTCAGGTCTCAGACTGCATGACAGGGCTGTGCTCTGCACTTCCTTTCATTCAATGTCCCCAGAGATAAAGATACCAGCAGTATGCTCAGCTCTCAGAAAATCTAAGCAACAGTCTCGGAGATGCATCAATTAAGCAGCTGAAACTCAACTGTGTGGTCCCAGTCTTTCTAACTGAGCCAATAGCAAATGAAACTCTGTGTAGGAACCAGTCAGGGCAGAAATCCCCCACAAATAAATGGCTCTAATGGGGTATCAAGCCCAAAACCTCCCAGGAAAGAGATGCCACAACATGGCAACTGGTGTGGGGTTCCTTTTAATCAAAACTATTTTTTTGTCATCAAAAGAACTTCAAACAAGGCAACAGTTCTAAACCGTGTATAGAGATCAGACTAAACTTACACCGATGTGGTCCAAGATGTCATGCAACATTTTTGTATGCGAGAGAGAGAGACAGTAAGCGAGCGCGCAAGCACGCATGAGCAAAAGAGTGAAAGAGAGAGATCAAACATTAAAGATAAAAAAAAATAAAAATTAAAAAAAATTAAAAAAAAAATAAACTGAGTAAAATCAACCATGTGAAAAAAAAGCAAACAAAATAAAAAAAACAAAAAATGAGAACATCATGAAACAACAGTCCCAGAAACAATTGTAATGCACACTCAACAAATCAAACCAAATGTGAAGAGCAGCCACATCTATGAAATAAAACAGAAGTGCTCACTTTACATGCACACTCACACTACATTCTACAATTGCATCTGTGATCTCTACACAGCTTTAGTTCACACGTCTAGAGAAAAGTACCTGTTCCATTGAAGCCAGTCTGGTGAGCCTCAAGGGCCGCAACACTGATCACCACAGCTATATACAGACACTACTATGGATGATGGTAATAGGCGAACCTTCCATAAACGTCCCTGAGATGATTATCCATTCCCAACTACATGTCTCTTGACTTTTCATAAAGATCTTCTCTGCCCTCTCCCCCATTTTCCATCATTCTGACAGTAGTTAATAGCTCCCTACTGACTAAATGGGATAGTATTTTTGTGCAACAATACTCAAAAGATATAATTTCCTCTGAGGCTTTCAGATTTTGTTTTTTTGTTTCTTTTTGTCAGTCACCAAACTTCAAATCTCTCAGGACAAGATTCCCCCAAAGCCAGTTTGACTGAAACTTTGATCTTAAAAATCAAATTTCAAAATGTTGCTTAAATGTGTGTGTGTGTGTGTGTGTGTGTGTGTGTGTGTGTGTGTGTGTGTTTTGGGTGTGTTTTGTGTGTGCGTGTGCATGCATGTGTGCGTATGTGCATGTGCATGCGCACGCATGCATGTGAAAACTGCCCCAGATAAAAATATGCCAATGAACACTCTGCAAATTGGTGCATGGGTATTCAGCTAGTCCTGTGGTCACTTTTATTGATCTCCATATTTTTGGAGATTGAACATGGGGTTTAAAAGCGCTTTCTTCTGTATCTAGGGCATTCTGCCTCATCATTATTTTGATAAACAATTTGCCATAAAGTGCAGGCATGAATCATATCTGCATGTCGCTAAACCGGGGCAAAATTTTGCATGACCAGAGCAGACTTTCAATCACTGGGCAGTGAAAGTTACCACAGCAAGGAAGGATTATTTATCAAAAATACAGCAATGCTTTTTTCTTACCATTTGGTATTGTGTGTAAGGGCTATCATCAGTGTTCCAACAGTCATATTCAACAGTGCTTTAAATCACTCTCTTGCTGATCCAGCCAGGTGTTCTAAGAGTCAACTGATCTCTTTTATTCACTTTCTTGGAAGAATCACCCTGCTATCATTGTGTGTAACACATCCAGTTAAAATGTCTCCCAACGTATCTGAACAAGCACTTTCCAACATTTTCATAATCTTCAGTCAAATACAGCATATTATGGAGAGGAGGGGGGGGGGGGGGGGGGGGGGGGGGGGGGGGGGGGGGGGGGGGGGGGGGGGGGGGGGGGGGAGAAGGGAGGGGGAGAAGCTCTTATATGCTGTCAAAACTAGTTGCTTGACCTAAAATGAACCCCTTTTTGTCACTCAGAGTATGACATTTGTTTACATATCTATCATTTGTCATTCCAGATCTCCTTTGCAATGAAAGTAAATACCTCATGAAGTCAGAGAAGTAGGGACTGTTTGAAACCAATTCCTGGTGCTCTTCGGTCAACTCTTCTCCAACAACACGGCGCACGGTCTTTGTCAAACCAATGAAGGTCATCCACAGTCACACACCTTGGTGAGTGATAATGTGCAGTGCAGTCATATTAGGTAGAATCAGGCATGATTAAAAAATGTGAAAATGAAAAACAAACACAAAAAAAAACAAAGAAAAAAGCACACAGTTCAAAAAAGGCATTTGTGCTAAATGTAAAACCACATCGAGAAAGAAACAAATGCTTTTATCAGCTGTAGTTTTGCTGAAGCCATCCAGACTTTAGAATCTGGTTTGTTTGTTTACTGCTGTTGTTGCGGTTTAGGATTTGTAATGATAACATTTTCAGAAAATAATTTTTGAGAAAGAAAGGGTGATTTTTTTGCAAAAGCTTACTGGCAAAGATGTCATTGCATGATAGATTGAATCTGATCACTCTCTCCATTCTGAGGTTTCTTGTTGATTCCTGAGCAAAACATTTAATAAGAGATAAAAGCATCTGTTGTGATAAAAGGTACATCAAACGTGCCAGTCAATTCCAAACAACGTGTTAAAACAAAACACATGCCTTTGCAAACAACGACCTCTACAGATACTATGCAAAACTGAAACGAACTGAATCTGAACACAACAAAAAGCAAAAGAAGAAAACAAAGACAACCAGCTGAGAGCAGCCAACTGAAGAGCTACAAATAAAACAGCCATGTAGACAGAAAAACCAGCCAAGCTGACCAACAGTAAACTGGGATACCTGAGGAACTCAACAAAGTAATGATAGGGTTCTGTTGTCTTGGATAATTCCTCACTCAACTCCTCCGCCACCACACGACCCATGGTTTTCACGAACCAGCCTGTGTCCTCCACTTTCGTGAATCTAAAACAGCCCTAGATCTGTAAAGACTTAGTTATTCCTCACCAAACATCAAGTCAACCAATGTATACTTTAAAGAAGTTAATGATGCAGTTCACATATACACACAACACGACACACATGCAGGTGCCTGTGAAGATGTGAGCCAGTGATGGTGCACACAGTGCTGGGACCACTGTGCAGAGCAAAGGCTACCTGAGGAACTCAACAAAGTAATGAAAAGGCTCCGTCAGCTTGGCCAAATCGTCACTCAAGTTCTCGGCTACAACACGGGCCATGCTCTTGACAAACCAGGATAAATCTCCCGCAAGTGTAAATCTAAACAAATCATGGCACAAAACAAAAGTCACATATGTCTCAATTCTTTCAGATGCAGAGACAAAACCTTTTCCTGTTTTAATATACAATATGTCCATGTGTTATTTGTTCAAAATGGATCAACAGTTCCATCAAAACATCTTGACCTCACATATCACAAGCATAAACAAGACATAATTTTCTCAAAACATTTTTGCACAGAAAGAAAGCATCCTTTTTTTTCCAGGTCTCATATAATCAAATTTTCATTTCCACATTCACAACTGGCCTGTTTTCTGCAAAAGGAATTAACAATAGCCAAAAAAAAAAAAAAAAAAAAAAAACCTGACCTAACATGAATGTTTCCATATACTTTTATCTTCTCCACATCTCCACATACTTTTCACTGATCTCCTCACATTAATGTCTGTACAGTCATTTCAGAAACACATCAAGAAGGCAATATTCACTTTTCAAATCTGCAATACTTTTTATATCAAAAGAATAGATGACATGCCTTGTTAAACTATGCCTTGCCACTTCAAATTTTGAAACTAAAAGATCAAACCATAATTGACACATCTGACAAGCCATTCAGACAGCAGGGGTTCAAATGATCAAAAGAAGAAAAAAAAACACTAAAGGACACAATCTGATGATACCTGTCAGCAATGACTCGGCAGCACTCGTGCTTCCAGAGGTACATGAGGACTTTCTCTGAGTCCACAGTGGAGGAGATGGTCTTCAGCATACCCTGCCAGATGCGGGACAGATCACGCAGGTTGAAGATGTAGTGGAACTTGGCTGGGGTGGGCAGCATCTTGATCTGCAGGATCAGTCACAGCTCATCATGTTCCACTCAACGGTGTGTACTGCCTTTTCCCACTTTTTTTTCTGCCTTAATTTACAAGTCCTTTCAGAGGCACAGCTCTCACATGACTCATTCCAAACTCCCCCATACCCACACACACCAAGTCAATTCTGTCGCAGTTCCAGCAGCAAAAACATACAGTGAAGCCTTCCACTGGAGGAGAAATGGCATTTCTGCTGAATCACTTCGGTGGAGTTGGGTGTCTGTTCTGTTACTAGGGATCTGTGGGTTTCTTTTCTTTCATAACTTGCATTTTGTGTAATCAGTGAGTAAGCACTGTCCTTAACACCATGGATCTGCTCAGCAATGATCCACTGAGGCTTTCAGCCAGAGTAAAGTGCTCACATGCTGCTGAACCTTCTTACACTTGACTGAATCAAAGCTGAACAGTCAACAAACACTACAGCGTGTCCACAAAATCATGCGAAGGAGCTGAAGTGATGATAGAATGCTGACCAACAACCCATCTCACTGGACAGTGGTAATCGCCTCATGCATTACATATTCAAAAGCTTCTAGGTCTAAATAGGTCTAATGTATGCATGTTCCCTGGGACGCACTAGTTGTTTTGTTTTGTTTTGTTTTTGTTCTTTTTTTTTTTTTTTTAACTCTTTTAAGCAGTAGTTCTTGTCTTGCCCTAATGCAAGTTCATTGCTTTTCAATTTTACCATTAAAAAATTTTTAGAACAGCTGATTGCTTGAATGTATGCGCATGTGAGTGTACATGTGCACGCTTGACCATGACCCTTCTTTGTGGTCCCGGTCTCATAACACAGTGGAAGAATGGTATGGTGTGATCAAAATGAATTACCTTGGTGAGTTGCCACAGACGTCGTGTGATGGGCACAAGGCGCTTGACCAGATCAATCACCGGGTCTTTGAACCCACGCTCCTTGCAGAAGTGACCCTGGCCGATGACGGAGAAGATCTTGTCGATGGAGGTGTTGGAGGGTAGTGTGCAGTTGAAGATGACGAACTGTCGCTTCAGACGCTGAGGTATGTCATTGCGACTCCTCCTGGCTGGATCATGGCAGCCAGGAACTGTTCAAGATGAAACCAACAATGTGTGTTTTATGTTAGATAACAAGACCAGAAATTCTGCACAATGTAGACAAGTAACATCTATGCAGTTTATGTATAGTAGTAATAGGGGGTGGTGACAATAAACAGAATACGGGGATGCAATGATAAGATGTCAGATCATGATAGCTACTTACAAGAATTCCAATCATCATCATCAAGAAGATGCTCTAGAAAATCCACAGTATGGGGCAATTATGTCACTTAGTTTTCATTATTCTTTTCCTGCCACACTTAAACATGTATGTTATATAAAGAAGTATCAACTGGCAATATACAGTGTATGTCCACAACACATTACTGGCAGTTTGAAACAAAGTACCTCACCTGCACATCAGCAATCGTAGTGAAATCTCCTGGTTTCTCCAGACTGTAGAACCGCCATTCTCCATCAGCTGTCGCACGATCTCGTTGGCCACCTGATCTCCCCATTCATTGATGATGGGCATGTTGACGTCGTCAATGAACACTGTCATCTTCTTGCCAGCAGGGGGGCCATACATGCTGCCTACACGCTTGTCCACATAGCTTTCAATGGTTCTCTGGGGAGACAACAGTCGCATGTCCGATGAAAGAGACTGTCTCACCAAACCTGAGATCCCTGTCTTCCTTTAACATGTTCTACCTTCTACCTTCTCTCTTCATCATCTGCCTCTCCTTTCATCGTTTTCTTTCTTCTTCCTAATTCTCCCATCCCCTTGCCCTTCCCCACCCACTTCTGATTTTATTAAGTTCACACAGGCTGAAGAACTGGTAACTTACAACTGTTTTTGACCACAATCATAACTCTTTACAATGTACTACTATGATTCTGTCAATATACCAGTATGATTTTACAGATTACTATACCAGCATGACTGAACTGATTACAATTCCTTAAACTACATACATTAACAGTTACAGTCAAATACACAGTATGATTCAACAGATTATAATTCCTACAACTATCCCAGCAGATTATAATAATACAAAAATCTTTTAATTATCCCTGTGTGATCTAATGGATTACACTTCCTCAAACTACACGAGTATAATTTACCAAATTTCAATTTTTTCAACTATCCCAGTAGGTTACAACAATTCAAAGATCCTTGATTTAAACCTGTGTAATTCTACAGATTCCGCTTCCTCCAACCAGACCAGTATGATCCTACAGATCACACGTCCTTAACACACAAAAAAAGCATCCAAGCTAACCTGGAACATGTATGGAGTGGTTGCAGAGGAGAAGTTGACTGACTCGCTGAGATGAAACTCCGGGTTGTACAGTCCCATGTAGCCATTGATCATGACAGTCTTGGCCGTTCCCTGCTCTCCGATGAGCAGCACAGCCTTGTTCTGCTTGGCGATAGTGTCAATGAGGAACTCGGTCCTCACATTGTCCACGTTGGGTACCAGGATGGAAGTGTATTCCGGTTCGTGGTCTGTCGGGTAGATGTAGGGCTTCACTCGCTCGTCCCAATGTGCCCAGTTCCCTGAGAAGACATACCAAATAAAAAACAAGTGAAAACAAATCTTAAATAAATGTCAGCGAACCGCCCAGAGAAACATGGACAAACGAGTCACAAGACAACACACAACGCATTTCGACCTCTTAGGTCTTCCTCAGGTGAAACAAAGACGGACAAAATAACGAAAATACAATTAGCTTTGATCGCTTTAGATTGCTTCTGAGTTCAGCGCAAGGAAGGCTGAAGAATGATTCAACGCCTTCCTTGCACTGAACTCGGAAGCAATCTGAAGCGATCAAAGCTAAGTGTATTTTCATTATTTTGTCCGTCTTTGTTTCACCTGAGGAAGACCTAAGAGGTCGAAACGCGTTGTTTGTTGTCTTGTGACTCATTTGTCCATGTTTCTCTGGGCGGTTCGCTGACATTTATTTAAGATTTGTTTAGATTTCCGCCTGCAGTCGTTTCACTTTGCAACAAGTGAAAACAAGTGAAACATTCATCATACCAAGAAGAAAACAATGATGAATTACACTTCACTGGATGCACACAGGCATGCACCCACATGTATACACACACATTCCAGCACCCACATACACACAGTTTTCAGTCAGGCCAGTATGATCCCTAAAATTCAAAAACATGATTATCTGAAAGCAAGGATTTGTAACACACCTGAACTTGTTTTGACCATTGCTTAAAAAAATATTAAGGCATCCAAAATGACAAATACACATTACTATTTTTGTTCCACACTTCCCCAGTCCCCTTTCTAACTCTGCCCTCCCTCTCCCCATTCCCCCACCACCCTCTCCCTTTTCCTCCCTCAACCCCCCCCCCCCCCCCCCCCCCAGCCCTTGTCGACCTACTATGTACATCTCTCTCTTTGGATATACTCCATAATGAATAGTTAGTATTCTTTCTACATCTGTAAAAGTACAATCATATTGGCCTAGTTGGAAGAAACAGGCACCACAAGGCCTTTGCCATAACTCACTGAAGCGTCATGATGACCATCAGGACAAACACCACCACCGTGAGCCACGTGTCAATGTTGGCATCCCTAACACCTACTGATCACAAGATGGCACCATCACAGATATCATCATTACATATAAAAATGTGTGTTCTCACCATCATTTTCAACAAAGTAGTCGAACATGGTGGCGTCTGAATCTGAGGGATGTTGGCAGGTCCAGGGTGAAGTTGTCCGCGCCCCGGATGAACTCTTCCATCTTGGCACGATCATCCAACTCTAGGAAGGCCCCGACGCTCCACATGACTGTGAAGATGTACAGGTGCTCATAGTGCTGTCGGGTCATCTGGGTGTGATCCTTGTCATCCTTGACTGGGATCAGGCCTGTCAGCAGCTTGGTTGCCTAGACACCAGAAAGCAGGTGTCATTTGTGTGTGTGTGTGTGTGTGTGTGTGTGTGTGTGTGTGTGTTGTGTGTGTGTGCACATGTCTTTGTGTGCGTGTGTATGAGAGAGAGACACACCCAGAGAGAGAGGGCCAGACACAGACACAGAGACAGAGAGAGAGAGAGAGAGAGAGAGAGAGAAGAGAGAGAGAGAGCATGATCATAAGAGTACGAAGACATACCGCATGTGGACAACCTATTGATTCCCTTATCACATTCATACACAAACATCACACATTCATTTCATAAAACTGAAACAGATAACAGTCTCGGTCATCAATGACATTCAGACTTTGTTTCTTACTATGCATAGACAAGAGCCCCTCAAGTATGCAAACCTCCAATACATTTTCTCTCGTACAATTTAATCACAATTTCTTTCTGAAAAGCAGAAATGTATTAGCAGCTTTACTGAAAAATCCTCATATTTTAAATGTAAACATAACAAATTTTTAAAGTTGATATGGATTGTATGCTTTGGTCATTTTTCATAAGTCTGTTGATTATTGAAACATGACCAGAATGTTACATCAATATGACGACCCTAATTTCAGTTCACCCCCATGGACCTAATCCCTTTGCAGCCCTGCACAGACCTGACTGATGATGAAGGCCTCCAGCATTTCCATCTTGAAGGAGAGGTTCTGCACTGCGTAACGCAGAATGAAGGGGAACGACTCTTCAAACAGCGTCATGATGATGTCCCTCTCCGACATGGGGACGGTGGTGGTTCAGCAACTGAGCCCTTCACAGACAATTTCATTCAGCTGATAAAACAAACTTTCTTTCCAGACTGTTCTTGAGATTCTAGTCCCTTAACATCTTTCTGTTTTCACTTTACTGCCTTTGGTACATACGCTAGTTTTAAAAGCGTTTTTGCTCTGTGTGTAAGTGTGTGTGTGTGAGTGTGTGTGTGTGTGTGTGTGTGTGTGTGCATGCGTGTGACTTAACATTCAGCCAGGACTTAAGAAAACAGACCCATCCAAGGGAATACTTGGAAAACAAAGTTCAATGTTGGATCCGACCTGGACTAACTTTTCATATGGACCAACTCCCACCTTCTGAGAACATATCCTGAGGCACTCACATCTCTATTCTTTCAGGTTTGGAAAATACCTACTCTTACAATCATATTTCCACATGAAAGCAGAATCTTCTACCTTTTTCCAGTCATCTAGTCTTCTATGGGCAAACAGTCCAAAAAAACAAATTGTTGAAGAACAGGTTTACCAACAACAAAAACGGCTGTTAACAAAAACTGAAACCTCCCTCTTACAAGAAATGGTGAGGAACATGAAACAGACTAAAGTGTTTCCCAAAATTGATCAAAATACAACTGAATATGAAAAGTGTAAAGTAATACAGATTTTAATGTATTATACAAAATGGACAAGTACATTTGTAATAAATAAGCCTTCTTTAGATGTCACAACAGTACAACAGACAACAACTGAATAAACCATTACTTCCCTCACAGCAGTCAGCATGAGAGGTCATTCAAGTTTGGAAGCTATGGTAAATACACAAAAACGCACGTCATACCTCCAGAATGGGCTTCCAGTCCAAGCCAGAGCTGCTCATGTACACCATGCCATTGCGAGACACAGTGGCTGGTGAAGCATTGTCAATGTTGTGCGGTTCAAAGATGATTTTGCAGTTTGGCGCCATGGGGATGCGGTCACCATTGGCCAGTGTGAGAGTCTTGTTGTCGTCCAGCACAGAGTTGAGATTCTCAATCCAGATAGCGTCCACTGGACCGTCCAGTACCAGCCAGATGTGCTCTCCTGCACACAGTGGTGATTGCCGTCATTTTCATCCACAAGGTACTTTTAACTTAAAAAGGACAAGCCTGTGAGGAAAGGAAAGAATGAAGGAACTGTGGAGTGGAAGGATGCGAGAGGAGGAATAAAACATATATTTCAAAAAAAAAAATAATAAAAAAAAAAATAAAAGGTGCACCCCTTGATGTTAAACAAAAATCCATTCACCAACAATTAAGGCACTTCTGAATGCAGGATGTATTAATTTCACTGCATATGAAAACAAGCCTGTTGTGGAGATGCATGAATAAGGTCACGCTAAAGGTCCACAATCTGGACCAAAAAGAGTTAGTGTGTGTCAAAAGTGCCATAAAAAAAAAGTCAGAACACAAAACCGCAAAAAAGGATCAAGCTATGAAATACATGAGCTTATGTAAATATTATCACTCATAAATACTGTACTGAGAGACCATGTGCTCATCTGGCATGGAAAAGTGAACCAACATCAGCTTCTGGAAACAGCCACTTCTGCTGCAGGTCCTTCCAGGGCAGCCACATTGTTTTCTGCTTTTGAGGTAAATCAAAGCCAACCTCTTTCCTTTATCCAGTTTCAAATGTTCCTTTAGTTTATTGTCAGCCAAAAGCAAGCTTTTCTTTTGGTTATTTGTTTCTGTTTTGCAATGCCTGAATCTGAATTCTCCTTGGGTACTTTGGCAGTTTAACTGACAGAGTTGTTGTTGATGTTCTATGTTGAAAGCATATGCAACAGTCACATTTTGCTCAATTTTAATGCAGGTACAAATTACAAAGTGTACATACTATATGCCAAACAGTATGTTAAAAAAAAAAAAAAAATTCAATGAAATATGTGTTCTAGAATGATGTAAAGACTGAATGATCCATAATATTTGTCCCTAAAATGACACGTCATTGTAGATCATGTATATAAGTTAGTCTTCACAAAGGAAGAGGGGAAAGGGAAGGGCACCACAACAAATCAAACCACAGATGCAGCTCTTCAAAACACAACATGCTTTGGTCAGAATTCTTTAAAAAAAAAAAAAAAAAAAAAAAGTATATCCCTTTCTTGTCTGAAAACTACATCATTCTACTCCTGCACTGCAAGACATAATTGACATTCTGTAACAAATAGCGTCTTGCAGCGATATTCTGTCACCTTAAAAAAATGAGTACTTAGGGAAAACTCTGTGCATGAAAATGAGGGGGTCCCACTAAAAAACAGAAATCTTATCGCATCAGAACTGAAGCCGACAATCTCCAAGAGAAAAAACATATATGTCATCTCTTGTAACAAGTGTTCCACCCTAATCAGGAAGTAGCTAGACTATTGCTTTGAATATGGAAAACAAAAGATTTACCTTCTTGACCCCTGGTGGTCCGTCTCCACAGTAGAGAAGATGCCATCAGTCCAGTCGTTGGTAGCCACATCCAGACGACCAAACATCTGTGGCGCTGTGATGGCCTTGGGGTTCATGCGCCATTCCTTGTGAGGTTCTCCACAGTCTGTCATGGCTTTCATCAACATGTGGATGCAGCAGGTCTTGCCGGCCCCCGAGGGCCCAGAGCCATCATGCCATGACGCACACGCTGAGTTTCAAACAACTGCACAGCACAGGATTCAGAGTCTATGACTAGAAAGTAGCAGAAGGAAACGTTTCAATAGTTCTTTACCCAAACAACTACCTCCAGGCTCTCCAACAGATAGTATCTGTACATATCATTGTAATTTATCTTCAAGATATGAAAAGCATTCAAGTGCAATTATCAGCAATGTATCATTTTTCTTTAGTATTAAGAAAATTTTGAAAAAGAGGGGGTTAGTTACCGCCAAGGACACAAAAATAAAGTACAGGACAAAACACAATGCATTTCAATCTCTTGGGTCTTCTTCAGGCTAAGCAAATAACATCTAGGACAGTGAAAACAAAGAACGAGAAACCACTTATCTTCTCACATTTGGCGCAAAACCAAAACAATGATAAGTTAACTAGTGAAATTTTCCTCAGCCATTAACAACTTCTGGGTGTTTTTTTTAGGTATAAGTAAAACTAACAACTCTCTTTACAACAAAGACTGTCCTTGTTAATGCAGCCAGAGGTTCTTCACCAACCCTGATCAGTCACGTGGGTCTGGCGCCTTATCCTGCACCCACCTGCACCAGTTTCAAGACCCAGGAAGGATGGTAGACCAGCTTGGCGTCCTCCACGTTCCTCTGAATGGCTCCCTCCAGTTCAGGGTAGCCCGCCTTGTCCAGCGTGATGCCAGGGAACAGATCGTTGATCAGGGACAGGAAGAGAGGCTCGTCCTGGTCCACCAGTTTGGACAAGTTCATGTCACGCAGCACACGCATTACAATCGTCTGCTCCGTGTCATCTGGGTTCTGGCGCTTTACTGTACCAGGGTACGAAGTACAGACAGGATGTTTCGCAGGCCAAAGTCATAGTGAACCTGAACAGATGAAACGCAGGGTCAACAGTTTTTCCGGATTGTAATTTAATGCAGTCAGCCTGGTTTTTGCTTGTTTGTTTTTTTGGCCATTTCATATTATCAGAATCATTGTGTAACTGTGCAATTCAATACAGTCAGCCTACCTTTTTTTTCTGATTTCGATTTTCATTTTTCTGTCTCATTCTATTTAAATCCATATTCATTATATGCCTAATCAATGCCAAACAGGCATATGAATCTTCATTCGCTTCAACCATCATCATGTCATCCTAAAACCTGGTGATGATAAAGTTTTTCTTCCATGCCTCACCTCCCATGCCCTCTCAGGGGCATGACCTCTGCACCATCTATCCCAACTCCTCCACACAGCCACACCTAGAGTCATGCTCAGTACTAGCAGGCCATGGAAGCATTCACTATCAGGTCATCTGAAGGCAAGCCACCACTGCTTCTACTGAATCACTGCTGGTGGTCAGTCATGCATCACAAAATGTCATTCTGTAGCTCCATTTACTAAATCAAGTTGCAGCAACAGGGGCTGTAATTCTCCATGAAGTCATATGCGATTTGCAGGTATGAGAAGAAAAAAAAAAAATTAACGAACAACATACAGGCAGAGATATGAAATAAATGACATATAATAAGGAAAAAAATATAAAGATGAAACTTCTTAATCTGGCCTAATGGCAGTAGAGTTGATAGTTTTCTTGAAATATGATTCGAAAATGGTAGTGTAGGAACGAAGAATACATCCAACATGCTCCCAATCCTAGGCAGAGATGTTGAAATACTACTATTAAAAAAAAAAAAAAAAAAGTCTCCCCCACGCAAAGAAAGGTAGGGGGGAAACAGTTCATATTCCGAGAACGGAATGCAAATGCTCAGGCCTCTTTTGAAATTAACGACATAAATGTACATTAATTACAAAGATTATCTTTTTTCTTTTTTTTTTTTTTTTTTTGCCTTCAGCATTTTGACAGCTTTATATTTCTTATTAGAGAAGATTTGCAGTTAATGACCCAAAAAACAACTTTTCAAAAATTCATGAATTTCTTCCAACAGTTTTCGTGACCTATCTAACAGCTGGAGACCTACCTGCTTGGTGAGCTGCTCTTCACACAGTTTGTAGAGAGTGAAGAACTTTCTGGCCAGGATGATGTTGTCGATGAAGCCCACAGCAGCCAGCTTCACACGGATGATGATCTGTCGGTCAGGCACCATCATGGCCACCGTGCGGAAGTTGATCTTCAGGTTTTCAGGCAGTTCTTGACGGCCTGCATAACCGGGGTTCTAGAACACAAATGCAAATGAAAGTATGGTTGAAATAATGCAAAATAATACAGAAAAAACAACAAAAAAGGACTAACACTTTCAAACCTATGTCTAGGCACTGCTTTGGCACCCCTGAACAACATCTAAACCAGGGCACAAGTGTTGTTCATGCAAGTAAACCTGTTTCATCAAAATGTGGTTTCAAAGCTCACACAGACACATAAATCTACAGTAAAGCAAATTATCTTTTAACAGAATTTTTTACAAATTCCCAAACAAGTTCTCACCAAGATCCTCATGCATTCCAGCAGTGATATTGACTGAGAATCTCATTATTCAGCTTAGACATCAAAATTCTTCCACACTGATGATCAATTAAGTGCTAACATTGTCAAAGCATATGCTTGCAGTTTGAGGAGAAGGGTTCCCCACAAAGGTCTCATTAACTTGATACTAACCATTTACATGTCTAAGCAGGAAATACCAAATTCATAACTTTTACAGAAAAACTATCAAGTCATAACATGTAAAACTTTCAAACTCTTCCGGCAGACATTATTTCTGCTGTTTACATTTTAAAAAAATTTAGTCATGAAAAAAAAAAGGTGAAATGTCAGACTTTGTCTATGCATGAACTATCAGAAAGTGCAGCATATTACATTAAATTCTGTTATGTTTCAGCGAGATCACTTAACATGTAACAATAATCATATGTGAATGTATTCGCTTCTCAGTTGAATAATTCTTCATTGGGTGGTGGGGTTTGAGTGAAATGTCGTTTCCGCAGATCTCCCCAACACTGTTTAGCAGCAATGACCACTCAGATGTAAACTATGAAAGGCTGAACAGCTAAATGAAATCACAGGAAACATTTAGCCTGAGCTCAAATCATCCGTCAATTCTTTCACTTGCAACAGAACTGCAAGTAGCTCAGGTTGTAAACTAGGAAAAGTTGAAAGGCTAAATGAAATCACAGGAAACATCTAGCTTGGGTTCAAAGAACTTTTGGGAATCAAGCCAGGAGTAAAACTGCATTCCTCTACATATATGAACAGATTTTCATTGATAAGAACACTGATGACAACACAAACATCAAACCTAGACTGAGGCAAAGGACTGAACTCACCATGGTGAGGAAGATGCCCAAACTCAGCGTTCATGTCCACATTGTCACCATCAGTGAAGATGAACTGTTTTTTTTCCGTTCCTTCTTGCAGGCCAGCACGATGGCAATTTGCTGGGCAGCCACCGACAAGACAGGCAGCTCAATGCGATTGAACTCATCAAAGCAGCCCCAGGAGCCGGACTGGGCCAGACCTGCAACATTATTTTGAGATGTGAAATTAAGGTTAAAAGAAAGAAAGAACGGAGACCGATATACAAAGAGAAATTCACACACACACACACACACACACACACACACACACAAACGCACACATTTATTGTTTCCTGCTTCACACTGGTACCATCAATTACAGCAAACTTGGTTTTTTTCCTTTCAGGTTGATCATATGCTGCAGCTGAATCATCTGATTGAAAGATCCACCTCTGGTATATGAAATGCGTTTCTCATTCACTGCAATTCTCACATGTTAAACACCTAAACTCATTCTTTTAGTTTCCTTTGCCTTTGCATACAAATTCCAGGGGGAAAAAAAATTCACACCTGTGGCTCGTTTGTTTAGGGGGGGGAAAATCACTCAAAATGCAAGTGGAGAAAATAACATGAAAATAACATCTCCAGTCACTGGCAGGAGAAAGAGATTGACAGGACTGGTGAACTCCAATTACAGACTACGACTTGTTTAATGACAGCTCAGAGTGCTCTGTTTTTCACGGCCTGCACTCTTCATCAATACTGAAATACAGAAATTTATAAATATACATATGTACATGTTTCTGACTTTCAGTTCACAAATATTTCAATGATTAGTCAGCCAACAGTGCAACCCTCTTGCTAACAACTTCTCACCTTTGTAGATACGTCCCAGTCCTCTGAAGTCCATCTGATCGGAGCAGTTGAAGACGACCACGTACTTGCCCAGACAACGGCCCATGTCTTTGGTGGTCTCTGTTTTCCCTGTGCCTGCAGGGCCTGCCGGGGCTCCTCCCATCGACATGCCCAGAGCCTGGGCCAGCGTGATGTAACATCTGTGACAAACCACAACAGTGGAACGTTTCAGTAACCATCCCACAGCAGCCTTTGAAAACTGGGAGGGAGTCTTAACAAGGAGACACGTGAATACCTGTTACTGTCCCTTGACAGTAGGTCACACGATTGCCATGACAGATGGTTAGGCAGCCCAGAATCTTTACGGTCTTCTGTCCTCAGTCTTATCATGGTCGACATGATAGAGATGATGTAACCAGATCAGTTCTCCTAGTATTATCCGAGACTTCTATGATATGACTGAATACGCCCACCACATTAATACCCTTTCACACCTTTTTTTTAACCTGATTAAACGTCTATCTTGCACCGAATTGGATGGAGATAAGTGACTGCTCATTCATTTTTGTTGTCCTGAGTGCTTTGTATCTTGCCTGAAGAAGACCTAAGAGGTTGAAATGCCTCATGTTTTGTCTTGTGATTCATTTGTCTGTGATTTTTTGGTGGTGCATTATCACTTACATTTCAAATTTGACAGCGTCTTCTAATTTTGATCTATGATATATCACCATTTGCAAATGGCATGAAACCTTCAAACTTCCCTAGAAATTGCAAAAGGATAATCTGTTTTATCTGGAATTTCATAACTGCTACATACATAAAGTTAACGACAGAACAGATGTGAGTTATGATTCAAGAAAAAAAATACACTTTTCCCAACAAAACCAGTTCCCATGGTACTTTTAGATGGAAAATGAAGTATCTGCTGCCTGTTTTCAAACTCACTTTTTCATTTGTAACAGATGTCTAGCAATTTATCACTGATGTCTACAAACACACCTTCCACATTTAACCAACCTGTCAGTAAGAGGAGTGACAAGACGCTCCGTGCAGCCAAGGAATTCATTCTGGTAGATGAAGTCCACATCCGTAATGGAGATGATGCATTTGTCTGTGTCCTCCACAAAGTAGAAGCGGGACTGCTTCAGCCACTCGAAGTCTGCGGGAGACTTGATAGACTTGCGACACTGGGGAAGGCAGACAATATACAGAATTCAATTCTTTTAATTTTTTTTCATTCTCTGGTGGCTATGGACTAATATTAACAGTTAAACTACTTGAAAACAAAAATCATCAAGAAGAGAACAACTCGGTAACAGACTAATCAACTTTCAACACTGTGATCAACGTTGAGGGGGATAATGCTTGACAGCAGTAGAATAGCAGTAGCAGTCAGCAAAAATTGTGCACGGAACCTTTCAGGCAAATATATCCAATATATAAAGAATCATTTAAAAAGAATTTCATGAACAATAGGTTCCATCTATCAAGAATTGCATATTTCTTGGAAAACGCAAAATGCTTATCTAAAATACTGTGACTGTCATATATTAATCTAATGAGAAAACATGACATAAATTTTTTTTTTTTTAAGTTCTATTCCCATAACAATCAGCTTTATGCACTTGTAATTCTGTGTCCCCAGATGATCAACGAGGGTAACCCTCAGAAACCAGTTCCCCCATAAATCACCCTTTGCCTGTGTGTCCCTTTGAGATGGAAGCCTGTGACTTGCCCCCTAACAAACCTCATCATCGCCTCTTTGAACCCTCGAGATGGCCATGGCAGCCCAAGTGGGCAATTTCCACCAAACATAAGTTTTACTTCTAAACACTCTTAGAATGATAGGGTAGCCCCTAATTGGCACCCCCTTTCCTGCAAACTTGCCTTTCGCCTTTGTGCTCCCTTTAAGAAGACAACGATCCTCCGAAAAGCATCCTTTTCCTATACCATCACATCTTTACCACTTCTCATTAAATGGTTTGTCCTAATTTAAAGCAAATGAAGAGAACCGAGTTTCAGGCATCATGGTGTGACCCCTTCAGCTGAGTCTGCTTCCAAATGCGAAGTAAATTCATAGCTTTGGTCTTTGTTCATTTCTGACCCGTATCTACTTTTTGTGGCTTCTGAGATGACTTATCTGTTTAGCATGTGACAAATGGTTTTCAGACAGAACTCTCTACCTTTCGACATGTTGCCACTTTGGACCCACCACTTTTTCAGCACTGGAAACAACCGGTGTGTACTACCAGGTCATCAAAAATATCTCGCTGATGCACGTGGATGGTGATGAGGGTCTCAAACTTGGTCCTCTACTTTGGTCAGTTCCTTTGTAGTCTGAGCGATCAATGTGTTCAGCAGGCGCAGGAAGGAGTCGTTGGTGGCCGGCATGATCTTGCGGTCATACTTGGCATGGGTCAAGGCTTCAGTGGAGTCTCGGGTCCAGATCAGTTGAAGACCCAGCAAGCCCACCGACAGAATGCATCAGTGACAGGGAATGCCCAAGGTATCATGCGTTTTCAACATGATAAATAAAGATTCAGAAATAACTTTGCATATACTTCAATAATGCTGTACATCTGTGTTATGAAGCCAGATCACCTGCTTTTGCAGACATAGCCCTAGGCATAAATGTAGGAATCTGTTATAGGTTATCTCTTTTTTATACAATACCAGATGCTCCAAACATTCACAACAAATGTCAGGACACCACTGGTAAGGACTAAGTGCAAACTTTCAGATTCTAGTAATATGCAGCTAAATGATTTCTGCTCAAAGGTTTATAACTACATACAATAAGAGGTAAAGTGACCAATATGTTGATTATACCCATCAAACAGATGAAGAATAATGAGATCAATACTGAGACCAAAGCAAACATATGCATGCATAGTTGTGTGATGGCCACTTCATTTCATCCTGCGCGAATGGGTTACGTGGTTCCTCTTCTCTTCCAGTCAGTAAAGTCAAGTCACAGGTGCACTGTCTGAACACAACCTACCTGAGCAGGGAAAGTCTCCAGGAACTCCAGCAAGCTGAAGCTGGTGTCCTGGATGGCCATGGCAGCAGCACGGATGACGCTGTGCAGAGATTTCTGGGCCATGTTCATCAGGTTCATCAGCCAGGTCTCCACGTTGCCCTCCGCCTTCACCGGCTTCTCCAGCTGGTGAAAAACACAGCCACTTGTCTTTACGCTGTTACCATACAATGCACTCTACGCAATTACAAGAAACAATTTTTTAAATGTCATACCAAAGTGTCAATCAAACAAAGCATAAATGATCTTTAAATGGATTATTCAACAGGAAAA